>JAOWCC010001679.1:4386959-4680235 GCA_030867875.1 Actinernus sp. WN-2022 | reverse complement strand
TCTTGGGATAGAGTACAAATCTATTAGAAAACAAGCACTTGAATCCTCATGGAGAGCTGTCAGCGATGATCTGAATTTGGCAACAAATGTACAAGCTTAATCGGTCTATTACTTTTTGTTTGTTTTACTTTTTGTTTGTTTTACTGTTTATTTAGTTGTTTAGCATACCGCTGTACTAAATGCCAATATCGGGATTACGCTTGCCTATATTATTAATTTTGTTGATACTTACAGTTAATTTCACAAAACTTTGGCCGCGCGGATTGCCAAGTTCGTTTGGAACTTGGGAAGTATGTCCCGAAGTACGCAAATTACATTGTACCTGTCAATCAAATTGTGATCTTCCAACTGAAACTTTGGAACTTCGGTCTGAACTTCACAACAAAGTTGCTCGCGAAGTTGGGAAGTTGGCGGTGAAGTTCGATCTCATTTTAGTTATGGAATATTCGTTGCAACCCGGTTCACAAGCACTGCTGAGTGAGACAGACGAACTAAAAGGCTGGATGTTATATCTTTCAAAGCGGAATTAGACAATGATACATTTTGCTTAATCGGTAAAGTGGTAGTATCGTCCGTGTACGGGTTAACCAAGTACGTCATTATCGTAATGGTCATCGGGTTATGAACAAACAACGTCATAATAATCATCGGAAGAGCCGATGTATCCTTGTAGTCCGGTTCCATTTGTGCCGGAAAGTAAACTGTACCTTTATCATACTATAGTGAAATTCTCGGTGACACTGTGACAGTGCCGGAAGTAAACCGTACCTTATCATATATACGTACCATAGTGAAATTCTCGGTGACACTGTGACAGTGCCGGAAGTAAACCGTACCTTATCATATATACGTACCATAGTGAAATTCTCGGTGACACTGTGACAGTGCCGGAAGTAAACTGTACCTTATCATATATACGAACCATGGGTGAAATTCTCGTGACACTGTGACAGTGCCGGAAGTAAAACTGTACCTTATCATATATACGTACCATAGTGAAATTCTCGGTGAAACTGTGACAGTGCCGGAAGTAAACTGTACCTTATCATATATACGTACCATAGTGAAATTTCTCGGTTGACACTGTGACAGTGCCGGAAGTAAACTGTACCTTATCATATATACGGACCATAGTGAAATTCTCGGTGACACTGTGACAGTGCCGGAAGTAAACTGTACCTTACCATATATTATTACGGACCATAGTGAAATTCTCGGTGACACTGTGACACTGCCGGAAGTAAACTGTACCTTATCATATATACGTACCATAGTGAAATTCTCGGTGACACTGTGACAGTGCCGGAAGTAAACTGTACCTTATCATATATACGGACCATAGTGAAATTCTCGGTGACACTGTGACAGTGCCGGAAGTAAACTGTACCTTATCATATATACGTACCATAGTGAAATTCTCGGTGACACTGTGACACTGCCAGAAGTAAACTGTACCTTATCATATATACGGACCATAGTGAAATTCTCGGGTGACACTGTGACAGTGCCGGAAGTGGCAGAGCGGTAAAAACGGAGCGCATGCGTATTAGGCACTTTATTAAAAGTGATCAAGATGGCCGCCGAGTGGGAGTGAATTGTGCTCTTTTTCAGGGCCCTCTCACAGCTCAAGAAATACCACGATTACTTTATTACTACACACCATGGACTGATATTCTTCAGTGACTTCTCTGAGCCCAAATAACACATAATCCAGTTCACAGAAAGAACGCTACAAGTGCTCGTTCAACTCTGTCTTCAAGACTCAGAAAAACGAACCATTTCGAAATGTTCATATATATGCGACTGGAAAAACGCCAAAAATAAGGAAACGTGTGAATATATAAGCTTTATACTTCGGTAGGGAAGTAAGGAGGTAATGGTTTTCAACATATAAAATACTATATTCAAGATTTTCATTTCATTTTTCCAACGAAGCATTTGAAGTTACAGTAGTGCAGTGGCTAGTCTGTCTACAGCAGTAGAAATCCTGGAACGACAATCCTCTCATCCGCATTACCAAAGACTGTAAGTAAATCTACAGAGCTATTATCAGGACATTGTACAATATTTCACTTGATTTGGTTATTATAGTTCACATCGGCATTTTGAGGAATTAGTTGATTGTTTTACCAGTGTAAAGAAAACGATTTTAATTTTTTTAAATTTTTTTTTATTAAATTTACTCCGTTATTACAAATACTATACTACTACTTATAATATTGGCAGGAAAAAGGAAAGGGAAAAAAAAGACGGAGAGGGGAATATCCAAAAGCACCCAAGGCACCATTCGAGGGATATTCCCCAGCTAAGACTAAGTATAATATAATATTACTATTTACAATGCACTCACTGATCCCATAAATAACTTTACAAATTATATTGTGGAGTAGGACTATTAAAAAAAAGGTAACACTATTGCAAAAATCTCCTTATTTAAAAATGTTGTAACCTTATGTTTAAATCTAGATAAGCTAATGGCCTCTCTTATATTATCTGATAAACTATTCCATTGATTAATTATTTGTACAAAAAAACTATATTTAAAAACATTTGTTCTACTATAAACATGATTCAGGTCAAGCGCTTCTTTGGTGAAGTGTTACATGTAAAACAAAGTTAAATGTTATAATTATTGTTTTCAGAAAACCAACAATAAAACATTGTTGTAATCGAATGCCTTTCGCAGAGCAGTTTTGTGTTCATTTAATTTTGTTCATGTTGGAAGAGGGTGACACTAATTGGTGGGTTGCACTGGTGGCCATGTTGGTTGGTAGGAACAAAAGAAACCACATTTGCTTCTTTTGTTCCTACCAACCAAGATGGCCGCTACGCTTTGGTGATTGTATTCCCTTAGGAATGATTGCAACCCAATAATTATGTTGACAGTGTGGGACTTAATGTATGCGGTTCTGTAAGGGAGGTGGTTGGTGCCTGCATGTTGTGGACTTTCTCACCCAAGCTTTATCAATTATGTTTGCTTTACATGAAACAGTATTTCTTGTTATTTCCCCACAAAAAAGTAAGCCTGCAAAGCATACCTTTCCCTTCCCAGTTCCCTCAGTATTTACTTGATGTTTTTGAATGTCTGGACTAAAACAGCAAAGGAGCATGTTTGCTTGTGTAGACTACTTGAGAAATGTAGACTCTTCAAGCACCATCACTTCTCTTGATCTTCATTTTATTCTCCCCAAGCACAAGGAAAGTGAGACAAATACATGTGTAGGATAATTGAAATAGATATAAATAGCCTTCATAGCAAACTACATACATGTACATGTATGAGAACAAATCTCTATTTTTCATGTATACTTAAATATTTCAGAAAATAAACTGTGTTAATTATAAACCTGGTTCTAACAATTGTAACACGTACGGCACAACAGAGGAAGGACAAAAATATTTTTAAAATTTAATTGCAGCAGAATCCTCTACTATCTTGCCGAGTTTATATGTAATAAAATTCACTGAAAATCTTGGGAGCTTCCTCTTTCATGAACCTCTTTTTGGAGTTTAACACAGAAACTGCATTATTAGCATAATGCAGAGTTTCATTAATTTTCAGTGTAGCTGGCTTGTACGGTGGCTCATAGGAACAAAACACTTGCCAGATTAAAAACACTAATGCCAGAATGAAAACACTTCCCAGAATGAAAACACTAATGCCAGATTGAAAACACGTGCCAGAATGAAAACACTTCCCAGATTGAAAACACTTCCCAGAATGAAAACACTTCCCAGAATGAAAACACTTGCCAGAATGAAAACACTTGCCAGAATGAAAACACTTGCCAGAATGAAAACACTAATGCCAGATTGAAAACACGTGCCAGAATGAAAACACTTGCCAGAATGAAAACACTTGCCAGAATGAAAACACTTGCCAGAATGAAAACACTTGCCAGAATGAAAACACTTGCCAGAATGAAAACACTTGCCAGAATGAAAACACTTGCCAGAATGAAAACACTTGCCAGAATGAAAACACTTGCCAGAATGAAAACACTTGCCAGAATGAAAACACTTGCCAATTTGCAAAACACTGCCAGGTAGCGGAAATAAGTCAAAAGAGGCCAGGCTACATAAGTTCTAATGATGCCATTTTAGAGACAGCGCGCGTCTCCCACGGTCAAAATGCACTGGACCCGAGTAAATATCCAAGAGAATGGAAACTGGTAACTAATATAGTAACGCCTGGTCATTATTAACATGTTATTGAAATAAATGAGTATACCTAATTTCGGGAACGTTGTCATAAAAAAATAAAATCGAAACAATAGCTTTGCGGTTCGCTGATCTCTTGCATTGTCTTGTTTTTATTTATTTAAAGTTATTGTTTATTTGACAAAGATTTTGAAATTTGGTTATAGCGCGGCACCATACACACAACGATGAGCTAGAGCAAACATTCGTGAATTCTGTTTGCTGTTTGACAACGAGCTGTACCGAAAGCACGTCTGTCAAACCCGGTGGCCCAGGTTCGAATCCTCAATTTTCATTTTTATTTCAAATTCCCCTCCCCCGGGCCAAAATGTCCATTACAGGGTCATATTAGGCGATTAAATGTCCCTACCCCCGGAACACCATGACACTGCACTTTGTCAGTGCACAGTCGTAGCCTTTTCGATTGCGACTTGTTTCTCGAAGAGCAGACAAATCTTTGTTATAATTTGCGTTTGTATAGCCCGAATTCGAGATAAATAAACACTTGAAGTTTGATAAGTATATATTTTGTTGATAAGTATATATTATGTTTCGATTTGATCGGTACATTACTATTAATCTTTTTTCCCCTAAACCTATTTAACATGTCGGTTTCCTTCATTATTCCTCCCGATTAATTTTATCTTTCGTTTTGAAAAGCTGGTTTCCAAATTTTATAAAACAAATGTTGTGACAGAACCCAATACGTAATTCAACTTAACATTCAATCAACAAACTTTTCAAGAAAACTTGACTTTTTGAGCCGATGAAAACGTGCTGTCCAAAAAAACTCCCGCGTTGCGCCAGTAAAATTACTGAGCACCGGTCAAACCGGTTTTTTGCAAGTAAGGTAATTATAACATGTCACGCAGGCTATAGTCACGCTCCTCCCAACAACGCCGGTGGCACGTTACGATATACGATATATTTCGCGCCACGTTTTTGGCTGATGAAATCCCTTTTCAAACCACTCAACCTCGTCCCGTTATACGCATTGGGCATTCGTTTCCGACGGATTTCATTTAAAGCATTCATTTTCACACCGGCTATGAATAATTCAACGGCTTTATTTAGATTTCCCGCTAAAGACTGAAAAAGTTACTATATTAGTTACCAGTTCCCATTCTCAGGATATTTACTCGGGTCCAGTGCATTTTGACCGTGGAAGACGCGCGCTGTCTCTAAAATGGCATCATTAGAACTTATGTAGCCTGGCCTCTTTTGACTTATTTCCGCTACCTGGCAGTGTTTTGCAAATTGGCAAGTGTTTTCATTCTGGCAAGTGTTTTCATTCTGGCAAGTGTTTTCATTCTGGCAAGTGTTTTCATTCTGGCAAGTGTTTTCATTCTGGCAAGTGTTTTCATTCTGGCAAGTGTTTTCATTCTGGCACGTGTTTTCATTCTGGCAAGTGTTTTGCAAATTGGCAAGTGTTTTCATTCTGGCAAGTGTTTTCATTCTGGCAAGTGTTTTCATTCTGGCAAGTGTTTTCATTCTGGCAAGTGTTTTCATTCTGGCAAGTGTTTTCATTCTGGCAAGTGTTTTGCAAATTGGCAAGTGTTTTCATTCTGGCAAGTGTTTTCATTCTGGCAAGTGTTTTCATTCTGGCAAGTGTTTTCATTCTGGCAAGTGTTTTCATTCTGGCAAGTGTTTTCAATCTGGCATTAGTGTTTTCATTCTGGGAAGTGTTTTCATTCTGGCATTAGTGTTTTTAATCTGGCAAGTGTTTTGTTCCTATGAGCCACCGTAGGCTTGGACTTTGAAAGTATAGCTGTGAATATGCTTTTAGTAATAAATATATGTTAAAATACAAATATTAAAGTATGTGTAGCTGGCTATACGTGTTAAGGCTATTTCAGGCTAAGTAGAATGTACATGTAGATCGATGCATGCTTAAGTGCTGGAGCTCTGGGTGTAGCCAGGTTATTTTCAAACCCCTGATAATTAGTGCCCATTGCCTGTATGGCTCCATTTTCTGTACATCTAGTGATACTTATTTTATGAAGTGTGTGAACATTAAGTGAAGATTATTTTCCAAAATTATGTGAAGGGCTAATCTAAGAAACCTGTCAATAATAATAGTGAACATGTTTTCTTAACTTGATTTTTAAAATGAAATTTGTATGAATTATGTGAAATTATTTTAATAAAGGTACTGTGGTGAATCATGTGTATATGTTATATGCTTATGTTTTATATTATTTTATGTGAACTTATTTCAGAGGTGAATCATGTGTATATGTTACATTTGAATTGCTAATGCACCTAATGGGATCATTTCAAGGCAGGAAGAGGGTCAGCTTTTTACTGGATAAATTTGAGGAAGGAGGAGAAAGGGCTAGGTGCCCAGTGAATGGAAGTGATAGGCCAGTCTGTATAAGCACTAATTAATTTGGGAAAGGAAAGCAATGTGGAGGGGGAAGCATGTTGGAATGAAGCACGTATTTTCAGTGGCTTCCATTTTATAATAGCCATTGATAACTCCTTGTAATAACAATCAGACAGTGTGTAAGTAAGAAAACAATAATAGTTATATTATAGTAATCAGATATCAATGCTAAGAATCTCTGTTTATGATCATGCATGTTCATTTAAAATCAAGGCCTTTAAATATTTTTTTTTAAATGCCAAGTGTGTATTCTGTATTAAGCAGACCCTTTTTAAATGGCTAGGAAGTTAATTGCTATGACATAAAGCTCAGGGGTGCTCTGAGATGGTAAACTGTTTCTGAATTTAAGATTCAGATGCAACATACATAAATATGTAATTGATTATAATCATATTAGTATTATTGATAGTATATAATATTTTTTGTCTAAAATTTAACTTTAAAAAATTAAAGACCCTTTATGATTTGAACATGAATATGCAATATATGTGGGAGCAGAGCTTCTTAGTAATGATATCCTTATCATATTAGAACTATTGTTTTTAATATTAACATTTTTATAATTAAAATTATATTATTAGTCAATTAGTTCTTTGTCATGTTTTGCATAATTAAAAAATGTGTTCACCAACACACATGTATCTGATTGCTAATGTTAGTAAATAATATGAGTGAATTAATCCTCATTGGAATCAACCTCCCTAGCCATCATGATTTTCCTTTCCCAAATACATTATCAAACCCACATAAACTGAATCAACTATCACATTCTTTCTATCAACACCTACAATGTTACCCTTCCACACTCAAATTATTTGAGTTACAACACCAAGACATACATGATTTACCTCTAATTAAATTCTATAGAATAGTTTTGCATATTTGAAGAAAATAATGTTAGTTCATGTTTCACAGAGAATAAAGATCAAGAGAAGTGATGGTGCTGAAGAGTATACATCTGTCTTCCATACAGATGTGTTCCTTCCAATGCCGTTTATATGGGTCCAGATAATTATGTTGTTCTTTTCTATAGTAAAAATAAACAGGTTTAAAACACGTATAGTCTTAAATAATGAGAAAGTATAGATGAAAACTATATACATTTGTATTTGTTTTCATAATTTTCTATATTTGCCCGACAAATCAAGACAAATTAAGGTGTTTGAAGTCTGCATTTCTCAACAAGTAATTTGTATAACCAGGTGCTCCTTTAAAATTTCGGTTCAGATATCCAAAAACAGCAAACAAACTGGGTGAATTGAAAAGAGAATCAAGTTTACTATTTTACAGGAACATCAGCAAGACCGTACCCGAGGTACTGCTTCTTTGTTTGATCTGCATAAAATGTGTAAAGCAAACAATGCTTGGATGAGAAAGTCCACATCCAGGCTACTTACAGTCTTTGGTAACGCGGATGAGGGTTTCGTCGTACGTCGTTCCAGGATTTCTACTGCTGTAGACAGTCTAGTCACTCAGTACTGTAACTTCAAATGCTTCGTTTGAAAAATAGTATGCAAATTATGAAAGGCTAGTTTTTCTGAGTCTTGAAGACAGAGTTGAACGAGCACTTGTAGCGTTCTTTCTGTGGACTGGATTATGTGTTATTTGGGCTCAGAGAAGTCACTGAAGAATATCAGTCCATTGTGTGAAGTAATAAAGTAATCGTGGTATTTCTTGAGCTGTGAGAGGGCCCTGAAAAAGAGCACAATTCACTCCCATTCGGCGGCCATCTTGATCACTTTTAATAAAGTGCCTAATACGCATGCGCTCCGTTTTTACCGCTCTGCCACTTCCGGCACTGTCACAGTGTCACCGAGAATTTCACTATGGTCCGTATATATGATAAGGTACAGTTTACTTCCGGCAGTGTCACCGAGAATTTCACTATGGTACGTATATATGATAAGGTACAGTTTACTTCCGGCACTGTCAAAGGGGCACCGAGAATTTCACTATGGTCCGTATATATGATAAAGTACAGTTTACTTCCGGCAGTGTCACCGAGAATTTCACTATGGTACGTATATATGATAAGGTACAGTTTACTTCCGGCAGTGTCACAGTGTCACCGAGAATTTCACTATGGTACGTATATATGCTAAGGTACAGTTTACTTCCGGCACTGTCACAGTGTCACCGAGAATTTCACTATGGTACGTATATATGATAAGGTACAGTTTACTTCCGGCACTGTCACAGTGTCACCGAGACTTTCACTATGGTACGTATATATGATAAGGTACAGTTTACTTCCGGCACTGTCACAGTGTCACCGAGAATTTCACTATAGTACGTATATATGATAAGGTACAGTTTACTTCCGCCACTGTCACAGTGTCACCGAGAATTTCACTATGGTACGTATATATGATAAGGTACGGTTTACTTCCGGCACTGTCACAGTGTCACCGAGATTTCACTATAGTATGATAAGGGTACAGTTTACTTCCGGCACGAATAGAACCGACTACAAGGATACATCGGCTCTTCGATGATTATTATGACGTTGTTTGTTCCTAACCCGATGACATTACGATAATGACGTACTTGGTTAACCCGTACACGACGATACTACCGGTAAAGTGCTCGGTTCTGAAAATAATTTTGTATGTCTGAACATTGTGCCAAATTAAATCTGACACCTTGGCTTTTAATATCCGCAGGATGGATGCTTGTTGTATTTGCGGCCTCTTGCTCTACATAATGATTTCGTTGACTAGTTCTTGGTAGCAGCGGGGGATTCGTCTTTGAGCAGTTGGTAGCTGATAGATCAGCAAAGCTTTTGCTCCAAGTGGAAGTTCCTTTTGGAACATACAGACTTGATCTTCGGTGAACACCGCTTCGCTTGCAATTTGATAAATTAAGCAAAATTTATCATCGTCTAGCCTTTTAGTTCGTCTGTCTCACTCAGTACTACAGTAGTGCTTGTGAACCGGGTTGCAAAGAATATTCCATAATAAAATGGGATCGAATTTCACCGCCAACTTCCCAACTTCGCGAGCAACTTTGTTGTGAAGTTCAGACCGAAGTTCCAAAGTTCAGTTGGAAGATCAGAATTTGATTGACAGGTACAAATGTAATTTGCGTACTTCGGGACATACTTCCCAAGTTCCAAACGAACTTGGCAATCCGCGCGGCCAAAGTTTTGTGAAATTAACAGTAAAGGGGCTGGGTCACCTGGTGCCCGTGCGCAGTAAGTATGCTCTTGAGGTAATTAGCATATCATAAATATTCAAAATTCTAAATGTGTACAAAAACTCTTCACCTCGTCAAATGTAATACTAGGGATTGTTTACTTGTCATCGCTTAGGACAATCTGGCGCCATTTCTTGTGAAAATCGTCAACATTTTGCGAAACATGGTTTTGGTCCCGTGTTGACTTGAATGCTGAACGGACGGTTTTCAAATTTAGTCGTCGTTCCTTGCCTTGCTGAACGGAAAACTCCCATCGTTTGGAGTTCTAAAGACTTGTAAAGAGAGTTGGAATTCGCCTCCTTTCATGATAATTGTTGTGAAGCCTTGGTTCGTTCGTGAAGTGTTTATAAATGCTTCGCTGGAATAAAGTTAGTGAGATAGCTTGACTTGAACTTCGCCGTTTCCTAAATAATTATTTTTGAAGAGCCGACAAAGTAGTAGGCTCGGTTTCCAGCCGTGGGGGTTTCGGTGAGCCCGCGATCCTCTCCCCACTCACGGCTGGGCGCGCGAGCTGAGACATTGTTGGTTTTTAGCCAATCACAAACTTGCCACTCAAATCCTGTCGCTAAATTGATTTGCATAATTTACATTGTAAACTTTTGAAAGCCGGACCAAAGACTTTCGATTGCTGTTCGAAAATGCGTTTAAATTTGCTCTGGAAAAGTTTGGTTTCGAAGAATTCAAGGATTCACACAAGGAAGCAGTAAGAGAGTTAGTTTTCGGGTGAAGACACTTTGTCAGTAAACGCACTGGCTCTGGAAGTCACTTGGGAAACCGTCAGCTCAAAGGTCGCAGCTCGTAATGTTGAGTCATTTCTCATTTAACCTTACCGATGTAAGACCAAGGTAGCCCGGCTATTCTTACTTCAAAGAAAATTAGTGCTGCCTTTATCGGCGAAGAAAAGACTGACGACTCCATATTAAAACCCAAGAGTTTATAGAAGAGAGGAAATCACGTCTGACGCAGGCCATGTTTACGCGTTTAACTCTGCAATCACCGATTCACTTGAAAATCGCTGCATCAAATGAGTTTTACAATTCTTCAAGTCCTATGTACTAAGTTTGTACAATTTATGTCTCCAAGACATACTCTACACAAGTACTAAGCGGGAATACTCGACTCTAGCTCAGAGTTCCGAAACTTAATTTTTATCCCTGTATAAATTTATGTCAGCGAGAGTGTCTCAACAGCCGGGCTTTCCTTGAAAACTTGGACTGTGAACATGAGAGCTAATAATAACAGGTATTAAATAAAACCTTTACCTACGTCGAATTAATTTCACACTTGGAGTTTTAGTTTAAAGAATTCCAATGTGTTTTGAAAGTTTACGCGGAATCGAACCTACACGCAAATAAACAAATAATATTGAAGTTAATCAGATGACGTCACGGACACGGTGTGTTGACCGCGCGCCCAGCCGTTAGTGGGGGGAGGCTTTGGAGAAACGACACCCCAACGGCTGAAACCGAGCCTAACAAAGTAGCAGGTTCAGCTAAATTTCAGGTATGTTTTATTACCTTGTTTTGATTCTGGAAAACGTTTTCAGGTGAGTTCGGGTTGTCCTTTGTCTTGGCTTTGGTGTGTTTTGGCTGGTGAGAATTAAGGGGTTGAAAAACCTCGGCTTTGCCTCAGTATTCAATCCTGTCTCACTGTATTTAGAAATTGCTTCCAAAACAGCTCCTTGTGTTTTACATATTATTTCCTCTCCCCCCCCCCCCCCCCCCCCCTTTTTTTTCTTTTTTCCATTTTCTATGTGTAGAGCTTCACTTTAGCGGGCCTTTTTAAGCTCTGCTAAAATATAATAACAACTTTATTTACGTGTCAATCTACATCGCAGTATAAAGACCACTAAATGGGGACACCCTAACTTAAATTAATTGTAAAATAATACAATGTTAAGTATTATCAGAAGTCCATAACCAGAAGTGTCCATCTGGTATTGGGTAGCCTGTTCACAGGCTCTAGATACTGGGGAAAATGACGAAAACATAACGTGGCAAAACCATTTTCCTCTCTCTCCCTATTCCCCCTTTCTTCATGTCCGATTTTTTTGTTTTTTTACTATCCAGGGGCTGTTCCATTTTCCTCTCTCTCCCCATTCCCCCTTTCTTCACGTCCGATTTTTTAGTTTTTTTACTATCCAGGGCCTGTGAACAGGCTAGGTATTGGGTAGCGGCCCATCAGTTTACAGAGTAGTCTATTTTTAGAAATGCTAATCTCAAATTTCGCGGGGGAAATCAATGGCGGACATTGGGTCAGATGCGAGAGTTATGGCTCCGGGGGGCACTCATGTACACGACGTAAATGAGATGTGCGGCAGTACCGGATAAAGGTTTGAGCCCAATTTGGCAAACTAAGTCTTGTTTTGGAGCAAATCAACTATCAATTCGGGTTGATTTTCATATTTTATTGGAAATTCTGGTTAATAAAAACACCTTCATTACATTTTATTTTGCAAACTGGGTCGGGCTCTGAAGACGATACCTCACATACCTCCCCGTTATTATGCAAGCGGTGCCTATGGAAAGCCATTTGGTGCAAAATTCAAGGTGTTCAACTTCTACCACATTCAACAAATT
Source organism: Actinernus sp. WN-2022 (assembly GCA_030867875.1). Lineage (NCBI taxonomy): Eukaryota > Metazoa > Cnidaria > Anthozoa > Actiniaria > Actinernidae > Actinernus > Actinernus sp. WN-2022. The sequence continues at coordinate 4,667,875 of JAOWCC010001679.1, read as the reverse complement.
TCGTTCAAGCTCAAGTATTATTTCCACTCAGATTTAGCAACACTGTTTTCAAGGTCAAGGATATCACAGCATCACATTCAACATCCAAAACTCATTCAAGGTCAAGCTAGTATGTTCGGCTCACATTCAATAAATTATTTTCACGCTCACAGAAAAATACGTTCAAGGTCAAACAAAAAACATGTCGCACATGTTCTAGGCAGGAAAACACGATCAACAAACTCAAAAATACTGTCAACAAACTCAAAAATACTGTCAACAAACCACGGGACATTGTCAACAAAAACACGCTCGTTCCCAGGCTTTCTCATCGTTGCCTCAATCTGGTGTGCACCGAATCTGAAACGAACAAACTTTTGGAGGATCTGGATGGGAGAACGTTTTTGAGTCAATCATTGAAGTATTAAACGATTATGAAAGGTATTTTCATACATCTGATCTATCTGCTCGAGAGAATGTTGTTATCAGACTGGAATCTGTTGTTGCTCTCCTTCAGCAAGTCTTATCCTCTGCAAGAAATCTCCAATGCTCTGAATTTTTAGAATATCTGTTACGAAATATCCGACTATTGCTCTTGGACTGGAAGCGGACTACGCAGTCCTCTTCTCAGTGTACACAAGTGGATATTTATTCCTATAGATCTCCTTGTGTTTTTAACTGCTACATCTGGCAGGCCGAAGTTTGACATTAGTGAAGACACCTTAGTGCAGTTGAGGTCATTTGGATTCACGTGGACCCATATTTCCGAGATGCTATTAGTTTCAAGGTGGACAATTAGATGAAACAAAATTTGTTTCTCTGATAAGAGCGAACTTCTTTTGGGAAACTGTTTTCAACTCTGATCTTATGGCCGATTCATCACGCGCCATTTTCCAAATCGAATTCTCCCTTTAGCAGAACCATGTCATATTTGAGTACATATTCGTGATCCTCGCTGATTTCTTCATCCTCAAGGAAGTTATCTAAGTCTTTGGACTGACCTGCTTGCTGGTTTTCACAGATTTCTTGGGCAAGGGAACTTTTCTTTTTCCAGCTAGTGCGCAAAGTATTTTCACCCAATATGTTACACTGGTATCTGAAATACATACTTACAATACCAGGTATGCAAAAAATAAAAATCTGTATCGACCCAATGTAAGAACTAACTATGGCTTATCTATACATTTAAATTTTCTTTATCTAAAATTTGGCAAACTATCCCTACTGAACTCAAAACTGAGTTTAAATCTCTTTCAGTGCAAAACAAAATTCAAACTGTACCTTATCCAGACCCAACTATAATGTCGTATTCTAATAATTTATTACAGTAATTGTTAGAACATGTTGCATATTTTACATTATATACTACATATAATTCTGACCTATAGTCTTAGGACTGTATTACATGTAAACCCGACCTAATCTTAGCCTTATATTTATTTTCCTTGTGGCAGTGGTTAACTCGAAAGCTTAAGCTCCTTTAACTACTGCACACCTTCATCTACATTATTATGTTTAAAATAACTAGTTATTCCATTATTTTATGATACCTGCACGAATCGACTATAATATAATTAAATGAATAGTGTAAAATAAAGAAAACTGAAACTGATGCGATGGATGGTGAGGCAGAGCTAGAGCTGGTTGAAGAAGACTTGATGTGTTTGGCACTGACTAAATAAGTAAATTCCTGGAGTTGTCGCGATGCAAACGAAGCCAACGAACGGATTAAATCTCTTGTTCGGCCAACCAATGCCTGTAAAGAGTTTCGAGCAGCTCCAGAGTTCAACTCTTCGCGGCTGCATCTTCGAATTCTGTCATCCGGCTAAAGAAACTTCATTGATGGCACTCTATCCACCTTCGGCCTCCATTTTGACAAAACCGCGTGCTCAACACCAGATCGAGGCAACGAGGAGAGCCTGGGAACGAGCGTGTTTTTGTTGACAACGTCTCGCGGTTTGTTGACAGTATTTTTGAGTTTGTTGATCGTGTTTTCCTGCCTAGAACATGTGCGACATTTTTTTTTGTTTGACCTTGAACGTATTTTTCTGTGAGCGTGAAAATAATTTATTGAATGTGAGCCGCACATACTAGCTTGACCTTGAATGAGTTTTGGATGTTGAATGTGATGCTGTGATTCCTTGACCTTGAAAACAGTGTTGCTAAATCTGAGTGGAAATAACACTTGAGCTTGAACGAAATTTGTTGAATGTGGTAGAAGTTGAACACCTTGAATTTTGCACCAAATGGCTTTCCATAGGTGCCCCCCGGTTTGAAGCTCAGTACATAAAGTTCGCCAAGCGGTGCTACAAACTACAAAGCTAGTACGGTGGCAAATGTTGGGCTTTTGACGACTAAAATTGAAGATATTGGAATTGTAATGAAACGAAATGTATAGACTGATCATCCGTGCCTCTGCTAATGGATCTTGGGGTGATTTGAGAAAGTTAAAAGTGATTTTCAAGTCTTCAAGTGTTGACTAGCGACGAATATAAAAGTTTGAATTATGACAATGAATGAAAACGGAACCGAAAATTCACATTCATCTGGCCAGGAACAACTGACATTATACAAGGACAAAATTAAATCAAAGTAAGCCAAGTTTACTTTTAATTTTTTATTTAATTGTTTTGTTTTTAATCCATTGAAATCGGCCCTGGAAACTCGGTCGCATATGACCCGTTGCCGTGAGGCATTTGATTCAAACCCTTGTTTGTACTAATTTTAACAACTGGAATTAATTTCCAGCTGTGATAGTTGCTTTCAGCTTTCTAGTTTTCGATTGTGAAGTTTATTCTTGGAGATGACAACAGTTAGTGTCTTTAATAAAACAGCAAAGTGACAACTGTTTCATTGTTTGATTGTGCTCAATGAACTTCCTGAAATCAAACTTCGCTTCTTGCTAGTGTTAAGTGTACCAGAAATTGACTTTTTTCACAGTTTATAGCTATTTTTATTCAGTTCCAGTCGATTATTAAGCCTTGCTTGGAGATTTGCCGGGCTGTTCTTTTATCTGCCAAACGCAAATTACTTCAGTACAGGATTTTCAAATGTTCACTTGAGCTCAAACTCAAAGTAAACAAACTCGGTGCACTTAATTACTCTTGAGAGAACATGTGATTGTCTTTTTCAGTACATTTCTTAGGTCATATTATAAACAAAAATGGCATTATTTGTATGTGATATTTATCACTCGCTGTATTTATGCCAAATATCACTACAAAAATCTGTGTTTATGAACCAAAAGACAAAAACTTAGCTTCGTTCTGTACTGACATCACACAAGTGCTGTAAACACAAAGTCTGAAACGGATGAAACGGAAAAATAAAAGGTTACAAAGGAACCACATGTTCTGGTTTATAATGGTCTTTCCTGAACATATGGTGCTCACCAGTTCTTGCCTGTTATAAATGAGAAATAGCTGATTATCAAGAAGTTTCTACACTAGCAAGTAGCATTCGCTCTGCTAGTCCGCCAAAATTTTGTCGCATATATAAATAACTGTACAATATTACAAACAAAGGAAATCGCTGTATTAGCCAATCAGGTACTGCTGATAAATTTTCGAAGAATATGATTGGCTGCGAGATGGCGGGAAAAGCTTTCTATAAATAGACTACTCTGTAAACTGATGGGCCAAACCCTATAGTGGGAGATGGACACTTCTAGTTATGGACTTCTGGTATTATAAAAGAACTAGTTATGAATAGTATGTACAATCGTAATTAAGATAATATATAATTTAGTATTATAATATAATATTTTATAATTTAATAATAATATATGGAGAGCTGTGTTGTCCACCCCTATAACTGCATCAAACTAGATAACGTGTGCACCTCAGCTCAAGTACTACATAATAGGCAGTTGGTGCAGCTGTCATCGGCCAACACAACACTCAAGTTCAGCTTACGGATATTATTCTTAAAATATGACAGTGATGGTGATTGTCTAATGTTCTCCGGTATTCTTAGCCATGACTTGGGTCCCATATATCTAATGGAATGCTTACTGGATGTTACGGTTTGAAATCTAGGAATTGCAAATTCTTTATTACGTAAGTTATACTTACTGCCCGAGATTTGAAATAAGTTACTGATATAGTTTGGGCATAGTTTGTTCTTGGCCTTATACATAAGAGTTGCCATGTCATGGAGTCTTCTGTTCCGTAGGGTGCAGATAGTAGCTTAATGTCTAGTAGTTCATAATAACTGGACACTCTGTCGCAATAGATAGCTCTAAGGGCCCTTTCCTGGATACGTTCGAGCTTTCTGCTATCACTAGCTCGACAGCAATGCCAAACTAGATGAGAATAAGTTAAGTATGGGAGAATTGCCGCTTTGAATAATTGTAATTTTGTGCTAGTAGGTATAAGATTCCTAAGTCTCATTAACACTCCTACTCGTTTACTGCTTCTCTTACAAGTAATACTAATATGTTCAGTAAATTATCTATTTTTATTTATCTATTCAGTTTAATTTATTATCTATTAATTGTTATTCCCAATAGTTTGAGGCAATCTGTTGATTCCACCTCTTTATCTTCGATATTAACACTCACGGTTTCCTGCTTATTACCAAGTGTCATTGTATTGTACTTAGTATAATTACCTTTAAGAAAATTAGAACTACATGTATACCATTTAGTTGCTACTTTAGCACTTTCAGTAAGCTTATTCTGCACTTCCTCAAAATTCTTACTCATTTCATAAAACTGGTGGTCACCAGTGTACCAAATTATTAGACTAATGTAGGCAACTAGACTAATGTAGGAAACTAGCTAGACTAATGTAGGCCTGCATCTGTGAAGAGGTAATGGACACTGGGTTTATCAAGTAACAGTTAGTAATATATAAGGAACTGTTTACTGCCGTGGGGTCAGTAAAGTACAACTGATGATTGCAGTGCTTAATCCCTTTCACTGCCATGGTGGTTTATAGCATACAACATTCAACAACTCTTAGTTTATAAAACCAATTACTGGAAGTTTAATCTTACCCAGCCAGCCAGCTCTTATAGCAGCTGCCGTCACCGTCATGCCGATCACATGACTGTCCTTCAGTATCTCAATGTAATGCTGATCACATACTTCCTTTCTCTCTTGCTTCTTCTACAATAAACACCATTAGTACTGCTATGATCATCATAGATATTACTGTTATCCCAATTAACTGGTGATTTGCACAGCTTATGCCAATCAAATGTCAAGGGCTGAGCAAAATATGATGAATTGTCTGTGTCTCGCTACCAGATATATTTGCCAATGCCGAAGGCAGAGGCAAATAACTGGTAGCGAGACACAGACAATTCATCATATTTTGCGATAGTTGGAGTTCCAATAATTGATTTATTATTCAGTGTTTTTGTTACCTTTGGCATCCAAAATGCTCACAATTTCCTCCTCGGAACACTCTGGAAACCGAACTGAGCGGCTATGTTGGATTTGTTGTTGAACAGCACTGTGCATGCTCACAACAATATCTGCAGGCAAACACTTATTTGCACACAGTTATTTGCAGGTGAATCAACCAATCAGAATTCGGGATACTGAGGAAGTGAATAATAAAATAATATACTTCCAGTGTGTTGTGACACTGCTAGAGTGGATTTCGTAGGACTGAGTTGAAACAAAAATATGGCTGTAGCCTTACCGTAACCATGCTGTAATTTGTACCGTAGCTCTGTAATTTTATTGTATCAGAAAGATAAAAACAATGGGAACCTATTTCAATGTCGCAACATGTCATACAGTACTGCCAATGTAAGTGTGCCATAAGTCAATTTGCCATAACTTGCCCACTCATACTAAATCTGCTCTAGATTAGTGAGACCATCAATGACATTGAATTCCTTAACAAGTATTTTTTCATAATGTTATTTCTGATAAATGATGTTACTAAGAATTCAAGGATCTTTTCCTTGGATTCAAGAACTTTTCAATATACACAGTCAAGAGCTTTTCAAGACAGCTTCCAGTTATTATAAAACGGTTTTTATTTTTGCAACTACCGATGTCACTTCCACCACTGCTTATTTTATTATTGTCGCTATCCTTATTTTGATTTCCACTAAACCACAATACACAAACATGGCTATAAAGTGAACAAGCTGCATGGTAAATATGTGGTCAGCAAGTGGTCAGTAAGCGGTTGGTAAGCTGTCGGTAATTACAGTTGGGGGGAGGGGGGGGGAGGGGGTGGTACAAAAAGGGGTGGGTTCCCAATTTTCATGCAGCAAATTAGGGGGGACATAGTAAGCTAGAGGGGGAATTAGGGGAGGGGTCACCAAAAATTGAGCATGGCTTTTTTCATTTGAACCAGCCCCCCCCCCCCCCCCCCTCCCCCCCCCCCCCTCCCCCCTAATCAATGACCAGTCCCTAAGTGGTTGTTAAGTGGCTGGTAGGTGTTCAGCCGATCATTTACCAACATATTTACAGTGCAACTTGTTCACTTTAGCCCACAAACATGGCTAACAGAGCAGCATTAATGTTCTACATGTACCTTTGTGTAAAGCTTTACAAGGTCCATAAACACCTGGCTTGCCATATTGTAGTACTTCTGCTGAATGGCATACATTAGACATATCTTTTCAGTGCTTAATTTAAGCTCCAAGATATTTCCCACATTGAGCCAACTTTTAAAATGTAGGTCTAGTCCTGAAAAAAAATGTTAGGTTAGAAAGTCCACAAAACTGTAGTTATAGTAACAGCATTAATATTAAGAGGATGGTTTGTTACAAATACACAGGTGTAGAGATACATGTAATAGGCCTTTTGCATCAATTGATCACGTGACGATTTTCCCATAGCAATGCCTGTGGTGGAGGGCAAGCCATTATAACATTCCTTGACAACAGAGAGAGCGTGAGAGACGCCAATGTGAAACCTCAATACTAGAAGTTCTGCCGGTTCCTTTGTTATTCGTTTTCAGCCCAAATTTATCAGAACTATTTAGCTTTAAATCATATAGTTCAGTGTTAGAAAATATTAAGGGCCGTAAGACTATCAGAAATAGCTTTCTGAAGCCAAAACCGAACCGGACTCTGCAAGTTACTTGCAACATGGGATTAAGGTCTCAGTGAATCACCAAAATTCGAAATAACAAGGGGCTTTATTTCAAGATTACAGACTCTAGTATTGCTGGTGATAAAAAAAAAAGAACCTGCACATATGAAAACCAGCTACTCAACAACCTACATTGTATATCCAGCTACTCAACAACCTATATCAAGTTGTTATTCGTACATCAGTTTATAATATCCCTGTAGCCTGTAATGCGTTCGAATTCGTACAACACCAGCATCTCCTAGGCTATGGTAAAGTAATAGATACATCATTCTTCTGTCATCACATTTTTTTTTCTAGAACATAAAGACGATTTAAAGCGTGGAAGAAAAGTACATTCCCGAAGTCGGCTTCTTACCGGCACCGGCTGTTGTCTGTTGAGGCCGCCACCATGTTGCGAGTAACTTGCAGAGTCCGGTTCGGTTTTGGCTTCAGAAAGCTATTTCTGATCGTCTTACGGCTCTTAAAATGCTCTAACACTGAACTATAAGATTTAAAGCTAAATAGTTCTGATAAATTTGGGCTGAAGACGAATAATAAAGGAACCGGCAGGACTTCTAGTATTGAGGTTTCACGTTGGCATCTCTCACGCTCTCTCTGTTGTCAAGGAATGTTATAATGGCTTGCCCTCCACCACAGGCGTTGCTATGGGAAAATCGTCACATGATCAATTGATGCAAAAGGCCTATTGGTTGAGGACTATAATCATTATGGTAATTGTGTACTTTATCCCTGACACATGTTGACCAACTGATGATCAACAGTTGGCCGACTATTATGGTCAACAGTTGACCAAGCATTGGTGCAGTGTTGGTCAACTGTCGTATTGAAATTCAATTGAACTTCACAGAAATCAGTTCTTCCCCCACCTCAAAATAGCTGCTTATGCTAAATACTTTCTATTTGGTAATCCAAAAATTAATGGTTGTTTGTTTTCTGCTGGAAGTCATGAAAATGTTAACCAAGTGTGATTTATTGAAGACATTCTAAATCAACCCTGGGAACAGATCGTCTTAGAAAAAGATACTGACTTCATGACATAAATGATTGTGGTCCTGTTGGAAGGAATAATTATTGTTCCTTTAAGTCTTGAACAAACATGTTCCAATCAAACATAAATTAAGGATAAGGTCTTTTAATATCCCATGGTTGACTAAGGAGATAAAATTATTAATACACAATAGAGATAAGCTTAAACGCAAGGCAATAATGACCAATTCTAAAGCCACAGGCATTGATAAAAATCTAGGAAAATACTTAAAGTTGCAGCTCCAGCTATTTATCCGTCCCTCACATGTAATTTTAACCACTCTATTATCTCAAGTTGTTTTCCGTGCAAATGGAAAGAGGCCAGGGTTTTATCTTGACTTTTTGGAAATATGATAATTTATTTGGGTTGCTGCCAATGTACACATTAGTATAAAGCTCCAAATAAAGTCATCTGTCTGTCTGTATTTAGTTGGCCAACATGTTTCAGCTGCGTGATCACAAAGTACACTTTTACCGACTAAATTAATTTTTAATTTACAACTAAATTTATTGGAATTAATAAATAACAAATCCCTTATCTCTATTGATAGAATCAGTAATATTCAAAGAAATAATCAAACAAATTTATATACTTTCAGTAGGAGGAAGTTTTCGTTCCCACTGCTTGAGATTCTGAAGGGCTTGACCAGTAGGCTGATTTATCTTGCCACCTATATCTCCACTATCCAGAGCATTTGGTATCATGTCCTCAGCACCTTGCCGCTCCTTGTTCTCAGCAGATGGTAACATTATCAGGCTGTTCATATCCTCTTCTTTTTTCTCAGCTTTCTTCTCCCCTGTCCTACAAAAATGATCAAAAGTATTATAGACATGCAAATTTACAGACAAAATGCGCATTGATTCATAGTTCCAGCAACTTCATGATCAACTCCTCCCCTTAGTTACTCTTGCTATCCCCCCTTAGTTACTCTTGCGATTCCCCCCTTAGTTACTCTTGCGATTCCCCCCTTAGACATTCTTGCGATTCCCCCCTTAAGTTACTCTTGCAATTCCCACCTTAGACACTCTTGCAATTCTCCCCCTTAGACACTCTTGCGATTCCCCCCCTTAGACACTCTTGCGATTCCCCCTTAGACAATCTTGCGATTCGCCCCTTAGCCACTCTTGTGATTCCCCCCTTAGCCACTCTTGCAATTCCCCCCTTATACACTCTTGCTATCCCCCCTTAGCCACTCTTGCGATTCCCCCCTTAGCCACCCTTGCAATTCCCCCCTTAGACACTCTTGCTATCCCCCCTTAGATATTCTTGCTATTCCCCCCTTAGTTACTTATAATTTTGGATGAGCTGAAGATGGTATTACAACATTATGAATTGCCAAGGTATGTTTTATTATTCATTAAAAATATATCATTAATTTTACTGGCTTGAAGCTCTCATTAAGAGATTAATAATCCCAGGTGTGTATTTTACAACATATGTCAAAGATAGAAAAAAGATTTGATTGCAAATGACTTGTTTAAAAAATATCACAACAGTTCTTGAAAAAAGTGTTCAGTGAAAACTTTCTGCCAAAGAGTTTTGCAAAATAAATGCACAAGCTTGATCACTACATATGAAAGTTCACAAAGAATGAAGCAATAAAGTTTTTCAATCGGCCAAAAATTTAAAGAGAATTCAATGCAGGAAGCTAAGGTTTGCCGGTTTTGTTTCAGCGCGATAAAACATTTTAGGATGACGTAAACAGCCTACCGTGTACATGGTGTGGATCGAGCTGCGCTGCAGTGGTTTTCCCTGCATGATATTAATTGTTTGGGAGTAACTACAGAATACCCCGCAAAAAACGGCATCCTTGGTGGGAGGAAATACAGGCTACACGTCAAAAATAAGAAGTGGGTTGCCTGTGTCTTATGGTAGTGGCTACGCGGCTACGAGTGGCTACGCGTCAAAAATAAGAAGTGGGTTGCTTGCCTGTGTCTAAGTCGCATCGTATAAATCAAAGTTTTAAAGAACGAAGCAATACTTATGGTAGTGGCTACGCGGCTACGAGTGGCTACACGTCAAAAATAAGAAGTGGCTTGCCTGTGTCTAAGTCGCATCGTATAAATCAAAGTTTTAAAGAACGAAGCAATACTTATGGTAGTGGCTACGCGGCTACGAGTGGCTACGCGTCAAAAATAAGAAGTGGCTTGCCTGTGTCTAAGTCGCATCGTATAAATCAAAGTTTTAAAGAACGAAGCAATACTTATGGTAGTGGCTACGCGGCTACGAGTGGCTACGCGTCAAAAATAAGAAGTAGCTTGCCTGTGTCTAAGTCGCATCGTATAAATCAAAGTTTTAAAGAACGAAGCAATACTTTGGTAGTGGCTACGCATAGCCGTAGCCACTGGCTACACCAAGAAGGGAAAAGATGCGGGGTATTCGATAGTTATACCATTGTTTGCTTACTGTGGTGCCATTTTTCTGTACTCCTAAAAGAGTGTTTCTTCTTTAAATTAAGCTGGAATCGACACTATAGCTAACTAGTTTCTGTAGAAGTATCGAGCGTCGGTGAACTGTATAGCTTCTCTGTTCTGCGGCTCGTCTGAACTTTGTAATCGGCCGAGACTGAACACAACATGAATCGCTCTGATTGGCTTATGTTAATGAGATTACCCTTGGAGGCGGGAATCTTAGTCAACCGTGAAATGAATCGAAAACCTTTTATCGGGCTGTTTCTTGGCTCTTTTTTTCGGCCAAAAACAGAACTTTGTTGAAGTCCAGCCTTTTAGCGTTTTGTCCAATTTTCCTAAGTTTTTCACGAGTCGTGGAAAACAGCCGTTTCTCAAATACTGTGTCGGGGAATTTTGAAATTATTTGTCGTTCACGTTTTATGACCTGGGTTGTATAAAAATGGGATGAAAAACTACTTTTTCAACTTTGAAAAGGGATAAAATCTGTAATACGCAACATATCAAAAATGCCCGACACAGTATTTGAGTCAATTTATTTGGGATTCGAAAGGGCTAATTAAGAAAAAAATTGTTTCAAAGCCTGAAGGGCTGTGAACTCCTTCTGGCGGACAGAGTCATTTCGCGTAGAAATATATACAACATCTACGCTTTTAACATTTGTTCAAAACGGATTAAATATGTACTTTCTTCAATTCAAGACCTTTAAAACAGTATATAGTACGTCTATGTGGCTTTAATTTCGACGTTGCAAGAGCTTTTTTCCGAAATGACACATTGAACCTTTATCGAGACCTTAAGTGCATGAATAAAGTTATTCCACTATAATATGCATCCACTCTTTGTCATCACTGTTTATCACGTTTTGCTCTTTACAAAGAAATAATAATTACAGTGATGTTTGAAAATATTACTTTATTTTTGTCAAAACCATAGTATTGTCCTCTATATTAAGAACAATAATGTTAGGAAGTAGTTAGATTTTAATAGATAGAAGTTAATAGATAGAAGTTAATAAATAGAGTTCCAAATTCTGAAGCCATAACGTGGTTACAAAACTCTTCCCCACATTATGTAGATAGAATTACATGTATGTATTGTAGTCCATGAGCCGAGCCACTTTCTCAGTACCAGATCGGGGGGGGGGGTAATTTCTATTAACATCATGTTGTTTATCACCTTGAAGTATGTACAAATTGATGTGATAGCCTTTTCAATTTGGCAGCTGTTAGGATATATTCAATATTTAATAAAGTAGCCTTTTGCGTCTGCATGGAAACGAGGCTGTCCCAATAGTATGCTGATTTCCTGGCCTTGATCAGTTAACTTTGTTTAAAATTGAGTTATAATGTTTGCAAGAACTATCTAGATTAGATTTGCTGTGAAAATTGGCTGAATTGTCAAAATGAAGGGTCACATGACAATTATTGCATCATCAGTCAGTTACAAAAATACTCATGTTATTAGATTTTTCCATAAAATTCTCATGAAATTGTGCCGTAAACCACAAAAAGAAGTATTAGGTAAATTTATATATGTTGTAGTTTGTAGATATATATGCATTGCAGTCTGTTTATATGCATACCATGTGAATATTACGGCCAAAACAGGAATTCTGAGGTTTGCAATCCCTCATGGGTATTCAAGATGGCGGCTTCCATGAAAGGTTAGTATTTTTCGATCTTTGCGTATAAATCTGATGTTTTGCAGTGATTGGACAATCGTATTGACATAAACAGATTAAGAAAATGTTTATGAACTACCGCAATTAATATAAAAAAGGATTAAAAATTGTACTGAGACTGATTTCGTGGCAAATTGAACTGAAACATGCAGCCCTTGTAGAGTTGCTTCGATGGGGCATGATATAAATTATAAGAGCGTATGCTTTTCTTCATTATTGACTCAGTGTTGTTCACTCTAGTTTTGTAATAAGTTCTCAATGGCTTGCTTTTGTTCGTCTTTTAAAATGAAGCCACCAAGCTGAGATAAATCCTCAAAAACTTGATCAATATCCAAAATTTCTCAAAATTTCTCTTTGCGGTGCTATAAAATAGCAGTCAATATCTTTCACAGATACTAATTGAGATTGATATCTGTTACGTCTGTATTGTTTAATTGACCAATCACGATTTTCAGTTGCTGGAGCGACTGAGATTCTGAACGCGCACCAATGGGAAAAGACTGCAGCCCTTTATTTTTCTTTTGTCCCCCCTCCCCCCGCCCTCCTACCCTTTGGGGATTTCGTTCGCGCCCAATCCGCGCTCAGGCAAAACATAGTTTTTCGTGACCAGAGACCAAGAAAAATAAAGGGGCTGTTCGCAGTCTAAACTAATATTTACGCACGACATAAAAGTAATGTGAAATATATATATACACTGAAGCACTAAAACTCTGCAAAAAACTTATATATATCATATATATATATCCTTTGTATTACCATCAAACTCTCTTGGATCTGTTATGCAATTTTCCGCTTGCGACAGTGAAAGAAAATTAAGGTATGGAGAAGTAACAAGGTCATGGTATGTACCTAAGCCTGAGGTCAGTTTCTGCCTTAGAAACACCAGCAAAGACTTGAATGTCGTTCTCACTTGGTAGCCATGCCATTAGTGGTCCCTGGACCAGCTTAGTCAACTCTATGTAAAATAAAAATAAAAATACAAAAGCGTTCTTAAATCTCTCTGTCTCTGTGTTTACTTTTGGTCGTAAGCAACTTCTCCATAGTCTATTAGATCCAGGTTTAATCTTAGGTACAAAGCTTTCTAATAGATGTCCTGGTATATTGTTGATCTCATTTACGATTTGTTTATCACTTAATTTAAGTAGCTCATTAATATTAATCTGTCTTGAAAAATACTTCCTTTTAACACATCTATCTAAAAAAAAAACATTGTATAGTAGTATTAAGTTCGGGAGTTGATGCCCCATAAACAGACAGTCCATATCTAACTTTAGATAGCACAATAGCTTCAAATAAATGGTCCACCTCATCTTGGCTGTATCCTTCTTTCCGTAAAGTTCTTATTACGTATAGTGATTGATTGGCACTGCGTTAAGACAGTCCATATCTAACTTTAGATAGCACAATACATGTAGCTTCAAATAAATGGCCCACCTCATCTTGGCTGTATCCTTCTTTCCGTAAAGTTCTTATTACGTATAGTGATTGATTGGCACTGCGTTAATGGATTAGTCTGGTAATATAAATTGTGACAAAATCAAGACATTCATGCAATGCCTTTTTGTTCTGGAAATTTCACTGCTTGCTTTTTTTTTTACATGAATGCTCTCTGATCTACAGGTGTGGACAATAAGATTGAAGAATTCATGATTACCAGTACTGATTCTCATTTGTCTAATATAATTTAAACCTTAATGTTTTTAGTAAGTGTTTGGTATTCAAACTTTGGAATAGCTTTGTAAATAATATAATTTTATAGTGTAATATTCTAAACTTACCCTCCAGGTTTTTCTCATTGTTTGGATCATCTGTATCACCTTTGTGGTTGATGAGGTTTTCCAGTGTCTTTTTGTCATAGTTGTGACAGTCATTTAACAATGCTCTGATCTGTTTTCCATCTGCTTCCTGATCCATACAGCAAACAAATAAATAGATAAATATTACAGACTGAGGAAAATAGTAAAAAACAAAACAATGTAAAGTAGATTAAAGCAGTTGTGTCATGGTGCTACACATGGTTGTATAATATGGAATCACTGACAGTTCAATTGGTGTGTTAAAGGGGCTATGTCATGGTACTGCACATGTATCGAGTAATCACTCGTTTAGTGGCTGTTAATTGGATACAAACAGTTAAACTTCCCTCCCTTGATGCTTGATTGAATGGATTTGCAATATTTTCCCTGGAGACTGTTTATATACACTGTTTGTTAGTCATTTTTGCATATTTGCTTTCATTTTAAGCATCACACATGGCTGAGAGGTTTGTTAGTTCATATCAAAATCGGTGAAAATAGCTCTTTCCGGCCCAGAAAAACGAATGTAAGTTAAAGTCTTACCGTGACACAGCCCCTTTAATTGGCTACGTACATTTACTATTTCAAACACAAATTGTAGTGTTTTATCAGGGGTTCCAAATATTGAGAAAGCAAATGAAATCCAAGAGGCATATCCTCAAGGGTTTTATTGTTTTCAAAATAATTATTTTTATTTGGAATCCCCTGATATGGAACACGAACAATAAGTGTTTGAAATGACATCTCATGCGAATGGCTAAACCAAACATTTACATACGCATTTACTGTTTGACTGTTGTATAATTATTCCATAGATGGCTTATTATTCTTTTTTGCTGGCAGTGATTTCAACTAGCGTACTCAGTAGTGTAGTGGCCAACAGTCAGTGCAAGCAGTCGGAAGGGTTGAGGTTCGAACTCCAGTGGAGGCACGCTTTTTCTTTCTATGTCTTCACTCCTTACTTGTAGTTTATCAGTATATACATGTACATGTACAGTACAGCCGTAAAATAATGCACGCACAAGAAGTGGCGCAAGTAACTTCTTGCGACGCAAGAACACACAAGCTGCCGCAAGAAGGCCAAAACCAACTTTTTGCGCTTTAGACGCAAGAACTACTGAACTGCAAGAAGTTCAGGCTGAAGCGCAAGAACTAAATATTTTGAGCTTATCCGCAAGAAGATGAAATGCAAGAAGTTGAAGTCTTAACGCAAGAACTGGTCGCTTATTTGAGCTCGGGAAGGACGCAGCTGTTTTCATACGCTAATATTTATGTTTCCAACTTCAGATATCGACGTTCGACTTTTATTTCCCTCTTTCAAGAGTAAGATAACCGAAAAGCGAATATATGTATCTCAAGCACTCGGCTGTTTTAGCAGGCAAGTAGAATAAATATTGATACACTCGAGGGAAGTGAAAAATTGTTTGAGATACTGCGAGTTCCAGGATATTAGTTAGTGATAGTATTAAAGACTCAAATCACGATGAGCGGCAAACATCTGGCCCGGCGGGAATGTTTTTTGTCACTATCGCGTAGCAATGAAACGGTGGTATTAAACTAAACTTTTGAAGCTATCAGTCTTCAAATCCATAATGAATGTTCCTTGATGGTCTTGGCTATCTAATGGCCACCAAAACGTTATAATGGATGGCTCGCCATTGACCAAATTAATAATTATCGAAGGGTCACCAAAAGAAAGATTGCGTGGGATTGCGTTACTAAACACCGTCCTGTCGTTAGTTCGGTGTTTTTATTTCATCTGATTTTAACTTTAGCTTTTGTAGATTAATACTGTCTTAATAGATCCGTCAATCATTCAGTATTTTTTAAGTCATCTATTGCTTTTCGGTGATACAATGATTCTCCAAGTTCATGTGTGCTTTCAGCCGTGGAGACTGATTGTCTGGTTTTTCACACAAGAGTACCGCGAACTTTGCGGAAAGTGTGATTTTATTTCGTTGTAGTTTAAAATGCACCACATGCTTCTCAGCTTTACTGGAAAACGATAAATTATAGCAAATAAATATTCTGGAGTTAATTTTTTTATTTAATGTGGCGCCGTTTTCAAAGTCCGAGTCTTGAATGTGTGACATTTTCCACAAACTGATTTGAATAATCAATGAGCTCCGCAGTGTTTGTTTTGCTTTGAGATCGCACCAAAAATTATCTTCCTACCAAAACAAATGTTTTGAATGTTTTGTTTTACTTACGGATCTGAATAGTTTCTACCTGATGTGAAAACTGGTTTGAGTCTATATGCTGTCAAATCTATACACTGGTGAATAAGTTTTTTGGATATTTTAATTTGTTGTCGGATTAATATAAAAATTTGCATGAGATCGTACTGAATCTTCTGGAGTTTTGATTTAAGCTTCTTTGTGAGGAGTTAATAAAACATTCAAGTCTGCGGGTATACAGCTAATCTCTACTTCAGTTTAAGATATTAAAGTAAACTTTCATTGTTCTCAAAGCGTTTCTTATTAGTGATCTCACATAAAAAAACATGTTCTCATATGCCACGTCTTGCATGTTCTTCAGCGTTCTTGTGGGTCTTCTTAAAGTTTACCTTCTTGCGTCTTCTTGCAGGTTGATCTTCTTGTGGAAAGAACTTCTTGCGGGTTGATGCTCTTGCGGAAAGAACTTCTTGCGGGTCTTAAGTTCTTGCATTTAAGTTCAGTAATTTCAAGCGCAAGCTGCCCGCAAGAACCTGTTGGCTTGCGGACGCAAAAAGAAGTTCTTGCACGTGCAATATTTTACGGCTGTACTGTAAGTAGTTAGTGGTTCGTGAATATGTAGAATAAGAACAGTTTCTATAGTGATAAAAATCTGTTCCAAACACTAGTGATTTTCAACTGGTATTTCATTGGGTTTCCAAACTCATCTACCTGGCCAATCAGATCATGAATTATAGCAGGTTTCAAAATTTAATGACTGTAGTAAAACCAAAGCAATTATAATGAACCAATCACTAAAGTGAATACCAACTGGTTTCACTGGCATGAGAATTAAAGCAACCAATCAGGAGGAAAAGTAAATGCAATCACGGATTGATGGCGTGACAATTGGTTTTACTCTGAAATTTGATTCGCTGACTGATTACAAAACATTTTCACAGCCAATAGAAAAGCTAAGTAAACCAAAACCAAAGCAATCACCGAAAACTTATGACACTCAATTGAAGCCTGCTCTATTAATGAGTTTGAGAAAAACAATTATTAAAGTGGGCACCATTAAAGTGACCCCTCAATCCTCCCTAATGCTTGATTGAAATGATTATAAATGCAATATTTTCCTCGAAGACTAGATCTACACACAGTTTGTTAGTCATTTTTGCATATGCTACAGGCATCAGTTCATATGACAAGCACTAAAATTAATTTTGTTCCAGCCTGTAACAGAAATGCAGGCCCCTCACCAGGCTACAGCTCCTTTACACATATACTTGTAGATATCAACAAATGAAATAGATGTGTAAAGATCATGAGGACCAAGGGTTATTAAATACATGTACCTTGACAAACATCAAGGGACTAAAGATGTTCTCCTGTCTTAGCTGATCATAGGCCCTTTGGACTTGTTTTTCCAGTGCCATTAACTCTGTCTTCAACCTCCTTTTATATTTATAGAGATCACTAGGCATCCAAGCACGATCTGCAACCTATAAATTATTGCAGTAATGTACATGTACTTAAGCGTGAGTTCGATTGACCGTATTCCGGAATAACAATAAACAGAATGATCACTACAAATCGCTTATACTGGATTTCTTCAGCCACTGGAATACTAATTGTATCCTGAATATCATATGTCAGCAAGCATTTGTACAGTGTAAATTGTGCCTGAACCAGTGATTTCCAGACACTATTCCATCTATTCCTATTCCGGAATACGGTCAATCGAACGCACCCTAAATTACACAAGATTCTGAAGAAGTCAATGCAAGAAGTCAAATAAAGTGAGGGTAGGAAAACAACTTAATATGCAGATTAATTAGCTGAGGAAAATATACAATTAGGCAAACTTTTCAATTTGTATTTACATTGTACTAATCCAGAGGATAAAAATAAGCTAGTTTGGTTAATACTTATCCACTGGATAAGGATTTATCTGCTGGATAAAGTTGTCCACCCTTTGAACAACCTGGCCCAGGGCTATTAAACATTCATAGATTGGCTACAATCTTTGGAGAAAAACACATTTGTTTTGGTGATGTTTTTTCGTTTCTTCGAATTTCCCAAATTTCGATGTCCTAAAAATGAGCTAAAAAAAAAACTTCCTGACTTCGCACTTAAAATCAATTGAAAGAAAACATAAAACAGCAGTTACGCATTACAGTACCTTACTTAATCTCTCCAACCACGAAGTTTGTTTGCACAAAACACAAATTATAAAGCAACTGTGAACCATGCCTTTCTTTCCACCCTATTTCTATTCACACGATTTGCAAGCACCAATCCCCAATTGTATTCTGGTTGTTTTTTATAACTCCTTTTGCACTGACAACAAAACACAATTAACCCAGCATACAGGTTTGGCAGGATAAAAAGATCACCAGCAATGTAGAGATTTAGGGTTTTCATTCAGGGATGTTTAGGTGTTTGTCCAAGGCAGAAACACAAGAGAAAAATCCACTGAAAAACCATCACAAAGCTTAAAGGGATACCCGAGTGAAAAACACATTGGAGCTCAAAAGAATCTTCAACATGTTCTTTGTTCAGAAAATGTATTAAAATTTGATCAAAGGTTTTTAGTATTAAGAACGAGCACCTCAAAGTTGGCCCCACGAAGACATGGGCGCCGCCATCTTTGTTTGCATTTACGGAAGTGACGTCACTTCGTCCCACCAGCGTTCTCACTCTCTCACTTATTAGGTGTTTTTAGGATGATAAACGCCTTAACTGTACCCCACATACATTGTAGTTCTTATACTTATTCAGAAGTCACTCGAGTCTTTTAAGCCATGTTGTTTTGCTGTTATTAAATGGCAGTTACGAGACCTTGTTGTTCGTCTGATAATTTCTCGCCTTCCCAATGCTTTTCTTCCTCCTCCCAGTCTTCTGAACTTTTCTCATAATGTCGTCTTCATCATAATTCCGGTTTCTGTAAGAATTCCTCTGCAATCTCGATGAAAATATATCCACTTTAATTCCGAGCGTGTGAAAATCATACAAAGACAAGTAGCCGCGATACGCTGGTGGGACGAAGTGACGTCACTTCCGTAAATGCAAACAAAGATGGCGGCGCCCATGTCTTCGCGGGGCCAACTTTGAGGTGCTCGTTCTTAATACTAAAAACGTTTGATCAAATTTTAATATATTTTCTGAACAAAGAACATGTTGAAGATTCTTTTGAGCCCCAATGTGTTTTTCACTCGGGTATCCCTTTAATAAAAGCAAACATTTGAAAGTTGTTTTATTAGCCTTCATCTGACTTCAGGATGTCCTCTGGCTCTCTTCCAGTGGCAGATTTGACCAAAATTAGAACAGTACTGTTTTCATTCAAAACCCTAAAAGAGAAACTGCCACAAGCTGTCACCATCTCATAGAATACTCCCAAATGGCATTCTTGGGAAAGCTTGAGCCCTTGACTTTATGGTTCAACAGTATGTAACTAACCAGGGGCTAGCGAAACTTGGACTGAGGGGGGAGGGTTGAGTTAGCACTCTGGATTTCACTAATAAAATTATTATTTAATCCAAAATTGGCTCAGTAGAAAAAGTATGGGTTAAACTTTATCCAAGAATATAATGTTTATATTTGAATAGGTTTACCTAAATAAAGACAGCTGTTATAATCAACTCAAATTACCTCATAAAGGTTGTGGTCATTTACATATAAGTCGTCAGAGTTGCCTGACGATCCTCGTCCAACTCGTATGAGTTTATATTCATCTCGAAATTGAGGAATCTTCTCCAGACAGGACTTGAGGAAATGGTCCAGGGCAAAATTCTTGTAAGTAACAACCTGATGGGACATGATCTGGAGTCAATGTATTAAATAAATGCACAAAGGAGATTGACATTACATGTACACTGTATATTGTTGGTGTATGAATCTCAAATCTTTCAAAATCCATCTCTATTTCGGGTCATCGTGTATTTACTTCCACATATGTTGTATGTTTAACAGACTTTCTTTTCTCTTATTTTTTTTGTATATAACCTTTTAAAATGTAACATTTGTTGAATATGTCTTTGAAATCCCGGTCTAGAGTGGCAAATTAATAAAGGAAGGCCAAAGAAAGCCTACAGAGCATGCAAGGGAAATGACTCGACAAATAATCCTTCAGCAGTCCACCTTTTGCTTTCTGTACAGTCATGTATGTAGGTCTGCAAGAGAACACTTGCAATTCAAATTAAAGGACGAGTACATGTATGTGAGTAGTTCAGGGATTTGCTGCACTAAGGACTCACACTCATTTCACACTTATGTCCAAAACTTCAGATTTGCATTTTTATGAGCAAAGAAAGCAATGCCCTTCAACCATTTTTATCTCCATTCAGTCCAAAAAGTCCTGCTGCCAAACATACAACAGTGGTATCAAAGTCCACAAAGTCCAACTGTTTCTTTGCCATGACTCAAGTGTGAGTACAACATTTGCATTCGAAACATTTCATTTGCAAGGAAGATTAAGAAATCTCCAAATACTGCTATAGCTAAACAATACTGGAGACATGAAACCAAGCTACAATGTACCAACTGAAGAGTATTACCGGTATTTTGTTTGCTCCTCTATTGTGAAAAGTAGTCACACTTGTACTACTATTAAAATTATATTCGAAACAGCCGGCAATAATTAATGGTTCAATCAGGTCCTTAATCCACTACAAGCTACACTGTAGCTACGAAATTTGCTACCCTAAGTGTACATGTACAGTCCCTGTCAAAAGTTTTTCACACCGTACGAACCACATGTGGTAGCATGTGGCACATGTGCCACATGTGTTTACCACTTTCGGTAAAATGAATGTGGCGAAATGTGGCGAAGCGAAATCGGTAACTGAACCACTTTCGTTAAAACACAATCGGTGACCGAACCACTTTCGTTAAAACACAATCGGTGACCGAACCACTTTCGTTAAAACACAATCGGTGACCGAACCACTTTCAGTAAAACGAAATCGGTGACTCTACCACCTTCAGTAAAAACGAATTCGGTGACTCTACCACCTTCGGTAAAACGAATTCGGTGATTCGACCACCTTCGGTAAAATGAATTCGGATAGTCATCATGTTATGTAAATATGGCGCTACGTACGTGATCAATTCTAGTTTAGTTGTAGCAAAGTTCGGCGTTTTTATTCATCTGATAAACTTTACAGACTTCTGTACTTTCATACTTTAATCTATCCCTCAATCCCTTCACGATTCTTTAAAAGTCGTTGCGTACGCTGTATGTTTTCAATTCAACAGATTCAAGAGCTTTTCGGTACTTACATGTGCTTTCAGCCGTGGAAACTAATTGTCTGGTTTTTTACACAACAAGAATGTCGCGAACTTCGCGGAACATATGATCTTATTGCAGAATGCAGAGTTAAATAATGCGGGAAAGTTTCTCAACTTTTAATACTGGCAAGTGATAAACGTCTACCAAATAGAATATTCTGGAATTCTTTTTATTTAACGTGGGATCCGTCATTTTGCTCAAATTGCTCGAACAGAAGTGTGACATTTTTGAATAATCAATGAGCTCTGACAGCAGTGTTTGTTTTGCTTTGAGATCACACCAAAAATTATCTTGATATCTTCCTACTGAATCAAATGCTTTCAAAGTTTTGTATTTTATTTACGGTCTGAACAGTTTTCACCTAATGCGAAAACTAGTTTGAGTCCATTCTGTCAAATAAAAACACCCAGGTGAATACATTTTGGATATTTTAATTCGTTATTGGTTATTTTGCCGTGAGATCGCACCGAATCTTCTGGAGTTTCAGCTGTTTTACTTCATCACTTCATCAATTTGTGATTGGCATTGCGGTTTATAATTGCTGTGAGACCGGACTGCAGCGATTGGTCTGATGTCAGATGTGAAACAAACAAGTCTCAGATCCTCGATCGATCAAACATAGGACCTGTCAAAACTCAGACTGACAGGTTCACGCGTGACTGATTGCAATTGCACAATCTTGATATTTTAATTTCGAAAACATCCGCAAACATTTGCAATGCTTTTGGTCGGAACCTTGAACAACGCAGAAATCTCTCGTAAATGTTAAACTACGGAAGCTAAAGTTCGTTTGTTGATTATTGCTTACTGGCGGGGCCCGCTTTAAAAGTTTGCCGCTAGATTATGAACGAACGGCGGTTGTTAGTTTGTGGCGTAGGTTTAAGGTTATATATTCACAGCAGTTCCTTTTTTTTCAGTACAGTTTATCAGTGAGGTTATCAGAAGAAATAGGAAGGAGAGAAATGCTCTTAGCCACTTCGCGGCTTTCTCGGTACAAATCACGATCAAAACAAATAAGATTTTCGATGATCGCACCAGGACACCGACCTGACGCTTCGCCGACAATTTGATATATCGTTTCAAAGAAGACAAAACGAGATATCATTTTTGAAATCTAAACTTCAGCATTTTCAGTTTTAACGTTGTAAAAATCACTTTAGTCGCAAGCAGTGAACTACACGTACAAGTAACAACTTGTAGACTGTCTTGACCTGCAATGTTTGGTGAAGCGAAATCGGTGACTGAACCACTTTCGGTAAAACGAAATTGGTGACTGAACCACTTTCGTTAAAACACAATCGGTGACCGAACCACTTTCGTCAAAACACAATCGGTGACCGAACCACTTTCGTTAAAACACAATCGGTGACCGAACCACTTTCAGTAAAACGAAATCGGTGACTCTACCACTTTCAGTAAAACGAATTCGGTCTTAAAACGAATGGAGTTTACCGAACGAAATCTACCACATGTGGTTACCGAATCTTCGTTTTACCGAAGCACATACGGTACCGTATACGGTTGAAAAACTTTTGACAGGGACTGTATGTGCTTCTATTATTTAAAAAAATAAACAATCAAGAGCATTAGAGTTAGACTAAAAACTATCCTTCCAGCTATGTGGACATTGATAAACAAACTAATCAAACATTACATGCGATGATTCATAGACCCATTGCACAACTGTAATAAAATAAGTTCTTACCAATATGGGTCCAGGTACTTGTATGGAGAGCAGCAAGTTTACAAGAGCTACTCCCACATAGGACTTGCCTGTACCAGGGGGACCCTGTGCAATAAGTTTAGTTAGGAAACCATTTGAAATGGCCTTTAAAACATGCTTCATATCTTTTATACATCTCATAATTTCCGAGCATTAGCCATGCCACAATTAGCATCAGTCATGCCAAACTGAGCATCAGCTACACCATACTGAGCATCAGTCACGCCACACTGAGCATCAGTCACGCCACACTGAGCATCAGTCACGCCACACTGAGCATCAGCCACGCCACACTGAGCATCAGCCACGCCACACGAGCATCAGCCACGCCACACTGAGCATCAGCCACGCCACACTGAGCATCAGCCACGCCACACTGAGCATCAGCCACGCCACACTGAGCATCAGCCACGCCACACCGAGCATCAGCCACGCCACACCGAGCATCAGCCACGCCACACCGAGCATCAGCCACGCCACACTGAGCATCAGTCACGCCACACTGAGCATCAGCCACGCCACACTGAGCATCAGCCACGCCACACTGAGCATCAGCCAAGCCACACTGAGCATCAGCCACGCCATGCTGATGAGGCCTAAAGAGACTGAAACTGCTGTCCTTGGCTGCTAATTGCTCAGACAGGCATTTCCTTTTTTTTACAGAGCCTTTGTCCCCCTATAGCAGCTTTAGCACACCCTGTATACATATTGTATACAATTTTACCATTTAAGAGCAACCACACACCTGGATCAACACGACTTCATTAGTCAATGCCTGTTCAACTGCATCTAACTGAGTCTCATCCAGTTCAGATTTAAACTTCTTTCTCATCTTTCTGAAGTCATCAACAAGAGAGTATGGTCCAGTGCCGCTTGGCACATGTGCTGCTCCATTAGGTTCTGTGCCAGTGCCGCCTGGCATGTCTACTGCTCTATCAAGTTGGAATAGGATTTTCCATTCAGGCTGTTTGTCTATTTTCTTGATGTAACGTGGCACTTGTGATGCTGGAGAGACATCTACCAGGTAATCTTTGAATGGAACAGTGTCTGCAAGAGTTATCCATACATTAGTATGTTAATATACATGTATATCATAGCTACATTGTGTATATTATAGTGAACAAGTTGCACCTTTAAAAAGTGGCTGATAAGTGGTCAGTAAGTGTCATACAGTAAGTGTTGCTACAATCGTTGCCAAAAGTGTTGGCACGATTCACATTTTCTGTCATTCCAACAACTTCACATGATTAAAACACAGGTCTTCCCCCTCTCCCCCGTTCAATGTTGCGTTGTCAGTTAGTGATTTGGTTTTATATTTTTAATTTGCGAGAGAGATGTCACACAAATCAAGACCCAACATTGGGTAGGGGGGGGAGGGGGTCCGAAAAATATATTAAAAGAAAAATTCTACCCACCCCTCCCCTGCAAAAATATATTTTTCACCACTCACTCCCCCTCCCTTACTCTCTTTTTCCCTTCCCCAGCCCCCAGTCAACCTACATGTATCTTGTAATTTATGCATTAATATTACAAATCATTACAACCGTAAACAGCGGCAGATAAGCCACACTCGCAGATAAGCCACAACCTGAGTTTAGAAGCTCGAATTTTGGAAAAGAATTGAAGGGAAAATCAAGATTAAAAAGCTGCATCACCTTCCTTGCCTCATCGAACTTTCAACGAGATAACTTCGTAGTTTTGAAAGAGTCTACTTATTTACACATATACATGTACAATAGAACTTTCCATAGCATTTGCTTGATGGTACTTTTTCGTCCAAGGTCGATTGTTAGCTGAATGTAGTCCGGACCAAGTAACAAACAAGAAACAAACGGCTCTTTTAGGAGCCACCAAGCTTGACAAAGTGATCAGACTGCATCCTTTCTTTTCTTTGTGTGTATAATATTATAGTTTTAATAAGTCTGACTTTGTGTTTTAAAAATGTTAATTAATTTTATGTAAATTTACAGAACCTTGTGGAGATGTTCTCGCAGATAAGCCGCACCCCCTATTTCAAACATAGTTGAAATAGATTTTGGGTATAAAGGTGCGGCTTATCCATGAGTGAATACGGTAAATGAAAACAAAAATTAACTGCAACAGGTACATGACATCATCAAGATGTCTATGGTAGTTCAAATCATCGGATTCTATTTTGGTCCTCCATCTTAATCCTCCCACAAAAATTCAATCTTCTGCATTGGAAACTTTTGAAATAAAGCAAAGTGATCGATTTGAGGGTCACTTGTGCCAACAGTGTTACATGTATGTGTGTAAAATAATGAAGGATTATTCTATCGGTACGAATTGTACGAACGACTGTACAAATTACTAATTAGCTCTAAACACCCTAAACCGTGATGGAGGGTTAGGGTTAGGTTTGTAGTCAGGGTTAGGTATTATCGTTGTACGAATATGACATCACCGTACGAATCGTACAATTCGTACCAAAGTAATAATTATGTTACTTATATAGAGATACATGTAGGTCCGCTAATAATTTTTATTATAAAATTTAAAATTAGATTAACCCTTTAAGCCCCAAGAGTGCCATATGGCACTATTACTGGTTACTTGCTTTGAGGGTATAAATCTGACTAAGTTCAAAGAGCAATGCCCTGAGATTCCCACACACCTTAATGTATAGACCAATGATCCTATTGAACTGCATTAGGCATATTAAAAATGAATAATTTCATCTAAATCCCCCTTTCTTTGCATAAGTTAACTATAGTTGACATTATTTCACTTCAGAAAAAGGGACTAAAATGACAGTTACAGAAAAAAATATTTCCCCTCAGATTCTAAATTTTCTCACAAAAATACATATTTTACATAAAATTTAGAGTTTCATGTTTGCACTAACCTCACTTTCTGTCTCCCAACACCTAAACTTGCCCAGCACCAAGCCATTCTGTCCACAAGCACTTCACAACAAGCTAAATCCATCCATAATGACCGCAAAGCATGCCGGGAAAGCCTACCAAACAGCGGCATGGCCCTTCCCCCATCTTCATTCTTCAAAATATATACTAAGTCTAAAGCCATTTCGACCTAATAGCTTCATATTGGAATCAATGGCAAGTAAATGTTGTCCAATATTCCAAAGAAGCTATGATACATGTAGGTGGCTCCAGACCTCCATTTACAAAGCTCACGCTAAAGTGACAGAAGACGTCCTGGCCCATTCACGAGTGGAAAATGAAGCTCTTTCTCTATCACAATAGCAGGCACAGACTCAGTTCTTCGAGAAAGTACTGATTCAAGCTCTCATCAGACTTAATGATGTTCTCCAGCACTCTAAAAATGGGAAAAAAGGCTTTAAAAAGCCTTAAATTCTGTTTTCCCCCAAACAAACTTCCCTCCAGCTCCGTAGCAATGCGACGTCAACGTATCCAAAATGGCCGACAAAAAACTTTGAGCCCCCAGTATTGTTGGTCAGATGAAAATTCCATGGTAACAGTGACTACAGTTTTCTTAGGGGGGAGGGTTTGTTGCAGTCTAGAATGAGCCAAATATCAGTTAAAAGCCCACAGGGCTCAAAGGGTTAATACATTATAAAATCAGGCATGAAATTTGGAGCTGATATGCTGTATGACCTTATCATGTAAAGTGAGGGTACAAGAAAGCTGATATGCTGTATGACCTTATCATGTAAAGTTAGGGTACAGGAAAGCTGATATACTGTATGACCTTATCATGTAAAGTTAGGGTACAAGAAAGCTGATATGCTGTATGACCCTATCATGTAAAGTGAGGGTACAGGAAAGCTGATATGCTGTATGACCTTATCATGTAAAGTTAGGGTACAGGAAAGCTGATATGCTGTATGACCTTATCATGTAAAGTGAGGGTACAGGAAAGCTGATACGCTGTATGACCTTATCATGTAAAGTTAGGGTACAGGAAAGCTGATATGCTGTATGACCTTATCATGTAAAGTTAGGGTACAAGAAAGCTGATATGCTGTATGACCTTATCATGTAAAGTTAGGGTACAAGAAAGCTGATATGCTGTATGACCTTATCGTGTAAAGTGAGGGTACAGGAAAGCTGATATGCTGTATGACCTTATCATGTAAAGTGAGGGTACAGGAAAGCTGATATGCTGTATGACCTTATCATGTAAAGTGAGGGTACAGGAAAGCTGATATGCTGTATGACCTTATCATGTAAAGTGAGGGTACAGGAAAGAGCTCTGATATGCTGTATGATAATAATAATAATAATCTTTATTTATATAGCACTATTTCCACAGAGAATAAGTGCCCAATAGCGCTTAACAAATACATAAGGCTGCGCGTAACAATAAAATCGCGCTCACAACAATATTGAATAAATAACTATATCAACAATAAAAATTAACCTGCAATTACAGCTAACTAATTAAAAACATTATAGAAATGAGAAACTAAAAACTAAGCTAGCCTAACTATAGGTAAAATGATAAAAACAAACTGCGTTTTACATGGTATAAAGTAAACAAAGATATGTATAAAATTAATAAAAATAATGCCTTCTTGAACAAATAGGTCTTGAGTTGCATCTTGAAGCTCATAAGTGAGTCACAGACTCTTATATCCTGTGGCAGGGAATTCCACAGAGTAGGCGCAGCACAAGAAAATGCTCTATAGCCATAGGAGCGCAAGTTGTATTGTGGGACTACAAGCCGGTTACTGGAAGACGATCTAAGATTACGCTTAGGAACATAGGCAGTAATTAAGTCGGTGATATACGACGGTGCCGTTCCGTGTAGAGCCTTATAAGTAGTTAATAATATCTTAAATATAATCCGTTCTTCTACCGGAAGCCAGTGTAAATTGAACAAAACAGGTGTTATATGGTCACACTTACGGGTTAAGGTAACCACCCAGGCTGCGGCGTTTTGAACACTCTGCAGACGGACAATAAGGTGTTTAGGTAAACCATACAGTAGCGAATTACAGAAATCTAACCTAGAAGTATGACCTTATCATCGCAAATGCAGGTACAGGAAAGCTGATATCCTGTATGACCTTATCATGTAAAGTTAGGGTACAGGAAAGAGCTCTGATATGCTGTATGACCTTATCATGTAAAGTGGGGGTACAGGAAATCTGATATGCTGTATAATGACCTAATCATGGAAAGTGAGGTACGGAGGATTTGATAGTGTGCAGTAAAAGTTCACCTTTGTGCTGCAAGACATCCATCGAAGGCCCAAATGCCCGGTAAAAGGTGTTACTTTCAGCCATGTTAGCTGACCGACCTGCCATACAGATAGATATACAGGAAAATGTTAGTGTTTTACCTACAATGTATTACTAAGTAAAACATACAATGAGGGTGATTTGACATACCTTCATCAGTCAACCTCTGTAGTTCACTGATCACCTCAGGATCTGTCATACTGTTCCTCTCTGAACACAGTGTCACATGCACAGTACTGTAATGTTAAACATATACTGGTTGGCATTCTGAATTCTTGACTGATATTATACCGTATTATGATCATAACATATCAAATAAAGTTACTTGCTTTTTATTCTATAAACTACATGTACAGTGTACATTTTAAGCACACTTACGCTTGCAAAAATTGTAGTTAATGACCAACCGCAGCCCTTTGTTTATACACAAGTTGAATGGAGGTGGGAAACAGCTTCTCAAACTCATTAATAATTCATGAGGTGAATACAATAGAAATCATGACCATGACGAGAATTTATAAATCGTTTCCAAAATAATACAGCTCGCATTTCAAGACTTTTAGATCGCTAATTTTATCATTAAAGTGGAGTTTGAGAAGCCATGTAAAACACTCAGAGCTTGTTTTAGAAGTGAGTTTCTAAATACAGTGAGAAGGGGTTGTAAAACCTCGGCTTTGCCTCAGTTTTCAACCCCTCTCACTGTATTTAGAAATCGCTTCTAAAACAGCTCTTCGTGTTTTACATATTACTTCCCGGTCAAAGTTTGTTCTCGGTTCCCTTCCATCGTGCACAAACTCCCTGGAAACCAACCATATGTTGTCAGTGCACGTCTGCTGTCATTCCTTGAACCAATCATGGCCAAGCAGTTCTTGTACCTCGTATCTCTGGCACACTGCAAGTCAGTTTTACTCTCGGCAAGCTTCGAAGAAGGAAAAGTTTCACCGCCCCCCCCCCCCCCCCCCCTCTTGCTCCTGCTCCCACCTCTACTCTCTCTTGCAGTTAAACATCAGTTAGCTCACTTAGAGCAAGTACTAGAGTCATACTTAAGCTTACACCATTGATGTTCTGTGATATGGACAATTTTGATAGCAGAACATTTATTAAGAACATTATTATTTACGTGTACATCATGTATTACACAGGAGCATAGTTCTGTATGTAATATGAGTTAACACTAAGGATTTAAATAATTTGCTCTGTTTTTCTGTCAGGTCCACTTATTAAAAGATCATTCTGTAAGATTGTATTAGTACTGAATGTCTGACACCTGAAAAACAACTGTATAAAATAATACAGAAATTCAATGTTATGACTCCATTCATTTTCAACTCATTTGCATAATGTCCCTTAAATGACGTCATTTCAAGGATTTGCAATGCTTTTTATACATGTAGCAATATTATGACTAAAAATCGCCCAAAAATGGTTGAACAAGACTTAAAACACTTTTAATACAGTGTGCCCAAATAAATGATTTCTGGCTAGGGCTTTTAGAAGTACATGTATTAACTGCCATTCTAACAAGGAACTGAGCTACTAGAGCTGCCTAATATCCCTATACTGGTATGTAATCAACTAAAGTCGATTGAGGTATGCTAGCCACCGTGGAAAGAGAGTAGTAGCTGACATTTCGAGCAGCACTCAAAACGTCAGCTGCTACTCGCTTTCCACGGCAGTTAGCATACCTCAATCGACTTTAGTTGATTACATACATGTACCAGACGGTGTTTATCTTCCCCGCCGACGCAGACCAACACTAGTTTTTTGCAGGAACTAGTTGCCTATAACATCCTCATACCCTTTACTACCATTTGCAAGCTACCGTTAAGCGTGAACCTTTTTCCGCGTTCGTTTAAGTTTGAAACCTAGACGTCTGGCGGCACAAACCTTTGCAATTTAACCGCGATAATGACAACGTTTGACATGTCCCGCCTTCACGTTTAAGCGAGTGGGATTCAGGTTTGGAAACTTTTCAGCTAGATTTTCCTTCGCGCTACGCGCTAAATCATATAAATGTCGGTTCAAGTTAAAGTTTTGGACGCTCAGAATTATGAGAGATGCAAGACAACAACTGTCTCTTGGCATAATCTGAGTTGCACGATGGTAGAAGACATATCAAAGGTTTTCAACATCAAGGTTGAAACTAATTAGTTTGCCGACGAATTGCAAAGGTTTGGGACGCCAGACGTCTAGTTTCAAACATAAACGAAGGCGGAAAAAGGTTCATGCTTAACGGTAGCTTGCAAATGGTAGTACTGGGTACACCACTGGCTCTTAAACTGTGAAATGATCTACCATGCTATATTTGCAATGAGCAGTCTCTTGAATCTTTTAAGTGCTCCATTAAGACTTATCTATTTAAGAAGAAAACAAATTATATACTGGATTCATGTTATAATTATAATAATTATGACTATTATTTCAATTTCATCTGATCTCAAATTACTAGTATTAATATTGGTTCAGTAGTCTTTAAATAATTATATATTTTTTGCCTTTTTATTAGCCTTCTATAAAGTGGATCTTTTCTAGGAGGGCATAATGAAGAGTACAATATCTACAAACCCATTGTTGGTGAGGTTCTTGTTACTTCCAGAGACAAGTCCCCAGATTGGATTCTTGAATGTTGCATCCAGTGAAATGCACAGTAGATCTCCATACAACAGCCAACTGGTGGACCTGTGCAATAGAAGTGTTATGATGCAATTATAACAATATATTATTTAAATTAATCGAGACAAAATGTGATTTAGGCATGGTTAAATATCCAGTGACTATTGGGGGTGATGTGGCGTGCTCACATGGCCCTGGGTTAGTTCTCATCCAGGACTGTGTGTTATTGTTATTGCTTGTGGTTTGGTGTTTTGCTAGTCAGTTGCAAGTCGCTGTGATTACTCACGTGTGGCTTTCCCTCCCTCCCTTTCCTTGTCCACTTTTGTGTGACCCAGTGCACTGAGCTGTTCGGTTGCCAGGGTTACCTGGGAGCTGGGTTCTCAAGCACTGCTTTATGCAGACTATGGGCACTGAACCTCTAACTTAGAATATTCATCATTTGGTCCATGTTCCATTTCTGAATTACAGTACCGCCTGGAATTATTGAAGCATTGGGTCGCGGTCAAACCGCGGCATTACCGCGGTCATTGGACGCGGTATTACCACACTATGGACGAGGTTTTACCGCGTCAAATTATTCACCGCAATGAAAGCCGCGGTCAAAATCCACAGTCATGACACAATACTACATGTATGTACATGTATAAGTTTAATAAAACATACAGGTTTCAAACGGCAGGTAGAGAAGCACTCATCGGTGAAACTAAGACTTTAGAATCTTTTATTTTCGCCGTTCATTCAGAACTCTAACGGCGGGTTAAAAGATTCTAAAGTCTAAGTTTCACCGATGAGTGCTTCTCTACCCGCCGTCAGAGTTCTGAATTAACGCCGAAAATAAAAGATTCTAAAGTCTTAGTTTCACCGATGAGTGCTTCTCTACCCGCCGTTTGAGTTCTGAATGAAGCGAAAATCAAAGATTCTAAAGTCTTAGTTTCACCGATGAGTGCTTCTCTACCCGCCGTTTGAGTTCTGAATGAAGCGAAATTAAGATTCTAAAGTCTTAGTTTCACCGATGAGTGCTTCTCTACCCGCCGTCAGAGTTCTGAATGAAGCGAAAATAAAAGATTCTAAAGTCTTAGTTTCACAGATGAGTGCTTCTCTACCCGCCATTTGAGTTCTGAATGAAGCCAAAATAAAAGATTCTAAAGTCTTAGTTTCACCGATGAGTGCTTCTCTACCCGCCGTTAGAGTTCTGAATGAAGCGAAAATCAAAGATTCTAAAGTCTTAGTTTCACCTATGAGTGCTTCTCTACCCACCGTTTGAGTTCTGAATGAAGCGAAAATCAAAGATTCTAAAGTCTTAGTTTCACAGATGAGTGCTTCTCTACCCGCCGTTAGAGTTCTGAAAGAAACGAAAATAAAAGATTCTAAAGTTAAAGTGCCCCTACGATCAAATTTTGACATATCAATTTTTTCTCATATTCGTAAAGTAGAGTGGCTATATTATTACCAGTTCAAACCGTTTTTCAATACGACGATGGGAAGTCTTATTTTTTGAATTCCGAATCTTGAATTTTACATCCGCCATTACGCGAACCCGTTCCTGTGGGCGAGGAATGCCTGGTCATTTTTTAGCGTACGTGACGTCATACACTTAAGGTTATCGTATACCTTCAGGGTACTGTTCCGGATAAAATTAAGTAGCGTCTCGAATATTCGTCGTATTTAGATAAATTATACCTCATTTAAAGCCTATAAAATTGGCTACAACGATATACCTAAGGTTTGTAATTTTGATAAAAGTGTGATTTTTAAATAAACTTCTTTTCCGAACAAGCGAGTTGGTTTCCAAAAGCTCCAACTCCACGGCAATTTAATGAATTTAAGATCTGTTTGCTTTTCTGGACTCCCACAGACCTTGTTTACGAAACTGTGTCGGTGATTGTGGAAATTCGAAGCCGTTCTGAAGATATTTTGGTCTTCGTGAAACTGCTAACGCGAATCCAAGTATAGATGTGGTAATCGCTCTCAGCGCCTCTCTTTTAAAAATTAAAATAAATCGCCGACACAGGTTTTTTAGCTGATATAAATTGCGAACAATCTGTGAAAATTTGAAGTAATTC
Organism: Actinernus sp. WN-2022; assembly: GCA_030867875.1. Classification (NCBI taxonomy): domain Eukaryota; kingdom Metazoa; phylum Cnidaria; class Anthozoa; order Actiniaria; family Actinernidae; genus Actinernus; species Actinernus sp. WN-2022. The sequence goes on along the minus strand of JAOWCC010001679.1, from coordinate 4,634,882 downwards.
GCACAAATTCGCGTCGAGTTGGAGCTTTTTTCAAACTATGTTTAGAACAAAAATAGAAAGTCAAGAAAACTCTCTGAAATTAGCCGGCCGGTGAGACTGATTCTTTCAACCAGCGACTGGGAAATGTCACAGTCAAAACTTCCCACAACAACGCGTGTGGCTACCTCTCCCATACAATCCTTCACGCGAACTAACATACATGTATGTAGTAAGAAAGTGTACCATTTTCCCGCTTTGAAAAGCAAACAAAACGTTTTGAATAGAAATAATCGTTCATGTTTGTGCATTGTACAGGACTAGCTGTAGCAATTTAACGAACCACAAAGCTGGCATTTCGCTACATGAATAATTCAAGCCTTTAGTTGAGTACCAAGAATATGGTTTGTAATTCTCTTCAAGCCTCATGCAAGGATGGTTTGTGTACGTTTTGAGGACAGAAGCTTCTCCATAATTGTTTGTATCACATGGAATAGCCGGTAAGACCGTACTAGTATAGATTGACCGAAAAGTTTGCTGAGAACATAGTTTATCATAAATAACTCATATTGCTGTTTCCTATAAACAGATAAACCTATTGATGTAGTATCCCTTTTAATTTACTGCTAATTTTATTTTCAAGACAATAAACCACAGAAGAAACCACCAATATTATTTCATGAAGTACCTTGTTTCAGTTGTTTGTGTGTCAAACAGAAACGGGGGGCGCGAAGTTTGGTTCTGTGATAGCCACTGTAAAAGCTGCAGATCAGTCAGTTTCAATACGTTGTTTTAGTCTCTAGTAAATTCTTATCATTCACGATTTCATGTTAGACAAGAGAGCGATTTAATTTTATAGCAATTACATTGTATTTTAGAATGTAGATTCGCCGGAAAATCTATTGCCGGGACACAGATAATTCTCTCTCTCTCTCATTTACGAACTAGCAATCCGGGTTTCACTATAAACAATGAACAAACTTAGGACTTATAAACTGCTGATTATTACCTTAGTGATTTCTCCGCTGAATTCTCCCTGTAGCCCGGATCCAGTAACAGCACAACCTGAAAGCCGAACCAGGGAAAATACCCTGGGAAAAAATTACCCCCAAAAGATAAGAAACCTCTGCTAGCTAGCACTTACTTACTGGCAGGCCACTTCCCAAGCGATTTTATAATTAGCGACTATTTATTCGTCCCACTTTCAACTCAGTCGCCAGCGGCTCTATTTCCCCCTAAATCATCAACATCCGGCAATAAATTTAAACAGAAAGACACATTACTATGTTCTGAAGAATCTGATGCAGATTTTAGGTCGTTATTTACTAAACCACAGCAAAATTCGCAGTGTGAGTTTGTCGACAATATAAGAAGAAATGTATGGGTTCGAAGCAACTTGAGAACGATGCGTTAAGTGTATGACGTCACATACGCTAAAAAATGACTAGGCATTCCTCGCCCACGGGAACGGATTCAAGTAATGGCGGACGTGATTTCGATGGTAAACTCTCTTTAAAATGTGTGGTCTAATTGGCCCCATTCAAACTTTTTTCACTGATTTGGTTATTTCTGCCACTGTTTGTTCTTATGGAATACAAAAAAGTGGCAAAAGAAATGGTCAAATGTCGTCGTAGTGGCACTTTAACAGTGGTGTTGAATAAAGAATGAAAAGAATGCTGAGTCATCGCACCAAACTCGCATGTTTGTTATCATGACTGCTACATCTTCACACTAAAGTCAATGATTTCGGCGTGATACAAATCTCAGCGGCCGCGGTTTTACCGAGGTATTATCGCGGTAAAACTGCGGTCATTCTGAGGTCAAACCGCGATATTATTGGACGCGGTAAAACCGTGGTAAATGCTTCAATAATTCCAGGCGGTACTGTAGCTCGTTTATTTAATATTATTCAAGAGCCCTGTACCTACATGTAATAAAAAATAAAATAATGTTAATCATTTCTAAAGTTTGTCTTTTCCTCAAAAATTATAGAAGCCCATTTTTTTTATCATCAGTTAAAAAATATTGATTCTACATCAAGTTGAACAGTATAGAATTGTTTTGTTTTTTTCATTTGAGTCTGAGTTTTTTTGGGCATCACTAAAAAATTATAAAAAAATTAAGTAATAAATATTTATTACACAAAAAATTGCTGGTAAATGACCTTATAATATAGACATCTGTTATATTTGTACATGTAGCTTTGATATTTGTAGCTTTAATATAAATCTATTCAGTGATTTTACCAAATATTTTGTCTTAATAAGAAACAGTTTCATTCACAATGAGAAATAAATGACAGAACATTCCGAGTTTTACGTTACATTAGCATATTCAAAATAGAAACCTCGATAACTCATACAGTAGATGCAACACCCAAATCAAGAATTATTCAACTATTTATTAATGTTGTAGATTTACTGAATGTTAATGCTAATTTTTAATTTCTAGCTGCAGAAAACTGCAGTCTGTGTTAATTTTATTTTATTCATTTAATGTTTATTCATTTATTCACTCATTTTTAGGTAACCATTGCACATGCACAATGTAGCCTTATGTCATACTATAAGCAGGGGCTGGCTGGCTATCTGACTATCAGAGGATGAACCAAAAATTAATTGCAAAAGATAACTCGGGGGTAGGCTTGTATTCAGAAAGGAAACCCATGCAATACAGAGACAGTTCTTTAAAAATTATTCCATTGAAAATAATAGTAAAGATCGAGACAAAGATACTGTAGATTTAATCCACTTCAAAGTTTGTCTAGTGTTTGTCTAGCTGTTTTCTATTTCTTGATAAACTTACTGGAACCGGAGTGTTAGTTTGTCTAGTGTGTTACAACTGTAGTTGTTTTCTATTTCTTGATAAACTTAATGGCACCTGAGCGTTAGTTTGGCTAGTGTGTTACAACTGTAGCTGTTTTCTATTTCTTGATAAACGTACTCAGTGTTAGTTGTACTGAGTGTTAGTTGTGGTCAATGTCATGCATTGATGGAGATATGCACCTAAGTTTCTTCAGTTTCTTTAAATTATGTGCTCTTCATTCTGCCAAGGTATTGCAAAGTTGAGCACATTCTAAAGGACTCTTGCTCTTGTTTAGTGAAATTTCTATAAAGTACTCAACAACAAAAAACAGCTGTCAAGCTGTTCTAACTTGGTTTGTGAGCACATGCAAGCACAATAGTTCAATTCTTGTTCTAACAAGCACAAGAGTTCAATTTTGGTACTCAGAGCAACCAAAATGATGATTGCTCATAATTATATCCATGTATGTCATAATTGTAACCACACACGGGAAAACGTAGACTAACGATTATCCGTTAAACAATCTAAAGCGTTTGCTATCCGTTTAAACGATTTTGAAAACCGTTTAAACGGGTTTGGCAGATCGTTAGAAATTTTTGCTTGCCCGTTGAAACGATCTGGCAAAGCATTAGCTCAGCAAACCAAACTGTTTTTTTTTTAAGATCGTTCTACACTCTAGTCTAGTCATTTACAAACCTTAATTATGCAATACAGTTATGCGCAAAAGTAATGCAAGCAAATTTAATTTGTTCTTTATTACGTTCATAATTTCGCGCGAAAGTTCATCGAAATTTCGATTAGCCTGACGTTTCGAAACAAATTTTCAAAAACACGAATTCGAAAATTTGTTGCACTTGTACAATACCCCAAGAAAAGATAAACTTGAAAGATAATTATCAAATGCGCTTGTCATGAAATTACAGCTAGTACAGCTCAAAACTAATGCACCCGCAAGAAATACTGCAAGAACCCGCAAGAAGTTGATTACCCGCTTTTTGCGCCAGTCATCCGCAAGAACACGAACAAAGTTAAACAATGCAAAAAGTTTGAAGTCTAATGCAATGTAATACTAAACTTCGAGACGCGAGTAGAATACACGCTAGTCTGTGGTTTGTTTACAAGTATGCATGGCAAATTTATTTTGACAGCCTTTCAGTAATATTTTTGATTAACTTATTTTCAAAGACATTAATGAAGATGTTTTCAACAATTGTTTATTATTTTTTTCTTTCATTTTGCCAGGTTTCCCTGGTTTTGCAGTTGGACCGACATCTTTGATTTGCAAGTTTAGCGATTATTGTTGAGTCGATCACAATATTATGCATAATATTATTACTACATGTACCTCGTTGTTGACCTTCAAAGTTTTGGGAAGACTATTCAATGAATTAAAGCACATTTAATTCAAAAGGATTCCACTTTACCAGGAGAAGTTTGTTATTATTTTGTGCCAAAAGTTCAGGCTTATCAGAAGAAATGGGAGGATGCATTATTAATTAAGCAACATGGAACTCGTTAAGTGCCATTTGTTATATGATCAACCTTTATTCAACAGCAGTGTTAGCCAAAAGATTGAGCTTGAATTCCAATGTAAGACATGAAATTTCATTTCCAAAAAGTGATAAATTATTTTTGCTGATTGTATATATCACTGTATTCATGGATTATAAATGACATTTAGACACTACAGGTCAAATTCATGGGTTTGGGCCGCTTTCTGTACATTTAGTTCGAAATTTCGAATAAAAACGTTTCTTACTCGTTACTTGGTCATTTACAGATTTTCGCTAGCTGTTAGCTCTTCTAGACAAACCGTTTAAACGATTTGGCAGATCGTTAGAATGTTTTGCTTGCCCGTTCAAATGATCTGGCAAAGTGTTTAAATGGTCTGCAAAAGCGTTTGCTAACCGTTTAAATTTGCCCATTTAACGGATAATCGTTAGTGTATGTTTTCCCGTGTGTGGTCACAATTATGTCCATGACATGTCAGATTAAGAAGTGTAATATGTATATGGAAATCAGTTACTGATATACCCTCACTGCTGATAAACTTACTCCAAGTCAACTTTATTCTGTTTGAACTTTAGAACAAATGGCAGGCCTGGTAAAGTTGAGTTCTGAGAGTTTGCATCAATACCAAATAATGTGATGCTGAAAAAGAATGGACACTTAATATAAGCATACAGAAACAAAAGAATTACTGGACTGACACTAAACAATGAATCATCAGACACTAAACAGTGAATGGTCAGACACTAAACAGTGAATGGTCAGACACTAAACAGTGAATGGTCAGACACTTAAAACAGTGAATGGTCAGACACTAAACAATGAATGGACAGACACTAAACAATGGACAGACACTAAACAATGAATGGACAGACACTAAACAATGAATGGACAGACACTAAACAGTGAATGGACATTAAATTAACAGACAGACACCACATTGCTTTTCAGGGTACAAAATACCTGTAGATCATGATGGTTTTGGCATCAAACTCCCCATCCCTAAGGAACTTTTGAATGCCATTCTTCAGCTTGTGAAAGCACTCCTCTCGCATGAGAGTGAAGTAGGTGTGGAGGTATTCCTCCTCAGAGGAGTATTTGTAGTCCTCAGATTTGTCATCTTTCACTTTAATTTTAGGAAGATCACCTGACCTGCTTTCTAAAGAATAACAAATTAACTATAGTCTATTTTCTGGCTAAAGAGTCAAGGGAAGTGCATTAAAATAATAAAGTCTATCTAGACATAACAAACAGCGTAAAAATATTCGTTTGGCTGTGTTTCAAGTGTTATTATTTTAATAATATGAATCAACATGTTTATTCAACACAATCATTTCACACAAATTTCTACAACTTCTGATTAACAATGCATGTTGGCAAAGTCTGTTGTCTGTTGGCATGAGCACTCAGAATGTGAAAGGGCGAAAAAAAAATCAATTTAGTACCTCAAAACAATGATAACAAGTGAACCTGGTTACAATACATTGTACATGTCAAATGATTGTGTCATTCTAAAGGTAAAGAAACAGCAGTAACGTATGAGTTTTAAAGACTGGAAAAGTTTGATGCCAACAAGGACCTTTATTTAGAACTACTGTAAGATTTTGTCCTTATCCATAAAGCAGGCCTCCAAATGAAACACATCCTTAGTTGCCACCTGCCGACAAGCAAACACAGGGTCCAAAATTAACTTTTTCACGTAGGCAGCAACTGACGACTAGCCAAATTTTTTTAGTTGCCAAATGACCAATAATTGAGGTCGCCACATTTCGAGTTTCAAGCAACACGCGACAAAGAACATCGAGTTTCGAGTTTCAAGCAACACGCGACAAAGAACATCGTGTCACTTTGGGACATTGTGCAGACTTTACGTAAGTCGCCAGCTGGCGAATAATTCTAGATCTGAAATTTTGGTCGGCAACACTCAAAATTTAGTCGCATTGCCGCCATTGAAATAAGGTGCAGTTTCAGACCCTGAAATAAAATGATACGATGGGTAACTAGTTCCTGTACAAACTAGTGTTGGTCTGCGTCTGCGGGGAAGATAAACACTGGTATAATCAACTAAAGTCGATTGAGGTATGCTAACCGCCATGGTAAGCAAGAAGCAGCTAACGTTTCGAGCGCTAGCCCTTCGTCAGAGCAAAAAATAAAATGTTACATTGCCAGCTAGCTAATATGTTAGTAGCCGAGACTGTTCACAACTACATTGTAATTGGTATAAGTTTTGGTCACCAACATAATGTTTTAGTTGCGCTGGCGACAGTTATCAGAAGACATTCAGATTGTGCTGGCTGAGGAAAAGGAAATGAAATATTATATATGACATATTTGAAAACAATTTTTTTGTCTTTATACCAATATGAAGTTCTTGTGGTGTCAGAATAAGTGGCTGTTGATTCCAGCTCAGGGCTTCGATGTTCCCTGACACTCCTGACACATTGGGTGCAAGGACGGCTAACAGCTGGCAGGGAAAATCTCCAGCAGAACTCCCATGACCACATGGAGCAGTTGTGGTAAGATCTCTTACAATAGGTAACACCCTGATGACATACTCTGGACACACTTGAAGGAAATTCTTCAAGAAGTTTTGAGCAAGTTTATTAGCAACATTCCTAGAAGGAAAACAAAAATTATAGTTTACCATTTGAGATGGACAACTCAATACATGATGGGAAAACAACAATAATTATTATAAAAAAAATTCAAGTAATTAATAAACTGTATTTACAGAAAAATACATTAATATTTTTGTATGATGATCATAAACAATGTACATTGTATATTTAATTGCATGCTTCTTTTTATTATTTGTGTAACTTTAGAAATGGACAACTGAGTCAAGTATACCGACGAGAGGTACAATTGTATACATAACATAATATACTTTTTCGAAAAGTGTCCAGATGTTCAAATTTCGGACAAAAATAAAACAGCCGAAAATTTAAACATCCGAACAAAGGAAACATCCAAACATTAAATATACCTGCAATTTTCATTTCTCGCAAAGTCTGGTAAGAGTTCCTCCAAGAACTTGCTTCCTCCAAACTTCTTCCAAACATCCTTGACAGTTTCAGACATGTGATCTTGCATGGAGCACACTTCATCACAGATCTCCAAAATCATTTGAACCAACTTCTCAACAAAAGATTGTGACAACAGGCCATTTCCATGTGGTACTCCTAAAATGTACTCCCATAATGCATTGGATCTGGAAGTAATGAGATCAATATGATTTTGATTGTTTTTGTTTTGTCTTGCCAAATTTCTAATAATTAATTATTACAATGTCTTGAATGACATTACCTAATTAATCATTTACTCAACAAAATTTCTCAATTCTGATTGGCTGATAGAAGCCCAATTTCCGGTTAATTCAGTGCAAATTTGTAATTCAGTACAAAGTTGAAATTCAGTGCAATTTCAGGCCGGTTACTGTGACATTGAACCAAAAACAAAGATTTTGAGAAAGTTTCCTCCAGAAAGGTTCATTCAACAGTAAAAAAACACAGTTCCAGACCTTCTCTGTGTAAAATATAGTGAATATCCATAATTATTTCTTCTTAATATATTCCTTTTACACAAGGAGTATTCTCTACAGGTCCTTTGTTAAGTACACAAACCAGGGCATTTTTCCATAACTTTTCACTGAATTGCAACTCAACAACATGTACTTTTCTCTGCAATTTCAAATGGCTGAATGCACCACCATACATGTATTTCTTGAACCAGGCCAAATAAACATGTTCTCCAGAGTGCACCTCCACACAACCTCTGTTGAGAGAAACCACTGAAACAATATGAGGCCCTGTCAGTAAATAATAAACGTGGGTGTTTTGCTACATTTACATTTATTGGCAGTCTTAATCCTCAATCATTTTTATCTAAGAAGTAAAACAAGTTGAGGGGTCAAAAGGTAAGTCAATGTCATTAGATGCATGGTGACCAGTTCTGAAACTGATCTGGTTGCCAAAAATTTTTAGTCACATAATTGTCACAATTGGTGTCAATTTTGGACCTTGACGAGGCAGTATTTTTGCCAGTTACTGGGTCCTAAAATAAGAACCCTGCATATATAATTATACAGTTACTGTACTGCCTGTATTTTATACAGTCATGCACCAGTCTGGTATCCATTGATTAACTAAAGATTAAAGAACATTATTTTTACTAAAATTATAACTCCCATGTGACAAGTTAGAGAATCCAACATTCAGCAGAGGTAAATACCTCACTAATTCAATCAGTGCTGCCAATGGCCCATTCTCTCTCCCAGTTTGTAGTAACTCCTTCAGAAATGTGTGAATTTCTTGCTGTTCTAGTTGGTAGCAGCTGTAGAACAACAAATCAATGAGTAAAAGCAAAATACAGTAGTTGAGCAGCATTTGAGTAGTGCAACCATCTCACCAATGCCACATTGATCTTTACTGAAATTACAATGCCAGTGCACTGACAATTAAATGTAAATCTAAATCAATAACTTGAAATATTTTGACAAGAAATGACCAACATACATGTAGCACTTAATCTTCAAAAAGCATATGCAGTAATTTGTTGGGCCAATGTACATAATTTGTATAACTGCTCCTTTTAGCTGACCACTGTAAATGAAAAAATTCTCGTTAACAGGGTACAATAAAATAATGTATTTCTGTCCTTAACAAGTGCTTATATTCTTGTCCCTTATTAAGACACATGGGACAAATTATCACTCGATACTCCAATGTTGGCATAAACACTGTACACAGTGTTATTATGACTAGTAATGAATTAACGTACAATGTAGGTACATGTACGTCATACCCTGCAAGCAGAGCCTTCTTCAACTCCATGAAAAGTGAGAAGAAAAGAAGGCTCTGCACCCAGGGGGGTGGGGGGGGGGGGAGTACTCCCTATAATGGACTATATGGGGAGGCTCTGCCTGAAAGGTGTACCTTTTCAGGCTGGAGGTATATAAAAGGGTAGGAATTTCGCAAGTTCAATTATAGAAAAGGGTAGTGAAAACTGTCATTTAGGTATTTAAAAGGCACTTTCAAAATATCTCGAACAGACGCACCTAACAGCTGATTGGCATGATCCAAGTATTTTAAGGGGTCACTCAAGTGAAAAGTTTAGTAAAAGTTGCTCAATTATTGTGAAAGGGGTACCATTCTTTATGGAAGGTACAATGTACAGTGTATATGAAAGGGTTACCTTTTCTGGCATTACAATGGTATGTAAAAGGGTAAGGATTTGGACCTTGGGGCGGAGCCTCCCCGTATAAAACCGGGCTCTGCAGCAGTCATGTTGTTTTTGTATCAAGCATGCTCCAACGTTTCTTCTCATGCCACACTCACTCATTCACTCACTCTTGTCACCTTCATCTGCCATTGTTGTAGTGGGATCATACATGTATTTGATCAAAAAATTAGCCATGCACTGATTTAAACAGGTTTTAACAGGTTTATCAAGTCCAGAAGCTTGGACGAAAACAACTTGAATGCAGCAGAGCCTTCTTTTCTTCTTGCTTTCCATGGGGAGTTGAAGAAGGTTCTTCTTGCAGGGTAGTACTATCACTGATATTAACCAATGTACTTGCATTGACAAGCTAGTGACGTATAAATTAAAGTCAACCTTTGGTTGGGAATGACCTAATGTGCCATATCGTACGGTACATGAATGTGTATTTTCTTCAATTTGTGGGCTTATACAATGTAGTTACATGTAGTTAATTCTTACCAAAAGTGTTACCAAATATTTTGTTCTTAAATTAGGACTGCACAATTTCCTAAGGTACGAGTACATTGTGCATGTATGTGGCTTCTGAGAACTGTGAAATATTTTAGCTAATCTGTGGATAATAGATCATGTGAATTCTTTAAAAGAATAAGCCTTTAGGTATGGTATTTGATTGAGGTGTTATTGCACAGTACAATATTGCGTCTTCAATAAAAATTATTCTCTATATTTGCAGATGCTAATTAATTAGAGCACATGATATATTAATTATATGTTAAAGTGATAATATGTACATTGAATGGTACTGACCAGATAAGTTCAGTTTCAAAAGAAACTTTCTTCTGTCTTTCTGTTTTAATAAAACCCAGAACGTCACCAATCTTAACACCAATACCATGACCAGGAAATTCGCTGTCAAGTTTGACCACATACTCGTCTGCTCCCTTGAGACTATGAATGCAAACAGAGTTCTCAGATTTGCAAACAACTACTCCACGCTTTACACTGTTGGCAAAGATGCCATCGAAGGATGAATCCTGTCTATGGCACTTCCATATTTCTTGCAAGACACCATTTGGAACGTTGCAGGATTCATTATGTATAAACTCCTCCAGTTCCTCACGGAATTGCCTTTCTGTGTTGCTTCCTAGACTGAAGTTTGTCTCGTTACTTTTTAACTTTACAAACTCTTTCAAAAGCCTCTTGCGATATTCATAAGAAGGACATGATTTCTCGAGCTTCAATGGAAACTTGTCACTAGGGGACTTCGCTTTTTCTAGAACTTTACGACACTCTTTGGAAAAAATATTAACCTGTAAAGGATCTTTGTAAATGGGACATATGATCGTACGTATTTCTTGGTCTTCATCAGTTTTTGACGAAGCCATTGCTTCTTAAATCGCCAGTCGGATAAAATATTGGGGCATGAACGCCCCTGAACAGAAAATACACACTGTAATCTGTGATGACCTCGGACAGGCTAGTTTTTCTGCAAATTATGGGAGGAGGGGGTAAGGGCTACATGTTCATACACTTAACTACAACCTAATTTAAATAATCCAAAGCTCTTCTTTTACGGATTTTATCCTTTTAGTAAGTATCACAATTAATTACCATGAACTTACTTATTGGTACTTACCTTAATAATGTATTGGTTCTTGACAAAGCCCTTCTCTAGCCGACCCCACATGGAACTCTTGCTCGGAATTCCGGGAATTGTGTTTCCAAGAACAGAACCTTATGCATTATTGAAGAAAAAGAGATCTGATAAAAGTTCGCGGAATTGTTTCCCACTCCGTAAGATTCCTTTTACCAGCTTGCTGAAAAAAATGAAGTTACTTAAAACATAAAAACGAACCATTTCGAAATGCAACTCAATCTCGCATCCGCGCCATTTTGTTTAAAATTGACAAGTTGTCCAGTCCCCATCGCAACCTCCGTTGCCCCATCGGGGCCAACCACGTCCCCAGTGTCTTCTTGGTCAGATCTGACCGAGAAGACACTGGGGACGAGGTTTGGCAAATATGGGAACAAACCATAGGTATCCCAATTCGGCGAAAAGGCTCGAAAACAGTGGAAGGGTTTAACGGCTTTATTAAATAAACGGCTTCTCCTGGCTTTCCCACAGATGAAACTTATCAGAAAACTACCCAGTAATACACTTCATCTATTGTTCTATCTACACAACGTATTTTAGGTTATTTAAAATCATTTTATTGATAAAATTAAACTATATATATATAGACTATATAGAGATTATTACATGTTAAGAGCTTGATATCGTTTTTATTCACGAGGTTTTCGTATCGTATCTCGAACGAGCGAGTCCGCGAGCGAGTGAGCGATATGATACGAAAACCTCGTGAATAAAAACGATATCAGGCTCTTAACATGACATAATTTGTTTATTATACATTTAAAGTGAATACAATAACACAAAATTAAGCATAACAAAATTTATTTCTAAAAGCAATAGTACAGTGAAGTGATATCGTATCACTTCACTGATATGGTTTTTATTCACGGCTTTATCACACGGATATCAACCCCAAATGTGTAATAAATATATATAGTCTGCGCAGCAAGGTGGAATGGGGAAGAGGGGGAGGGAATGGGGAGATGGGAGGGGAACCTCGTTCCCAGCCGGGGTCTTTGCGCGCCTAATCCAAGATGGCGTCGAAAGTACCCCGCGTACAGGTTGGTGGGATTCGGCCACTGTTAATTTTTTGTTCGACTAGACGTTTCGCGCGCCGGCGCGCGCTGATTGGAGAATTTCACATAGCGCGTTCATTTGAAAAATAAACTGGTGATGTCGTCTTTCGCATTGCGCGTTCAAAATGCGTTGAAAACAACTACAAATTCATCAGAACCAGGAGCCCATTACTACGGAAGCTTAGAAGGGACATTCAATTCTTGAAAAAAAGTGTTGATGTCCACGTGGTGGGCGGTTGCTGAGCCCGAAATCAAAAGATGGCGGCGAGGGCATCGACTCCAGCTCCATCGAGCGACATTCAAGGATCTTGGATCTTGGATATTTACTTCCATTCTAGTATACATAACGTATGACTAATAAAAGGAATGCTAGTAAATATCCCTACACATTAAATGGTATACGTAAAAACCTGGCGAAAGCACCCTCCCACAGTTACCTTGGAGGTCTTGGAGTGACACAGACATGCACATGACCTCCGCTGGGACAACAACTTTATTTACCCTATTACTTACATATAGTATTTACAGAGAAAAAAGAAATGTACTGGCACCCTGAAATAACTATAGAAAGCTAAAAATGCCAGGGAGCCAGTTTACATGGCTGAATTAAATTACTTAGGTTGGAGAAATAAAAAAAAAACACGTACATACGTACACACAGAAAATTCTACCTATTTAGTCTATTATACCATAAATATTATAGATACATATATTTGGGAGAGGAGGAAACCAGTCTTGTTATCTTAAAAACCAGTAGTTGCTATTAATATTTAAAATGTCTGAACTAAGCTAATATTTGCTTAGACTAAATTCGTTTTTTTTAGTTTTTGCTTAAACTGTCTAATTGAGGAAGACTTAATTAATATGTTCTTCAATTGAATTCCAAACTTTTGGTCCTTGAAATCTGATATTAAATAATCCGTAATTGGTTCTAGCTTTAGGAAGATAATAAGACTATTTTGCTGCAAATCGTGTATTATAACTGTGGACACTTTTGACTGAAGTGAAAAAAGTATTGAAAACAGAGGGTAGAAGTTGATTGTGAAACTTGAACATAAAAACTGCAATATGGAAGGTAATGAGATCAGTTAGCCTTATAATATTCAATATTTTAAATAAAGGACTTGAATGCTCGTCAAACTTTGAAAATGTCATAATTCGCACAGCCTTTTTCTGTAGTACAATATGAGGCTGGACAGTTGTTGGGTATGTATTACCTCAAGCTATCATACCATATATCAAGAATGGGTATATTAGAGCATAATAAAGTTTGGCAAGGATTGATATGTCAACATAGTACCGAAGTTTAGATAAAATACCAACACTTCTCTTTATTTTTTTTGAAATACAATCAATTTGAGATTTCCAGCTAAGGTTAGAATCAATAAAGATACCAAGATATTTGATACAATTATCATGTCGCAAAGGCTTATTACTTATAATTAAATTAACATTGAATGTTACCTTCCTTTGGGGAGGATGAAATAGAACAACATTTGATTTATCTATATTTAGTGAAAGCTTGTTTGCACATAACCAAACATGAATAGGTATGTGTCTATCAATTATTTTAGATATGTTAGTTTAAAAGGAATCAAACATACTGGATGAATCAAGGTTAGATGTAAATATAGAATGCCAATTAATAGATTGTATTTCATTAACTAAGGCTGTTTCATCAAGTTTAGAGTATTATCTCTTTTATGTACCGCGTACCTTAGAGGGGCCGTCTCACCCACAGTGCTTAGCGCGCTCACATAGCATAGCGGCCATTTTCGATGCCATCGAAATCCAGAGATTTATGGTAGTGGTTTTAATCTTCTCTACACCTCTGACATCCTTCCAGCTATCGTCAAAAAAATCATACTAGGTTTGCTCTTCCTATTGAGCCTCTTATTTAAGTGTTTTAAATTATTTGGTCATGCAAATTTTAGTTTTATTTCAGGTGGCCGTAGTTCTCTGATGGATTCCAGTCTTGTTCGTCCTCAACGAAAGGAAACAATTGTCCGTTTGGGTCCACGATTTCCACCTACAACATGGAGAAGCTATTCTGACCATTAATCTTTATATGTAAAGATATATTAGCGCTTAGTTCGAGTATCTACTATCTTTGAGCCGATTTGAGTTTTTGAACACCGTGGCTGGCTAACGTGACCACAATTTGCAACAAGACTCCACTTGAAGAACAGTTTCTTAAAATAATTTTCAGGGCTTTGGCGTTTAACTTGTGGAAACAGGTCTCTCTGGTTTCGAAAGGCCGAATTCGGACTTTTAGACAGTGATTTTGCCGAGATTTTCGGATTCACCGGGTTGATCATTTAAAGTTATACTCGCACGAAATTTGACAAACAAAGCCGCCGAGACTACATGATAATAATTTCCTATTCAAGCGAGCTGTTATTCTTTCACTGAACATCTCTTGAACTGATTCTCTGGCACCAGCAACGAGATTGCCTGCTAGCAGATGATCTCTCTCTCTCTCTCTCTCTCTCTCTCTCTGCAGGGAAACATAAAACGGAGGGGAGAAACCTCTCATTTCATAATTATTAGTATTCTATGTTTATAGTACTGATGACAGGGTTCGGAAGCGACGGGTGAGCGGTAAATATTATAGTCAACAAAATATTATAGGCATCGAAACTCCGTTTGGTCGACCCGAAAAGAATTGAGCAATTTCCTAAAATCATTTTGAGGGCTTCGGCGTTTAACTTGTGGAAACAGGTCTCTCTCTCTGGTTTTGAAGGGTTTTCACACAGTGATTTCGCCGAGATTTTCGGATTCACCGGATCGATCAAAGTTTATACTCGCACGAAATTTGACAACAGAGCCGCCGCCGTGATAATAATTTTCCATTGAAACGAGCTGTAATTCGTTCACTGTTCTTTCTTGAACTGGTTCTCTGCTACTGCCAGCAACGAGATTGCCTGCTAGCACTGAGATCTCTCTCTCTCTCTGTCTGCAAGTAAAAATAAAACCGAGGAGAGAAACCCCAGAGACCTCTCGCTTTCTATAAATTACCCGGAGAGTGTTCTCTGTTTATAGCAGCGACGGGTGAGCGGTAAATTTTTATTTATTTATTTATTAAGCTTCCAACAGTAGAATGTTATAGTGTTATAGAAATGTTATAGTACAGCCAAGTACTGCTGCATAACACTTTGTTGACTTCACATTCAACTTGTAATGTACTATTAGTTTCATCAAGGTCATCCATGTTCAAATCAAAATTATCATGTCACCAACATAAAGAATATACGCTTAGTTCGTGAGGTTCTCGCCGTGAACAAGGGGTCAAAGTCCCGGATATAAACAATAACAAAAGTACGCTAAGCACTGTGGGTGAGACGGCCCCTTTAACATTAAGAGGGAGGGACGAAAACTTATTTTAAAAAATATAATGAAATTGGGTAAATGGTCAGTAAGATCATACACTACATTGCCACTGATAATAAAATGTTCGATTGAGTTGAAGAAAATATTGTCTATCAAAGTTGAAGAGTGGTCTGTGACTCTTGTTGGCTGTAAAATTTGTGGTTGAAAGAACAATGAACCTAGATCATTAATGAAATTTTCAGAAGCAGTGCGAGTGGTGATTTTCAGGAGATCAATGTTAAAATCTCCCATGAACAAACAGAGCTTATTTTCCTGGTGAATTTTTTCAATGGGCCACACACTGCTCTAAAGTGGCGGCAAGTGCCAATAATATACTAGAAATCGTCCGTATATAAAAATAATATTAAATAATAAATGTTCAATATCAATGTTTAAAGTCCGAGAAATAAATAAATAACTTAATTGGGGAGGGGGGGGGGGGCGCATATGTTGGATGACAGGGCCAACGGCGGCACGAAAAGGGGTAGGCGATTCCACACCCGGACAGTTCGAACGAAGATTGGGTAGCTAAATAGTTAGTCGTACAGTAGTATTGATCCTTGTGCTTTGGGCTGGGAATAATCAGGTTGGGCTTTGTGGACAAGTCATCGCCTCTCAAGGGAGTCCCAACCCAGTTTCGAGTATCTTATTGGCACTTGCTGCCACTTTAGAGCAGTGTGTGTTCCAGCGGAGGTCATGTGTCTGTCACTCTAACTGTGGGAGCACTCTCGAAAAAAAAATTTTTTTTTTCAAGAATTGAATGTCCCTTCTAAGCTTCCGTACATTACTGGGCTACAATACAATAACTTTTATTTAACTCTTTCGGGTCCGATCGTGTGTGAGCTCAATTGGTGAAATCCTGAGTGCTAACTCAACCCTCCCCCCCTCAGTTCAAGTTTGGCTAGCCCGGGGCAGTTAAATACTGCTGACCTTTTAAGCCGAGGGCTCAAACTTTCTTCACAATGCCATTCGGGTGAATTCTACGAACTGGTTGACGGTAGGTATTGCAACTTCTGTAGGGTTTCTAATGAAATGTGCTCTAATTTTGGAGAAAAATGCCACTGTCAGAGAGCTTGAGGACATCATTACCGTAAGTCTGAGGATGGCTGAAAAGTACTTGGTTTGCTTTTAGTAGGCCTTGTGAGGGGATTTCACAGGGTTTTTCCGTTGTGTTTGTGCTTTCAGACACAGGAAAAAATTATTCAATGAAATCGTTGAAATCCTGCAGTTGGCAGTCTTTTCCCCCTGCTCAACCTATTAGGATGTGTTTTTGTCACTTTAAAGCAACGGCTTGAGTCGAAATCACCGCTCTTGGTTGTAGGGGTAAAAGACTTCTAAAAAAAACCTACCTTGTGAATTTTTTGTCCATTACCCAGCATGCAATTGGAGGTGGGAGCAAGTGAATGTGGTCGAGTGAAATAGCGCGGTTCGCGGTCGCTTGGTGTGTTTTGTGCAAACAAACCTGGTGGTTCGAAAGATTAAAGAAGGTACTGTAACGACTGAGTGCTGATTTTGTGTTTGCTCTTGATTTCAAGTGCGAATGGGAAGGATGTTTTGAGCCGATTTTCAGCTCCTTAAAATTCGTGAAAATCGAAGAAACAAAAACGAACGCCAAAACAAATGAGCTTTTCTCCATAGTGAAAGAGTCAAGCGATCCCTGTTATAGCTCTGACTTCGAAGCCATTCATCCCTTCACATAATATCGCAACATCATTTTTTTTTCTCATATAGGTCTCAGGGGACCTATATTTACAGGCTCGGACCCGAAAGAGTTAAACACGATAAAAGATTAAAGCGTTGCCGCTTGTGGGGTCGTGTATAGTACTAAAATAAACTAGTTAACTATATACAAATTTCACATTAAAATGCTAACTATATATAATGGTGTTAAAAACTAACTATTTAAAATTACATTGATATATAGGTAAAGTTCAAAATTTGTTATGACCATATAATTGTTTATTAATCATCTATTTTTAAAATAATAATTCAGTAATATATAAAATAATCGTTCTTGTGTGGGGCAGTTTGCGATGATTCAGCACCAAAATCTAAATTATGCAGGGCCTGTGATTTAGTAGCCATACTGGTAAAGTTCTTTACATTAGAGGTATCCGGTAAGTCAGGAGTGAGCAGGTTCCACACATTTGCCGCTCTATATGCTATCGAATTCTTCATGTAATAGCTAATTGAAGCGTGGCACTATAGCCCTGTACGTCTACGGAAGGCATATCTCGCGCAAGGCCGTATATTAGCCTAGCAACTCTACAATGTAACGATTCTAAGGCGTGGAAGCCATCCTTATTGGTGAGACTACCCCAGATCGGTAACGCATATATTACGGAAGGTAAAATTATCTTAAAATACAAATCCAAAAGCGTATGGCGCGGTAGAAACCGGCTACGTTTTAACAAATTTAACTTATTGGCAAATCCTTTCTTAACCTCCAGTATATGACGGGTCCATGTAAGTTTGTTATCAATGGTGGCACCTAGCAGCCTTGAGTAGGTCACCCATTTTATATTGTGGTTCCAAAGAGACAGGGCGTTAAGCGGGCCAATGAAGCTGCCTCGATGTAAGATCATAGCCTCGCACTTTTTGGGATGAGGTAATTTTTCGAACTCCAATCCACGAGTTCCTTTAGCGCTTTGTTGAGCATATTAGTGACGGAGTCCACCGACTCGCCTACACAATAGATGGTCGTATCATCTGCATACATATATATAAAGAGATCCAGAGACCACTGCCTCAGGTAAGTCACTTGTATAGAGAGTGAAAAGTGTCTGCCCCAGCACAGACCCTTGAGGAATTATTCCATACGTTACGTTGGCTGACTCGGACGATTCTCAATTAATAACCGTGAACTGTTTTCTCTCACTAAGATAATCTCTTAGCCAATCAAGCAGATTCCCCTTAATGCCAAAATTATGCTCAAGCATGTGAATTAGGACTTTGTGAGAGATGCTGTCAAATGCTTTTTTAAAGTCAATAAAGGCCACACCTACGACAAGTTTGGAGTCGATAGCTCGTCTCCAGGTCTCCGTAAGGTGCACCAATAGTTAAGTCGGTAGAGTGACCCTTGCGATAAGCCCACTGATAGTCGGTTACGAGATGGTTTTGCATGAAAGTATGATCTACAATTGTATCGGTGATGCATGATTCTAGAATTGTACTCGGTACACTTAGCATAGACAGAGGGCGGTAGTTCCCCCTGTCCGACTCATCGTCTTTCTTGAATACGGGATTTAATCTGGCTACCTTCCAGTCGCTGTAAACTCTGGCATCTCTTAGGCTACGTAAATATAAGTTAGTCAATGGAGCGGCAAGAGACAACCCAGCCGCTTTTAGTAGCCTGGGCGAAATACCATCAGGGCCCGTCGCTTTATTTGATTTCAGTTCAATAAGTTTCTTCTCGACCTCCCTATATGATAATCGCGCATCGTATATGCAAGGGATTGGCTTTTCTTTTACATGTCGGGGTACCTGTTGTGGCTCGATGGTATATATCTGCCAATTTCTCTCCAATAGTAGAAAAGAAACTGTTCATTAGGTTAGCCTTCTCTTTATCTTCAACTGCAAGGCTTTCATTATCGCGTTTTAGTGGTCCGATTACTTTTCGGACTTTGGGATTTGCGGCTCTGGACAGTAGATTCCAATAGGCAGCTGTGGTCTTTACTTCATCAAGTTTCCCCTTGAAATAAGCTGCTTTAGCGTTCCTGATGTCCGATATGATTTTATTTCTCAGTTTTTTGTAATCAGCCCACTTCTCAGCATCCTTTGTTTCGATGGCTTTCTTGAACGTTTTGTATCTTCGATTCATTTTGAGCTTTATTGTGTTATTGATCCATGGCGACGACACGCTACGCACTTTCACGTTCTTATAAGGAGCGTGGAGATCACATACGCTTTTAAACAATTGTTCCCAGGCCCAAAGGGCGTCATCATTGTCCTCAAATACGGTGGAAACGTGAAATGATGTTCGCTCAATATCAGACTTAAAATCTTTCTCGTTAAAGTGGGCTCCTGTCAGAACTTAGCGTTTTTGCCTTTTTAATACTCACTTCGCATCCGGGTACAGGTAGAATAATGTACGGTTGGAATTCATTGGGATCACACTTCAACCAGGCAACCTCGTTCCCAGGGGTCTTTGCGCGCCTAATTACTTTCGACGCCATCTTTGGTTAGGCGCGTAAAGACCCCTGGGAACGAGGTTGTGGTTGAGGCGCTCCTTTCCCTTCTCTCCATTCCCTCTCCCCTCCTCTTCCCCTCTCCCCATTCCCTCTCCCCTCTTCCCCATTCCCCCCGTGCTTGCTACGCAGGCTAATTATATACGAATCATCTCAATAACATTTGCGTCATAATCGTAGAGGCAATCAGGTAACCTGGTCAGATCCAAGATGGCGGCTACTCCAGGGGGTACAAGGGATAACTATTAAATTGCTGTAAAAATGTGTAGGTTGTTACTGGTTGTGCATTGTATCTCCTGGTCATTAAGATAATTTCTCGACTTTTGAATGCACGTGCCTATGCCGTTAGTCAGCCGTGGTTGCTCTAGATGTAAACAAAGGACAATCCTCTTTGATAAATCTTATCTTCAATAATACATATTTCTAGCGATAAGATTTGGTGTATTATTCTTCTGAAAGATTAAGTTTAATGCTCAAAAACTTGTAAAAAACTATCTGGAGCGGTTTTTAAGAAAACCAACCTGAAATTTGTAGATTGTGAGGTTTTTGCCATTGTTTGACTTTTTTCTCTCTCGAAAGAAATATTTACAACTTTTTTTCTGTTTTAGCTAACACAATTTTATTTCGCACCAAGATTTAGGAAGCTTTGGGGAATACTTTTAACCAGTTTGGATTCTAATTAGTTTATTGACAAAAAGCTACGGTCCTTTCAACTTTGACAACGTTAGTAAGGTGAGAATTAATAGCCCAACTTTTTCGCCAATTTCCACAAAAGGAATTTTGATCAAATTTACAGTGTGTATGTAAGTTTGAACAGCTCCAGTTGTTTGGTAAAAATCATTCGACTAGATTTCGAGTAATGGCTCAAAATGTGAAAAAAGTCGGGTTGGCTTACGTCACAATTACGTAATTAGCATGTGTGATACGTTCAAGATTTTGACATTATCAGTTGTATCAATAAATTGTGTAGTTGGTGAAAACTTGAGCAGAATCAAGCCAAAATCTTAAAAGTTATGACATTTTGTTGGGGTCTGAGATCATTGATCATTAAGATGAACAACCAGGCTCGCAATTTAGTCCCCCAAGGGACTCCAGAGGGAACCCTGCCCCACTCGGATTGGCAGTCTCTGGACAGTTTTAGCCGCTGCTCCCTGGACATCAGGAAATTGATTACCCAGTTCTTAACGTACAAAGGAACAGGGAGTTGGAGGTCGATGAGGTCAAAGGCCTTCCGATAGTCAAACAACAGTACCCGAACTGCATCACCAGTTCCATCGCATCGGTGGCTTCTGTCCAAGTATGTACCATACTAATGAGGCAGGATCGATTAGACATGCTTTTCTACCACGAACTCCTCAGCTAGCTTGAACAGCGCGGGAGTAACTGATATTGGTCTGAGGTGCTTGTTGATTCCCCGGAATGGTTTCTCTTTAGAATTTGGAGTGCCATTGGCACGTTTCCATGCTAGTGGAAGCTTCTTTCTTGATAGGAAGCATTAAGCAGATTGGATATGGGACTAGATAGGAATTCAGCATATTCCTTCAAAATCCAGTTGGAATACCATCAGGGCTCGGGGCTTTGGCGGGGTTCAAATCATTGAGCTTGTTGTAGACAGACGATGTTGTTGTCATGTCAATGCAGGCGGGAAGGGTATCTCCGAAGTTTCCTAGCGACAAGGTGGATAGATCGTCATTGGTCAGAGGGCTATACTCTTTCCTTGGCTCAATAAAGCCGTTATTAATCAAATTAGCAAAGCGACAGGTGGTGTGTGTTCTCAATCTGTAGTTGTGGGAGTAGACTGGCAGTCCCCGAAGACGAAGGTTAAGCATCTAATCCCACAGACAACCCAAGCTCTAATTTCGAGTTGTTGGTGTGTTTATTTGTCAGTATTTACTGAGGCTTTGTATGGGAACTATACTATAAACGGGGAAAATAAACTGAAACAAACGTACCTTTGCTCTATCTGTTGTCCTTTGTCGTTTATTAGCGATTTAGGCTTTTTTCCCTTTTCTTAGGGAGAGGAGATCAGCAAAGGAAACAGCACATACTAATGGTCTCTGTCACGACTGATAACCGTATTTATTCCTCTTCTCTCTCACTTGAGCTATGCACAACTCAACAGCAACTCTCTCTCCAGTACTTTTCTGATCACGCGCCGATCACGTGTTGGAGTTCGATCACGTGCGCTTCAACGTCATTACAACTAAGATTTCAGACACACTTCTCCCATTTGACACGAGTAGTGGTCACATGTAATATGTCAATTGATTATTCTCGTGGAGGAACGATTTCCTCCTCATATCTGTTAATCTCCACAATGTTATCCCTTGCAACTTGGGCTGCTCTCCTCCTAGGCTTGTGGATTCAGACCGGCTTTCTTCCAGTACCTCTGTATCCTCTACACAAGACAGCTCCAGGGCCTTCTTTATCCACTTTGCAGCATCGCAGAACGTCTTAGTGTTGTCTGAATAGATTTTCTCTGGGCGTCCTCTTCTGGCTGTGAACCGTTCGAAGCTCCGTATAAACTCTTCAGCTGAAAGATCAGGTAGCAAGTCTAGATAAATTGCTCTTATCAGGCTACATCCATAGAGTAGAATGTATGCCTTCACTTCCTTGTTCAAGTGACGCTTGTACATGATGGGACCAGCGTAATCTACTCCTATAACCTGGAATGGTTGGTTCTGTCCTTCGGTGGGTTCCCGTTGGTGGTCTTGCATGGAACGTCATTGCTTGGAATCTCTTACATCCGAACCAATTCCCTTGGTTAGATGCCTTTGTCTCAGCTTCGGTATACAAAATCTTTCTCGTACTGCTGTCACAGCGAGACCCACCGCTCCCCCGTGGAAAGCACTTGTGCGTGCATCCATCACTATTTTCTCAGCTAAGAGTGTCAGGTGGTATGTACACTGGAGTGTCCCTGGATTTTTCCTCGCTGCTTGATCAATCCTTCCTCGTTTTCCATCAGGTTAAGAGTCGCAGTCGATCTTCCTCGACTCGATCTGATTCACCATGGCATTCTTGAATTCTTCTGACCCACCAATCAATCTGTCTGTGAACTTATTCGGTCGTCAACGGCCTCTGCTTACGCTCCTACCCTTGACCGTTGCGTTATGCACGAATCTCGCTGTCCATGCCGTTATCCTCATAGTCTTTCAGAAATTGTGCTTGACTAGAACCTTGCCAAAGGAATCATCCAACGTTTCCGTCGCACTTTTCAACAACTCACTCTTCACCGGCTTTGCTTCAGTTTTGGAGTCTTTGCTTGGCTCGATTGTTTTGTCCACTGACCATTTACTAGGATCTGTCAGCCAGCTTGGACCACTGAACCATACAGCGGGTAGTTTGTTTCCATAGCATCCTCTCCTCCCTACCTCTGCAGGGTTGTCCCCCGTTCCGACATGTCTCCACGTTATGTAGCTCTTCTCCCTTATGAGCTTCACTCGGTTGCTCACGAACTGTTTATAACTACCTCGCCCCTTGAGCCAATATAGAGCGCTTGTGCTGTCAATCCATCCGTAACAGTTTCGAACTGGTAGGCCCTTTAGTGTCTCTCTCACATTATCACTGAGTTAGGTTAGCTGCCATGTGACCAGCCACGAGCTCAAGTTTAGGGATTGTTAGTCCTTTTTTGCAAGCCTTGCTTTCTGAATCCTGATAAACAACTGTATGCACAGCCGCTGAAGTCCCATAACCACTGGCGTCCCCAAAGGTATGCAGGTCAATAGCTTGAACGTTCTCTTTGTGTGCAGCTTCTTTGTTCTTTGATCTTTGCCGAAAGGTTCTTGCGCCATATCTGCCAACGTTGCTTCAAGTTGTCCGGTAGATCTTCGTCCCCACAGTAGATTCCCATCACAGATGTCTTGATAGATGACTTTCCCCCACAAGACAACTGGAGAAAGGAGACCGAGCGGATCATACACTGCTGCTAGGCTACTTACCCCACTCCTCTTTGTTTCCTTTTTCTGGTTTCACTGGCGGGAATAGACCTAGGCTGTCATTCGACTTGTCCCAGGACATACCTAATATCTTTGTTTCTTCTCTCTTGACCCCTAACTGCTGTTTGGCGAAGCTCTGTTCAGCATGTGGACCTTCCGTCACCGCGGTCTCCTCTAGGTTGACTTCATTTGAGTGCCATTTCTGTAAGTCGAAATGGGCAGTTTTGGATATTTGTTTGGTTGTTTCCTACAGATTCTGTACTTCCTTCAGTTCTTCGACTCCCCTCCCATTGGAATCTCATCTACATACGAATTCGCATGATCTCATTTATTTCTCGAGGATACTCTTCCTAGTAACTGTTCAAATGCTGCTCAAGTGTCCCTCCCAATAAAAAGGGTGACTGGTTAAGTCAAAAGAGTGCTCTAGTGAAAACTAAAAGTCTCCGTCCTTAATACAACGAAATCGTAGAGCATCACCGGTCTGCCTACCTTATTCTTACTTGCAAGAATGCTTTCTTCAAGTCTCCAGCTAGAGTACAGGTCTCAGCCGATTACACACCAAGATATTCCACATGAGATTCTGCAGAGGTGGCCCAGTTTCCAGACAATCATTCAGAGATAGCGAGTTGTCGCTGACTCTAGCAGATGCATCGTTACTACACGGACCTTGGTGGTCTCAGCCTATTTTTTCACAACTGGTTTATGTGGTAGGTAAAACTCCTTCCCCTTAGGGTCTTCTTTCACTCTCTCTATGCATGATACATTGCTCCTCTTGGTCCTTGATTCTCTCTTTGTATTGCTCGAACAGTTCTGGTTTCCTTTCCAGTCTTTGCACTAAGTTTCCTAACCTTGCCAAGCTTCCTTGTTTGTTATTAGGCAAATCAGGAACATTAATTTTCCTTCCACAGTAGACCGGTCCTCACTACGAATGAGCTGATCCTTGAACTCTTGATAGACTGTTTTCTGGTCCCCTGTCGGCTTATCTTCTAGTCCAAGTACATCAAGTTTGCATAATTTGTCATAATCTTCTATCGATGTTCTTGAAAAGTGAAGGTTACTGAGGTCTGTCTCACTTCAGCAACACTAGTATATATTTCTCTGGCATAGAAGTAGATAATATCTTTAA
Source organism: Actinernus sp. WN-2022 (assembly GCA_030867875.1). Taxonomy (NCBI): domain Eukaryota; kingdom Metazoa; phylum Cnidaria; class Anthozoa; order Actiniaria; family Actinernidae; genus Actinernus; species Actinernus sp. WN-2022. The sequence continues at coordinate 4,610,046 of JAOWCC010001679.1, read as the reverse complement.
GTGGTCTCAAGTTAACCTAAAGTAGTCTTGGGAGATGAACATATCTGGTAAAAGCACCACGCCACTTCCCACCCCAAATTGGAAACTTCGCTGAAACTTCTATTTATGCCACGACCCGAACGGTCCTTCGAGATTAACATACTAAGCGTGATCGTCCTGTAAGTGCCAGCGGCAAGCTCTGTTTGGTGAATGAAAACATAAACACGCGACAACCCTGATTGGATTAATTTGCCACGAGTGTGGCTTTTATTTAAATGTCTCAAAAATCACTAATCCATTTACAGAGAGTAGTGTGGGACAAATAACAACGCCATCCACCTGTGAAATTAGAGCTTGGGTTGCCTGTGTTAATACCGCTGTATACTCGTCATCCGCATTTTGAGAAGCTTTAGGCTCGCCAAAATACGCATAACTCGTAAAAATACACGGCCGTAATAGCCCACTTCCGTGATATGCTTTACTTGTCACGCACAAAGGTTTCAATACGAGGCCCCGTGCTAAATTAAATTTATTCTTTTCACAGAGAAGAGAATAAATTTAATTTAGCAAGGAGCCTCGTATTGAATCCTTTGTGCGTGACAAGTAAAGCATATCGCGGAAGTGGGCTATTAGATGCTTAGCCGAATAATAACCTCGACATATGTTACACTTTCCAATCTATAGGGTTGCAAAAACAGATTCTATCTTCGGTGTATTTTCCCTTTTCATTTATAGCAGAAATCGCTAATTCAACTTGTTTAGTGAAGGCGACATAGTTAGTTAGTTTCCTTTGATCGCGCAATTTAGTATAAAATTCGTTATTAACATTGCCTGGTATTCAATTCTGCCTGATGGATAAACAGACATTACCGAAACAAAGTCGCCGACGTTTACGCTTTACTTTTCCACCAGCAGTTAGGCTTTAATTTGGGGAATGAAGACAACCCAAATGAAAGGTCAAAATAAGAAGCCCTTCCCCCATTACCAATCCCCTCCCCCCTTCAGATGTTTTCTTCAGAAAGAAAAGTTGCTAACATCAAAACAGAAACACTGACAAGCTGACTGAGTTGACTGCCATCGGACCTTTTTAATCTTTATTAACCCAGCGATGTTTTGAACATCTATATAACTTATAATACGATGCAAACTTGTGAAGTTTGAACTAGTCTATGGCTATTCTATGTACAATATTCTGTGACTATGACTATCAAAGCCTTAAATTGTCACTAATAAAATTTCAAATTTTAAACATACGCTAAAATGCATTTCGATACTTTTCAAACTCTTTCCACTGTGTCCCTTATTCTAGTAATTAATGGTTCCATGTCGACCGCTATGCTTTGCGCGACTCAAGCGAATTTCGTATGATATGAAACTACGAGCTTGAAAGCGTAAAAACAATAGCGATCAAATTTAGTATTGTTATTAGTACTCCCAGAAGGTATGTAACAATAGCTACACCCTTGCAAAGCATAACGGTCGACATTAAGATTTGAAACCTGTCATACCGGAATGACCGGATTTATTAAATTTACAAACTTTTAACGTCTGGCCTAAAGACGTCGTGAGTGTGACACGATCACCCCCACAATACATTGCGTGCTTCCATATCTCTCACACCATTGATTTGTCAATATTCATACGATCTGAAGTCAAAACAGCATAACACAATTACAAAACTGACCGTATTCCCAGTCCCTCTCCCCCTTTGACCTACATGTACGATTTGACCAATCACATAAGACCATCGTTCGGTACAGATACATTACTCTGGACATTCCTGAGAACCTTTAAGAACTGTGGTAGCTTGGCAACAATCTGTTCTGGTTCCCAGTCTTCCCCTTCCAACATTCGGTCCCACTCATCACAGTGAAGGTGAATGTCAGTCTGTTATAAGAGAAACATGAAGCGAATCACAGGTGAGCCAATCATGTGTGGGGAAATCACGTGTGAGCCAATCACGTGTGGGGAAATCACGTGTGAGCCAATCACACGTGGGCCAATCACGTGTGGGGAAATCACGTGTGGGAAAATCATGTGTGAGCCAATCACGTGTGGGGAAATTATGTGTGAGCCAATCACATGTGGGCCATTTACGTGTGGGGAAATCGCGACTGGGAAAATCACGTGTGAGCCAATCACGTGTGGGGAAATCACGTGTGAGCCAATCACGTGTGGACCAATCACGTGTGGGGAAATCACGTGTGGGAAAATCACGTGTGAGCCAATCACGTGTGGGGAAATCACGTGTGAGCCAATCACGTGTGAGCCAATCACGTGTGGGGAAATTACGTGTGAGCCAATCACGTGTGGGGAAATCACGTGTGAGCCAATCACGTGTGGGAAAATCACGTGTGAGCCAATCATGTGTGGGGAAATCACGTGTGAGCCAATAACATGTGGGCCAATCTGTGATCCAATCACGTGTGGGGAAATCACATGTGAGCCAATCACATGTGGGCCAATCACGTGTGGAGAAATCACGTGTGGGGAAATCACGTGTGGGAAAATCACGTGTGAGCCAATCACGTGTGGGAAAATCACGTGTGGGGAAATCACGTGTGAGCCAATCACGTGTGAGCCAATCACGTGTGGGGAAATCACATGTGAGCCAATCACATGTGGGCCAATCACGTGTGGGGAAATCACGTGTGGGCCAATCACGTGTGGGAAAATCACGTGTGAGCCAATCACGTGTGGGGAAATCACGTGTGGGCCAATCACATGTGGGCCAATCACGTATGGGGAAATCACATGTGGGGAAATCACGTGTGGGGAAATCACGTGTGAGCCAATCACATGTGGGCCAATCACGTGTGGGGAAATCACGTGTGGGAAAATCACGTGTGAGCCAATCACGTGTGGGGAAATCACGTGTGAGCCAATCACATGTGGGCCAATCTGTGAGCCAATCACGTGTGAGCCAATCACGAGTGGGGAAATACAAAACTATTTTGTATGAAAAAACAAATAATGGATTGAATAGCTGAACACCGAGGCCATGTGCACGTTTCACCGAGTATTTTTATTAGATGTCTTTATTCTTCATGTATTAACTACATCTCAAGACTAGAAAGAAATTAACTCCTCTCCTAAATTTAATGACTGTCTCCTTTTTTATCCATTTCGTCATTAGGAAGTGTCAGTGTACTGTCTAGCTCTTCTGATTCAAATACATATATATAGATGTTGTGAAAACTGAGGTGTGAATTCAACAATTAAAAAATATCTCCTGCATGTCCTGAACTTAAAGTGACACCAGAGTGCAAAACACTTATGGTCTCAAAATGATGTTTGCACTGTCCTGAAAACTGAGATTGCAATAAAAACGATTTCTTTTGCAATGCAAGCGTGTAGGAATGTTTGTTTGAAAGTGTATTGTGCAATAGTATTAATGACGTCAGTTAGTGGTCAAGATCACATCATTACCTTGTATAATTCTCTATTTCTTGCTTTTTTTTTTTACTGTTATTCTTCAAATTGCTTTGATAGAGTAGTTATTTTCCAGGTTTCCGTAACTCTGAGTTTTGTTTGGAGAACTAACTGACGTCATCAAAACATTGTGCAATACACTTTCAAAAAAATCCTACACGCTTGCATTGCAAAATAAATCGTTTTTATTGCGATTTCAGTTTTCAGTACAGTCCAAATATCATTTTGAGACCATAAGTGTTTTGTTTGTACTTGGGATCCCTTTAAAAATGACGTCATATGACTAGTAATACTCAAATTGGCAGGATTAACTTTCATATCTAAATGAAACTGAATGATCAATAAATCATTCTATAACGATATCGTCAACTATATTAAAGAAACAACAGTTCAATCTACTGCATTCAAACAATCTATTGTCTACTTGTTCACAAGTTTAGACATGACAAGCATCATAGTGTTATTTGCTGCTGCGTCATTCTCATCATTTCAAACTGTTGCTGTTGGAAATTCTTTTCATTTTCTTCTTCTTGTCTCAGCCGTAACTCTTCTTAGCGCAGTCCATAACCCCTTTCAGCTTTTTCTCGTATAAATCCCACTGTTTCCCCTCCGTGTCTTCGTGTTTTCTTTGGTTTCAAAGCACACCGACCCTCTTCGTCTAATATCTTATTTTTGTCGCTTAGTTTTTCTATAGCTTTAAGCCGTACTTCTTTGGCGCTCGCTTTGACTGCTTCAGCCTTTTTTTTATTGTTGGCTGTTCCATAAAGCTGTTCTTCCTCTGCCGCCTCCCATGTCTTAAAACATTCTTTCATTGCCTTATCTACCTCGGTATCCTCAACTTCAACTCGGTTCTTTGTATACAAGGCTGTCGAAAAGATACTTTTCATGAAGAATTAATGCCCAATAATTTTGAAAGAAAATAAAAATAACATGGAATAAAAAAAATTAACTAACCCGTTTCTAGAAACTCTGGCCGAAATGTTACTGGCGAGAAACTCCATAGTCGATTCTCGAATTTTCTCACTAAAAATACGAAAAAAGTTAGATGTCACCTCACCTCCTTATTAGATATCATTACCTTGATTTCCTTTGAAAATAATACGTTAAGGAAACTCACGATTCGCCGCCGCGAAGCAAGGTGGACGTCGAGGTAATATGCTAATTTTGTTCAATAATGTCTCCCTTGACTTCCGGTTGCCGTCCTCGGGGTCGCTGTCCAGGGCTGCTTAAGGTTACTAGTGGTAAACTGAGAAACAGGGCTCTGACTAACTTGGTGTTTAAATGTCAGAAATTGGTTCTGCAGTCGTGTGTATTTGAAGACATTTTCATCAAGACCAAGATCGGAACAATGGAGCACGCCAGCCATGTTTTCTTGTAAGCGTTGTATAGCATGAACGGCCGGAGATGTAACCATAGCCTGGTGTTGGAGATATTTAAGGAGCTCTCTTCATTACCTTCCTCCTTTTGTGGTTTCTCCCCGGGTAAAACATTCATTCTCAGTCTCAAGTCCACCAACAAATAGCCATAGTTACGCCTGCACGTCAGTCATTATACTCCCCAATAACTTATTAATATTCACTATCCTCCTCCTCTCAGGGGCTCCGATCATGCATCATATACTACTAACACCTCCTCCACATTAGATAAGTTGAAGATTTCGTCTAATTACAGCAAGTTACCACAGCGATACTCTTTACTAGATTACCTTTCGATTGTCCTGCCCTTCAATACTCGTAACACCGTTGATTGTGCCAACTTCCTCTTCTGATATCATAACTGTATAACCCTCTCCCATACTCTTGTAGGCGTACGTTCTACGCGTACTTTTACGCCAGTAGTCAAGATCGAAGTTCTCCGGCATAAGCTCCTCTTTAGGTAATCTTAGTTCGCCATTTGTGATCTGTATTCCATGTTCTAAGTAGGTGCCCAATTCTCGTTGTTCCTCCGCTGCCTCGCGATAATATCTTTGTAAAACTGCAAAAGATAAAATATTAAAACGGAAATTCATAAGCATTTCACATACGTCGTACGTTCTGCGCGGATGCTACAATAAAGTGGCCTTCATTCTTTAAGAAATTTCTGTCACTGAAATCTGACTACCGGTAATAAAAAAATGTTGCTTCATGGGAAAACATGTGCTTGCAAGCTGCAGTATCAATACATATGTTAGCCCCTCCTTTCTGCTCCAACTATACATGTAGGTTTAAATGAGTCAAGGACTTCAGCACAAGTATTGCAGTCCAGTCTTACGGTCATTAACAGTAACCAGGGAGATGCAGTAACTAAGTACCACGCACATAATCATTGACTTAATTAACAAAATTACAAGGTCTATAGTTCATGGTTGACTAGAATGTCGTCACAATGTGACTGCATGACTTTGCTTGATCATTCAGCTAAAGCCGAGCCGTACAATGGCAATATCCGCCAAGTAAATATAGCTGGACAAGAAGGAACCAGTGACACTCGTACCTGTACGAATAACCAGATGACAGTCAAGCCCACAGACAGGCAGCAGAATGTTAACTTTGACCTTCGTCTGCAGAGGTCTACAGATGTAATACGGCAGTGGAACAGCAGATGCACCCTCCTGATAGTCACATACTGGGGGGCTCTGGCAGTACTTAACATCAAGGTCATTAGCTAGAGACTGTAGATACTTGTTATTCCCTTCCTTGTCCAGGAATACCTGTAATAAACAAATAATCTGGTCATTGCCAATTTCCTCTTTGACTCAATTATTCTATGACTGATCCCATGATCAACTCTGATAAAGTTATGTACTTGTTACAAGCAGGTATTAAAATCGATCTGTAAGAATCAATAATGATAATAGTTAACTAAGTTCATTTCATCATTGTACCTTGACGCGTATTTGGTTGTATGAAGGAGTGTAGAACTGAAAGTCATGTCGAACATATTCATCAACAGACCCAGGTTTAGAAGCTGTTGACAGTCTAAGACTTTCTTCAAGTTGTTTGAATTCCAGGTCTTGAACAGCTGGGTCGAAGCATAGCCTAGGCTGGTCATCCCGAGTCTCTATCAACTTCCTTACCTCCTCAAGTGTGTACTTTTCGTGCTGTAAATCACCTACAATTTGCAAAAAGAATCAAGGAGCATTGTTGGTTGGATAAATATTGGCTACTCAAATTTGATAACTTTCCCCACATACAATGGTCTTCGAAATTAAACCATAGTTAGTTTGATCAAAAATAAATTGGAACTTCAAAAATTATCGAATGAAAATGCATTACTTTGATGGGTTTCTATTGAATTTATGAGCATCGACCAATGAAATTACGAGAAGAATAGAGAATTAGCACCTTTTACATTCCTTTGCCGCTCATGCTATCGTTCTCAGCCTGAGCATTACTTAAACGAGCCATAGAAGGTGAGGCAGTGACAATATCTACAAACATTGAGAAATACAAGGGTTGTATGGCACACAGGGTATGTTTACGTTTATTCGTTGAGTGGACGTTGTTGTGTTGAAAGTAACTTTCAACACAACGCTGCCAGCTTAAACTGACGGAATGATCGCAATGAAATACATGCATATTGTTCGATGTAGATGTCTTAATTTATCGCAGCGATAAGTGTCAGCTGTCTTCTCAGGCTAATTGCTGTGGGTCCTCTGTATGGTTGCACGGATGACGTCACTACGTAACGCGAACAAAGCCATGAAGCACAGTCGAGCGGCATGATCATTGTCTACATGAACGTCATCTGTGCAACTATAACAGTGCAGACCCACGAAAAAGTGTCACCTGTTTGTTTTAATAATAATGAGCATTATCTGTGCATAAATCCGCATGACATCAACAGCTGCTTTCTAATATATTTTTGTAACAGTTTGACATCTGACCTTCATCAACACCAGTGATGTACGCATGACCGAAGTGGCACCACATGTCGGCTGCAATGATCTTTCCGTTCTTTTTCTCCTCCTTGATCTCTTGTAGGACTTTAAGTAAGGGATCTTGCAGTACATGTATTTCCTCGATAATACTAGTGTCACTGGAGCAGCTATTCTCCTAAAACAGATAGATTATTATGAGATTCCATTTATAGGGAAATACATGTAGGAAGGAAATGAAGAACTATTTTCTAACTTCTGCCCGATGCAGTTGCAGTTAAAAAAAACTCTGAATTTCTAATCGGACCTGAAACAACCACAGGGGCTGATCAAAGCCAGGACCCGGCTAATCCACAGATCCAGTTGGTTTTTGTGGAGGGATGAAAACCGAAGGACCCAGAGAAAAACCACGAGTTTGATGAGATTGTATCCCTAATTTCTCTTTTTGGTCTGAAATGGGGAGCAGTTCGTGTCCCTATAACCACTTAATATTTAATTAGATATCTACACTCTAAAACTTACTTACTAAAACATTTAAAAACCCAGTGACTTGGATATGTTTTTACTGTTAATCATGCATGTCAATCAATGGAAGGGTTGTGTGCCACAAGGGCCTAAGTCAGACTCACTGATCGCATTCTAAATTCTCCTTCAAGTTCTTTGTTTCCTAAGGAAGAATTTAGAACGTGATCAGTGAGTCACTTTTTGGCACATTTATTTATTATTTTATTATGTACTGCACACCTGAGCATCCATAAGAACCTTGTAATATTCCCCATCCGACCAAGATGGGTTTGGACAGTCCACACGCTTGAGACAGAAGTCACTCTCTTGATTTACATTGGATGCATCAATGAAGTTATACTCACATGAAGAACGAAATTGCTTTTGTCGTTCATTAACCTAAAATAAAGAGACTAGCATAAACAGTAGTTTCTGTTATTAATTATCACCTCATGTGTAGTGTTGAATTGTTTGCCAGCTATTCACTCTACTCCACACATGTATATGATGTGCATAATCAACTTAATTTACTGAGGGTTAAACACTTAACAGTATGAACTGATGAACTTGTGGCACGTTGTGATTACAAACTTGTTCATGAGCAAGGTTATACGTGATTTATTTAGCTTCAACATATTCAGACAACACTGAAAATTACAAGACAAAATAAAGGAAAAGTGATAATTACATGCAGATAGACAAATAATGAATTACATGATTTGTAAGCAAAATAATGGCAGGGACACCGCAACAGTTTTCACAAATTCCACGCCCATTGACTACGATTAATATAAAAATGGAATATTTGCTTGCTAGTTTTATTGTAATGAGAATTATGTAAATAACTGTTGCATAACAACCCAGCGACACGCACGTGTGATGGGGTAGTGGATTCTCAATTCAATGCACCCCCGGCCCCTCACTGAGTAGTGGTGCCATGTGACTTCAATGGTGGTAATACCTAGTCATTCACTTCCGATTTTCATCAAGTGAAGATGTGTGATTTTATCCCCCACGGCGGGCCGGCTCTCCCTCCCTTTTCCTGACCACAGTGTGTCTGGCGTTTATGTTGCCCTGAGCACCTTTACTGGGCTAAAATAATTTACCAGATGGTGAATATTTTATATCTGACATTTTTGTTTTTGTTATTCAATAAAAGCGGCTTAGGGTTTAAATTGCCCTCAGCCATTTTACTCCAAAGCCTGCTTGTGTGCATATTGCTTATTTGGTGCCCAGTAAACTAGCTCATGCAGTCAATGCAGCACTAAATGATTAATGTATGGTATACATGTAGTGGAAGGGGAAAACATAAAAGTACAAGACATGATGAATCAGTGTGGAGCTATCAAGGGATAAATAAGCATGGACCTATAGGAATTCCAAATACAAATTAAACCCAAAGGATCCTTACTGTACATTTCACAATCCATGTACATACATGTACAGTGTATGCATATGTACACAAGTAACAAACTTGCATAAATATCAATCAAATTATGTAATATTTTTACATACTGCTTTAGCTCTAATCATCTTGATGGCTTTCTTGCGGTTTTCTTCGTCTCCACCAACCCAAATGTCACACTTGCCAATCTGTTTAACTGATGCACCTGATGCAGATTCAATGGATTCCAAATTGCAATGATTGAGTCCAACAAAGCTCATCAGGTGTTTTGGAATAGGAACCTTAGTTTTCCCAGCTGTCTTTCCTTTACCCTGAATAACAAAACGAACAATGCAAATGTAATAAGAAACATATCAATAGCGATCAACTTCAAAAGTCACCAGTAATATGTAATGATTCTTAAGTATCAGATTCAGATTCATTTATTTATCCATAATGCACAGAATAATAACAAAGGAAAATATGGAAATTAAAGGAGCAATCATGTTATAATATTAAGCTTAAAAACCCAGAGGGTTACAAAGCGTGCTAAATATGCCCCTCATAGAAAAATATCATCTTTGACTAGAATAATCTAGTATAATATATCAAGGAGGATTGGAAGGCCTTCCCAGAAACTTTTGTGTAGCAACTATATTATCAACTTGTCCAGTCACGTGAATTTCGTGGAGATATCAGACCTTGGCAGGACAAATTTTCACAAAGCATCTCAAAACATCTCTTTTCCTGGTATTTTGACTAAGTTTATGCTAGCTTTGACTTCACTGTATTTCTGGCAAATATTTTATAATGAAATCCTAAGAAAAATGGGAAAACATGCAGACAATAATATTACCTGTGATTGAGTGAAAAGTTTTTCATCTTTTTTAGTTTGCACACACTGTTAAAGCAATCTGATCACACCATTTTCAAACAAACAGTGTGCACTCAAAGCTGCAATTGTACGAGTGTGTGGCTGAATAAATCAAAGTATTAATACTTATTTCCCCCCTTTATTTTCTCAGGTAATCATACTTGTTTTTAAGTAAAATGATTAACAAAGAATCGTCTGTTTTGGGGGTATAATTAACATTATTTCATACTTGACACGGTTTTCTTTGTTCTTAATGAGGCTTTATTTTCCATACATATACCTTCATTATACAAATGTAAATGCAAGGGATGTATGAGAAAAGTTCCCGGGTTGTATCCAGATACATCCCGGGAACTTTTCTCATACATCCCTTGCATTTATAATTAGCTTATTATTTTCTCCAAGGAATTCATTCACCTTGGCTTCAGCCAAACTTACTAAATATCCCTATAATGATTAAGAACCTTTTCCCTGTCTTGGTACTTGCCCAAAATCTACCTAAAAAGAGCTACATCAATGAAAATTTTGCGAAAACCTCGTCAAGTATGAAATAAGTCAGTTAAGTACCTCGAACCTCAGCTTTTAGCCAGATACATCCCTCGGGATGTATCTGGCTAAAAGCCTTGGTTCTCGGTATTTAACTCTTCCATAAACACTGCTCATGCTGTTTCACCAAATGCTTCACGAAAGATTGGTGTGTGTACTGTATATCCAGTGAGCGCTCTATTTTGTGAATGGCATTGATACATTGCGTAAACAATACGCATTTTCGACAACAACAACAATAATTTTATTTGTACTTACAGTGGCAGATTACATGGGTCGGATGAAAGTAAACAAGTTATAAAGTAACCGGGCACCCGAAATAACTATAAGGAGCTAATCTAGTCGGGTGTCCATTAAATGATAGAGTTAATTTTGCAAGTCAGAAAAAGGCGAAAAATCAGCAAGCACATAACATTAAATACGTTGAATAACTAATTAAGGTGATAATAAATACACACGCAACACACAATATACACACAAACAAACAAAGTTACTATTAGTAATTAAGCAGGATGTGGGTCAAAACAGTTATTTAGATTATTAATAAAGATTTAGAAGTTTGTCTTTAAACTTTCACTTGAAGCAGCAAAAGCTCAAAGATTTTATAGATTCATCAACATTGTTCCAAACTTTGGGGCCAAGATATCTTATATTAAATTTTCCATAATTTGTACGAATATTTGGAAATGAGAAGGTGGATTTAGATGCAACATTTGTTGCATTTGCTGACCTACCAATACCCTTGTCCGATCCAGCACGCGGAGTGCTGGAGAGATGAGTGAGGTCTTAAAGGTCAAGGCCTGCACTGCCAATACCCTTATCCATGCAATCCAGCACGGGCATGCTGGAGATGAGTGAGGCTTTAAAGGCCAAGGTGATGGTTACAATGTTATGTAACAGCTAGAGCACAAAAAGTCGTCACACCAGCCTTATCACGCTATCGGCTGGGCATGTCTCCCCACTGATAAGGTCTTGAAAATACAGTAGCCCAGCCCATTTCTAACCCACTTCTAACACATCAATACAATCATGGGTTTTATTTGGATCATGTACAAACTTAGTACATTGATTGCTTGTTCCAAATAATGTTAGTGCATGCATGTTACCATTATTTAAAAAGATAATTTTACAATAATTTACAATTGGCTTTACATATTTACCTGGGGGGAGGGCCCAGGTTGGGAATCTTGGATCTTAATTGCCAAGATTTTATTTTGCAAGATTCTCAACATGGGAGGGGGGGGGGGCACTGATAGGATCTTCAAAATTCAGTAGCTGACACATTTCTAACCCTGATCTCTAACACATCACCTTGTGTTTTAACTTTTTTGCTTTTCACAAGTTTATTATATAGTGATAATTGTGCATTATCATATTTACCTGCAGTATGGCTTCTATTTTCATCTTTGCCTCCTCCTTCTTTTCTTCTGACGGACCAGAAATATGTGCTGCACAATCCCTTACATGGATCTCTGTTCCTGTTTCTCTTTCAATTTCCTTTATTGTTCCACCATTTGGACCCACAACCAAACCCCTGTCTTTATCTGGTATAGGAACTGTGACTTCCTCGCTAGCTAATTCCTGTTGCTTTACTTCTTTTTCCTGATAAAAAAACATTTATATTGCAAAAGATTGTCAAATATTATAAAGTTTTTTTAATCAATTCTGACCTTTATCTCTCACATATAATGTGGCATGATTAGAAAAACTGCCATAATCAGAAATTACAATAACAACTTAAAGGGGGTCAGTTGTCAATCATATTTAACAAATAAAAGATGCATCACTCACTCAGGTTCGATCTCCTTGTTCTATAATAAAATAATTAATCCACGCTCGAGGTCTTGAAAAACTGTGGATGCACGAGCGGAATGCGAGTGCATTTAGCAGCTTTTCAATACCTCGAAAGTGGATTATTTTGTTAAAGAACAAGGAGAACCATCTTTTATTTGTTTTTAAATACTGCAATGTAAACAAAGGGAATATTTAAACCCGCGTAAATATCTAAAAGCAAACTGACAACAGCGAAAACCCCATTTTAATGTACTTGACTTGTTTACAACATTGTGATTGGTTCAATCATTCAATCACAATCTGAAAGCTCATTACTTATTGGATGAAGTAACTTGCTGAGAATAGAACATGTCAATCGATAAAAGGTGAAAGATAGAAATTGCAAGAGCCAGCAAATGAAACGGGTTGTAATATTGTCACCTGGTCAAAACCGTTGCAGGAAACAAAGACAGTGCTTCCTTTTTACAATTTCTGGTCAGCACACGGGAGAGGTTAATCTGCACATTGTGATAGTGTAAGGTGTTCAAAATGCCTGATGGAAAAGCATGCACAGAGAAAACGTTAGCGAATTAGCATTACAGTTGAGTTGGACACATGAGTTGAGGATTGCCAACTATTTTCTACAACAACTGTACAGTTGACACTGATTACTGATTCTGTGGTCTGAAGGACATTTTCATTATCCCAAGGAACAGCGTTGTATTAAACTGCTGCTCTAATGGCCGTGTTGCGTAGCTTTTGAGGCTGACAATCTCTTCGTTGGCATGGCTGCTATACACAAATGATATCTATTAATACTCTTCTGAAATTCTGCCTTCTGGGTTCTTTGCAAGTTTTATCACCCGTTTTTCGTTCAGGAACATTCAGGAACCTCTCAAATGAATTTCTACATGAAACCAGAGAAACCCCATTGTAATCTTCGCAATTCACTGTTCAGGTTTCAGCATAAAACAGGTGTATTACAGTTATCGTTGAGTTCTTGTTGAGTCATGTCTTGTTGTAATGTGTTAATTGTCACTTTCCTCTCACACATTTAATACACCAGTGAAGGCTGTTAGAAAAATCATGTGTTTTTCTTAATTCAATCATTTTCTATATCCAATTTTGCAACTGTCAATGAGTAACACTCATTAGAATGTGAACATTGCTTTCTCGACTTCAAACTTCTTAGCATCCCATTTTGTGGTTGCTTTAGTCTAGTTTAAAGTACAAAACCGATGCAAAATTATCTTGCCGATGATCAGTCGGGCAATCATTTTCTTTTAGTTTTGGGAAGCGACTTTTATTTTCCTCTTCTTCAACACACCTTAACAACTCAAAGTTGGACATGTTTTCTTCCCAGTCTATGAAATTATCTCAGTTACCTATATAAATCACTGATATGTTTTGTTTTGATTGGATGCTCAGCGTGCTTGATTTTTTTGAGCATGCATTTATAAGAAAATCAAGCATGCTGAGCATCCAATCAAATTGCACGTTCTTAGGATGATCCCATAATTTATACCTTAGTAAAATAAAACAAAGCTTATACTCTTACTTACAATTATTGATGTAATTTCGTCCCTGGCCAGTTTTATTTGCTTTTCAGATCCAATATCGGCAATGATGTGGGCAAAATCTTCCCCACCATTGCGCTTCATTCGAATAGTTTTGACCCCTGACTTTTTCTCAATTTCACGCAGGCGTTTTCCACGTTTTCCAACTATGCGTTTTATCACAAATTTGTTGCAAATTGTATCAGGAATTGGAAGTTTAAATATATCCGTCATTGTAGTGGCTTGTGAAGGAGATTCATTGGATTTCTTCATCTGTGGGATTAACGCTTATCAGACTTCAAACAACCGGGACCTGAAGTGGATAAAAGATGTAAGAAAAAAAGTATGACTATTGGAGAAGCTGTCAAAACAAACACCTACATAAGGTAGTGTTCATGGCTTGGGGGGGGGGGGGGGGGGGGGGGGGGTCAGCATTTCATCTGCTTCTCTTGTTAAAACTTTTATGACCCCCATATGAATGAATTAAAACTTAGATGACCCCCTATAAAATTGCTCAAACTTTATTGACCCCCCCCCTCCCCCCAACAAAAAAGATGGATGTGCAAAAAAGATGGATGTGCAAAAAAGAATGCAAACTGCATATACTGTACATATGTAATCTATTAAATTTACTATGGTTTCTAGATTTATGGTATTTTCCATGATACATTACTTTTGTTTAGTAGAAAACATATATATACAGGTATTCTTCTGAAAATCTCTACCTCACCCTCCTTCCCACATGGGTACTTGAAATAAGTACTGTTAATTCATGCATTATACTGCATCATATTGCATTGTTCTGTAGTCCCAAATAAATGAAAAAGAGCTCAGTATTGGCATAACTAATCTCCTGGACACCAATGCATTATCTGTCCTATGGGGGTGTGCCTTTGATCATGAGCTTAGAGAATACCATCCTGCGTATGAAGGAAACAAAGCAGACTGTGCCTAAATGTTGCAAGGGCCAAAGCCCTGAGCCTAAATTTTATAGATTTACTGCTCTCTAAACAGTCTGGTTTCCTGTGTTCTGGACTAAACATTGGCTTAGCATTACAACAACAATTTCATTACATTTTACATGACAGGTACATCAAACCCAAGGAATAGGTAAAATCTTTGATGATCGACCCCACTCAAAAGCACTTACATGTATTGAGTTAAAGTTCAAACTTTATTTCCACTATAGAAACTAAACAATTACTAATGGAGTAATGCCATCATCTCTACGATCTATGCACATTTTGAAGGCTCGTTCGGATAAATCATTCGAGTTTTTCCAAAATGTCACAAGTAATGATATTAACCCTTTCCCTACTGGACATGTTTGGCTCAGTTGGTGAAATCCTGAGTGCTAACTCAACCCTCCCCCTCAGTTCAAGTTTGGCTAGCCCGGGTCAGTTAAATACTGCTGACTTTTTAAGCCGAGGGCTCAAACTTTTCCCACAATGCCATTTGGGAGAATTCTGTTCACTCGTTGACGGTAGGTATGGCTGCTTCGGTAGGGTATCTAATGAAATGTGCTCTAATTTTGGAGAAATATGCCACTGTCAGAGAGCTTGAGGACATCATTAAGTCTGAGGATGGCTGAAAAGTACTTGGTTTGCTTCTAGTAGGCTTTGTGAGGGGATTTCACAGCGTTTTTCCGTTGTGTTTGTGCTTTCAGACACAGGAGAAAATTCTTCAATGAAATCCTTGGAATCCTGCAGTTGGCATTCTTTTACCCCTGCTCAACCTATTAGGATGTGTTTTTGTCACTTTAAAGCAACGGCTTGAGTCCAAATCACCGCTCTTGGTTGTAGGGGTAAAAGACTTCTAAAAAAAAACCTACCGGAGTCCCAGAGGGGGGGACCCCTTGTGGAATTTTTGTCCATTACCCAGCATGCAATTGGAGGTGGGAGCAGGTAAATGTGGTCGAGTGAAATGCAGTGTAAACATCGGCGTGGTTCACAGTCGTTTGGTGCGTTTTGAACAAACAAACCTGCTGGTTGGAAAGATTAAACAAGGTACTGTAACGACTGAGTGGTGATTTTGTATTTGCTTTTGATTTCAAGTGCGAACAGGAAGGTTTTTTTGAGCCGATTTTCAGCTCCTCAAAATTCGCAAAAATCGAAGAAACGAACAACGATGTCCAAAACAAATGCGTTTTTCTCCAAAGTGGGAGAGTCAAGCGATCCCTGTTATAGCTCTGACTTTGAAGTCATTCATTCCTTGAAATAATATCACAACATCGTATTTCCAGCATGTCTAGGTTTGATGCAATAATTTTCTCCAGGCACATGCTTCATATTGGGCGGTTACGGGCGGTACAGGAGGGAAAGGGTTAAAGTGCAAGTACTGTGTTGGAAATTCGACATGCTACAAGCACCTACCTTTTATTCGCTCACACTTCAAAGAAAGAAAAGCGGAAGTACCTACCTAGGTTCTACGTATGACCGCTGACCACCTGATAGCGTTAGAATCAACCTCGTCCCCAGGGTCTTCTCGGTCAGATCCAAGAAGGAGAGGATTAACATAACTGAATCATCAGTGGTTTTAAAATGCACAAATTTGACAGCAATTGATCATGAGCGACGATGGTTGTTTAGTGTATTGGTTGCGACGTTTGCCTTATATTACGAGTTGGTCTCTGTCAGAGCGTTGCGTGACAGAGACCATATAAACGGCTGCGAAGGAGACTAGCGGGAATTTATGAAAAAAAATTACCTCACCATTTTCTTGTTCCGCTCGCGCCGCACACCTTGGTGCATCTGGCTGTGATTGTGCCGGGTTCCGTCCGCTCCGTCCTTTCCGTTCCACGTTCCTCGCCATGCGGCGCGCTCAGTCTCGCTACCGGACTATCTTTTCTCTCCTCGTGGAGAGCTGTTACGTGCCTGTCGCTATGACACTCCGCGCACTCAACGGTGATGGTGCAGTCTCTAGCGAAATGCGCGCAAGAGGCGAGGCAGTGAAAGCAAACGCGATGCTGAGCAAGCAAGTCTATTCGTTCCCGGTATGGTTTTGCGTTGAAAATGAGGCATTTTCTCAGTGGGTGGGGCTTTTCACGTATGAAGCACCAGTTTTTAGGGTCATTGCCTTCGCCGGGCGTTTTCGTATCATCACTCTCATCCTTCGGTGATATGATTTCGGTTTTTGCTGCCGAAATATCGTCTTTGCGCCCAGATTTTGGTGGCCTAAATGAGTAGGCTCCGTGGCTATTACTTGCGGGGATTTCAGTGATCAGATACGGGTCATTTCTTTCCTTTGCAGTCTCCTGGATGAACTCAGAAAATTCGTTAAATGGTGGGTAGTCGACATTGTTCTTATTTTTGAACTTGTAAGCGTGCCTCTGCCACCTCCCCTTAAGGTCATCGGGTAGCTTAGTGAGGATGGGTCTAAGGTTGGATGGCTCGTCCAGGATTTTTAGACCCCTTAACCCCCCGTCGTGTTTAGCGCATTTGAGCTCAAGCAACAAATCTCCAAACTCTTGTAAACGTTTGTTGTCGCGATTTCCTATCTTGGGAAATGCTTTGAGCTTGTCGAGATGGACTTTCGTGACAACTGCATTCGAACCAAACCTCTCCCCCAATTTCTTCCACACTTCCCTCAGGCCCTCCCCAGGGTTCTCGATATATGCGTTGCGCAGCCTCTGGGTGAGCTTTTTGGATTCGTTGCTGTTGTATTCAATGATTAGAGAAAGTTGTTCGCTGTGGCTGAGGTTTACTCCTTTCATCATATTTTCCAGCGATCCCTTCCAGGTATGGAATTTTTCTGGCTGGTCGTCAAATTTCTCGATTTTGTTGGATACTAGTTCTCTCCGAGCCATAAATTCGAGGCAGGGACCGACTGGGTTGAGGGGCTGGGCGTGATCAGGAGTCCACAATGGAGACCTGGCGTGATAAACGGGGCTAAACGCTGGTTGAGCGGTTGGGCCGTAATTCGCTAAGGGATGGACCATTAGATTATTGATGGGGGGGTTGCGAGAATTTTAGTTGCTCGATATTTTTTTTTCTGATTCTAGCCCTGGTTGGGCCTTGGAAATTAAAGAAAGCCACATAATTAATGGCAAATGCCAAAACAAAGCATGGATATTCTGTGGCTGACAAACGGGCTAAGAAAAAAGGGGGAAAAGGACAGTCAAAGCAAGAAATCACCACATAGAGATCAGCCCTCTATCAGCAGAAGTGATGAAACACAAACTGGTACCCAAAACCTATCATTACCATTTATATTTCATATAAATATTTCAACTTTATCTATTTTTTGATCAAAAATGTTACTGTTGCATTAATATTACCAGCAGAAGCGAAACCAGAAGAGCCTTGTATCCGGGCCTTGTGTATAAACCTGCGAACATTTATAACCCGGATCATGTGTGCTGTACGCAATGTCGACCGACGGTCAGCCGATAGGCGGCCGAGGGTCGGACGAGAGTCGACCGCTACACGGCCGAGATTTGGCTATTCTGTATGTCGGCCGACATGGTTGATGATGCACCGACAGTCGTCCGATTGATCACCGACACTCAACAGCTATCGATAGTTTGCCGACAGTCGGCCGAGGTAACGGTGACTGTGATATTTTCAGCTACCGTATATGTACTTCAAAGGTTGTAGAGGCCACAACTATTAGATCCTATTAATGCTTTCGTACAAGGCTAACCTTTGTAAACTTAAAATAGCACAAACTAGCAGCTCTTTATTTATTTTCCAGCCATGCGCCTCTGCATTATACTCCGATTGGAGTGCGCGGAGTATATATTAGAATTAGAACCGAGCCCTACAGTAAAAAAAATGATGCTTATTAATAAATCGTAGCGACCCCAATATTTTCAAATGTTATTTTATGTCGAATACTGGGAGCCGGCGCGGGGTTTAAGTATCGACGAATTCATTGGGATAGCTCGGCCTATACATGTGTCAGTATTAGTCGCGAACTTCAGTTTAAATTGACCCATTTATACGAATCGTTCGCTGCTTAGCTAAGCGGTGCGGCTAACTTCCTCTCGTATAAATGGCCCTATTGTTGCTACTCTATTCCAGATTCAAGGCGAAATCTCCCCTTCAGATAAAAAAAAATCGGTACCCTGTTCCAGACCAAAACGGTGCGATATAGCGATTTATATACGCAATCGATCTTGCGCGAGCGGATGTATAAAAGACACTAAAAACACACAAATTAAGATATTAAACGTTGCATTTGAAGTAATTTCATCAGTCACTATGAGAGATTTAATTGTATAAAGGAACATTTTATACCGCAACAGAAAGGAATATTACTATACTTAGACTGAACTATATTCAATACAGTAAACCTTTCAGGTAAAAAAATCCCAAAGAGTGAAAACAGTATGCAGAATAGTTTAATTATAACTTAACATCTCACCGATACCCTACCGACATATAACCGACACCTTACCGATATACCACCGATCCACTATCGGCCGACACATACACAGCAGGAGGGGGGAAATCGACCGACGTGTCGGCCGACACACGACCGACTGTCGACCAACATGTCGGCCACCCCTTGACCGATCCGCTACCAGCAGTCGCCCGCGGGTCGGTCGACAGTCGGCCGATATGTCGGCCAACCATCGACCGATACGTCGGCCAACATTGCGTACAGTACACATGATCCTATAACCCTATATCCACTAGGCCAGTGAGAACTCATCGTTTACCAGATAACTTCTTTCCAAGATATATGCAGTCAGTTAATACAGGGTAAGTTTCTATTTATGAGTGCATGTGACTTTTTGCGATCGATCGTCCCATCAGTTTATCTGCTGTTTTGATTACGGCCATCTTGGATAATTTACATATGTTGACTGATTCCTGGTAACCAGTCTGTGTGATCTTCAGATCTGTATTGGTATTCCTGTGGAAATTGTTCATAACAACAAACCAGTCTTCTTCCCTGGTTTATTTCTTTGCCTTTATTAATTTAATTTGTAAATGCGTATGAGACCAGCTAGTGCTTGCTCGATTTTTTTTTTTATTATTATTGTGTGCTCGATATTTTTTTTCCGATAGAAGAGCTTGCTCGATATTTTTTTGGGGATTTGCGCAACCCCCCCATCAATAATCTAATGGTCCGTCCCTAATGATGGGAGGCTCAAGTTTCGGTTGCGTGCATGGCGGCTCGGGTTTGACCTTTTCCGGTTCTGGTTGCGTGACATTAGCTTCTATTTTCACGTTCGATGGGGGAATGAATGGCTCTTTGTTTTGCGCGTTTATAAACTCTTCCACGCGTTGCGTTGGATCAGCGAATGGGATATCGAGGGCATGAAACGATTCAGCGGACTGAAAGTCAAGACCTATTTGGCCTAGTTCTTCGTCTATTGCTTTAGCCGTTGCCAGGGCAACTGCCGCCTCCTCTTCTACGCGCAATTTTGCGAGCTTCGCCTGTTCGCTTCTTTTGTGCCTAGCTAAAGCAAGTTCTTTCTCTTCAATCAAATGAGCCGACTGCGCCTCGATATCAATATCCACATGTATAGAAAATATGAACATTGCCATGTGAAAGAGCATGTCGACATTAGTGAACTTATGAAAGTATATTCTACGCTTTTGAAGCTCGGCTTTCTTTAGCGCAGCAGCGGCCTTTGCTTTCGCTTTCAACCGCGTGGAAGTTACTAAGGAGCCACTGACCGATCCTGTCATAGCGCTACGCATGGAACGTGTCTCTAACAATAGCGTCTTTATTTGATCGTGTGCGTAACTAATTACGGTATCCAGATACTCCTTTCGTGACGCTGACGTTTCTTCTAGTTCTTTACGTGACTTGAGAACCACGTCCAAGCTAGAGCTAGCAGTCGACTCTTGCATTGCTAATAATTTTAATTGGTACGTATTAAACAATCCCCTCGCCTCTGCGACACCTTTATTGATCTCCTCCACCGATTGGTCAGGAGCCAGCTGTAGCCTCGTGAGCGGCTCGTTCAGGAACCTCTTCCATATTTCCCCCAAGGCCTCCTCTGTTTCTATTAATATATTTTCTATTACCTTAATTGTCGGCTTACGAATACGTTTGGGGCGCGTGTCCTCCGGGTTCAGCTCTGGGCGAGCGATCTCGATTCTGATTGTCTGAGAACACGCAACGAATTCTCCATAGCTAGCTATAGCACTAAGTGCGCCGTGCGTACAACATTATCTGCTAGCAGATAATTTGTGATATCTGCTAGCAGATAATACTTAGCGCTCGATGGTAAGCAAATAGGACAATTTTACGCTAGAAAGCAGGGCACTTATTTCGTTATTTTGAGCCACTTTAGCGCTCAGCTATGCTTCTAGTCATTCTTTTCTCCTAAACTCGTAAAATAAATGCAATTTTTAGCTCGAATATGCCGCATATTGAATCAGAAATCCAATCGTAAACAAGCCAATTTTATGCGGAGTTTCATTTAGCTTCGTTTACGATAGCTTTCTCTTTTGCTAAAACTTGAGCTTAAAAATGAAAACTTAAAAACAATTATTGAATTCGGTTTTTACATGATAGCCAATTTTATGCGGAGTTTCATTTAGCTTCGTTTACGATAGCTTTCTCTTTTGCTAAAACTTGAGCTTAAAAATGAAAACTTAAAAACAATTATTGAATTCGGTTTTTACATGATAGCGAAAATTAACAAGACCTTGATCTGTGTTATCAGCCTCAGCCTTCGGCTTCGGCAGATAACACAGACCTCTGTCTTGATCATTTTCGCTATCATGCTCAACCTCATCCAATAATTGCTTAATATTATCAGCATCAATGTTTCCGCAACATCGTTTCCTCGTTAGCGCAGATCTTAACAACAATTTTTCGTTCAGCATTGTTGCGCGTAAAGTCAACATAGTGTAACATGTCGCGCTGGACGATTTTTAACGCAATCTGCGTTACGGGAACGGAAACATTGTTGCCTAAATTTTGTTGGGGTTGCTTCGAATGATACCCTAGTCGTTAACTTTTCAAACCACGTCGTCCTTACTACACCAACCAACAAAGATCCGCCGGCTCACCCAATTTTATTATTTAACGAGGGCCTATAGGTGTCTACGTGCTAGCTATATGTTGCGCTAAAATCGTCCCGTGTAACATACATGATGCCGCATCAATGTTGCGCTAAAAGTTGTCTAAATTGCCTCATGCAAGATTACCTTTACTTTTTCGCTTTTGTAAAAGCACATGAGTTTATTTGTATTTTACCTGTATGCAATTAACAGGTTATCATGCGGTATCTTGTCCAATTTTGAATAATTCACATATGTGAGCATTTCAAAGAGTTGAAATTTCGTTCGCTGTACGGAGTTCACCCAGTTATAATGCTCTCTGACAAACCTATTTATGCGCAGCTATAAAGCGTATGATTTAAAAACTAGACTAGAAGTTTCTAATAGAAAGCGAAGTGCTGCGAGGGGATGCATAGAGCTACTGTCTGTGATATTAGTTCGAGTGAGTTGGGCAAACTAAAAATCTCTCTCTATGGCTCTAACAAGTTTGCAAATCATACTTTGCTCAATCTGGGTTATTAGATAATGTGCATTTTGGACAGAAAATAACTGACACAACATCGAAAACGGAAATATAGACCTGAACGAGTAAAGTATAGGTATTTTTTTAATGTGTGAACAATCATAAACTATAACATTACTAACATTAATCCACATCAACAATAACATCAACGCAAAGTTAATAATATTTGTGTCCGAGTCATGCACTTTTTAACATGCCAATGCTACAAAACAATAACAGTTTTATGTATACACTCATTACAAAGAATGTCCAAGAAAAATGTAAAAGGTTAAAAGCAAGAGGAATAGAGGTAATCGACTAACGCTGTTGCCACCCAATTCAGATCATGTGATGTAAACAGATGCAGTAAGTAAGTAATAACTTTATTTATACACGGTTAAAACATCAGGCCTTCGATTACATTATATAAAGTAGACATAGTTGAAATATCTAATCAGTACAATGTTAATATCTAATAATTTGAATAACGCACCTAACTAATATCTAACTATTACATCTATACAATATCTAACTAAAATTAAATATGAATAAAAATAAATGAATAAAATAGAGATGTCTGCTTTCCATGAATGCCGTGTGTATAATGAATTTTACTAATTGTGAAAGAAATCGCTGCAGCGAGATTTAAAACAAGTGAGAGAGTTCGCTTGCCGCAGCTCGACAGGTAAGCTATTCCAAAGCACCGCACCGCTATAACTGAAGCTGTTCTTTAGAAAATTGGTGCGGAGCAGAGGAATTGCTAGTTTGCCCTCGGTGTCCCTTAGAGAATAACTCGAAACGCTACTACGGTCAGCGAACTTTGAACAAAGATATTCAGGCGCTAGGCCATTTAGCGATTTATAGACCATAGTAGTAGTTAGAATTTTCCGTTGATTGTCTAGTTTTCTCCAGCCAAGTTTTTTGAATAGATCATCAGCATTGGCGTCGTAATTGGAAAAAGTCAAAATTCGTATAGCACGATATTGTAGCTTTTGAAGTTTAGTGGCAAGAGTTTTATTGCAATTTCCCCAGACGACGCTACAGTAGTCAAAATGGGGCTGCACTAAAGCATTATAGATACACAAGAGTGTTTCAAAAGGTACAAAAGGTCTCGTGCGTTTCAGGGCGCTAATGCCAGAGGCAATTTTCTTTGACAGTTTGTCTATGTGCACATTCCAAGATAAGTGTTCGTCAATATGCACTCCAAGACATTTTGTGGATGTAACTCGATTAACAGGGGCACCATCAATAAAATGAGAGGGAGCTCTGTCAAACGTACTTAACCTTTGCTTTGACCCTATTAACATGTACTCAGTCTTGGACTTGTTAAGGGTGAGCTTATTTGCAATGAGCCATTCACTAACCCTCACAAGATATCATTGCTGGCAAAAGTTAAGTGCGTGTCATCGGCGTACATCCGAGGTTGAGAATGAGAGAGACATTTAGGCAAATCGTTTATGTAAAGTATAAAGAGGAGAGAACCTAGGATAGTTCCCTGGGGAATGCCACATGTTAGGGGTTGGGTCTGAGAGAGAACCATTTACGAAGCATCTTTCAGTTTAATTCAGTTTCAGTTTAATTTATTTGCCACAAATATAAATAGTAATCTTACAAAGAATAAAATAAGTGGCGGGGTAGCCCAAGAGAAACCATAAAGGCTTGGGAGGTTCTGGGCCACCTCGTTACAATTAATATTGGTTAATGAATTGATTGAGGCGGCAAGAGCAACACGCTAACAAAACTAAACAAATACATTAAAATGCAAACATGAAAGATAATACAATTAATAAATTGCGGGAGAAAAGATAGTACATTATCTTTCCTGCTTACTCACTAGCATTAGTTAAGGTATGGAGAGTCACCCCTGTCCTCGCAGCTCCCCGGCACTAACACCTATTGGTGCATTAGCATTACCACAATAATCTGATCTCCTCAACCTTATCACCCCAACCTTATCATCCTATTCCCAACCTTATATTTCCTTATTTCTAATGTTCAAAATCCTTCCACATCTTATCTAATGTCCTCATGAGTTCAATCATGAAAAACTTTGTCAATGTAGGGATTTGTTTCTTATTGGAAAGCTTGTAAAAAACCGCACAGAGCGTTTTGTTTCCGATAAGCGTCGCCGAGTTCCAGGGGCAAGCTGGCCAAAAGATCCGCCACTAGCTCCGTTTGGAGCCATGACCTGATGTAGTTTTATAAAATATTGGGCAGAGGATGCCGTCTTCCAACTCACAATGGTTCATTATTGAATTCATCTCTGCACCCGCTAAGGCCAACGAGATGGCACATCCACTCCGTAAACCGTGTAGTGTTATTCGTCTATGCTTGAACCTCTGCGGTGACTCTTGGGCGTAGGACGAAAGCCTGGCTTGAGCAGCAGACGCGTCAAATGGCCCAAGGAGAATGTCCCCATATGGACTGGTAGGCCTAAAAAGAAATCCTTGTCTGACGGAAACACTAAGGAGATCACACATGCGTACATAAACCTCAACGGCCGCCACTGGACAAAGGGATGGGTCCTTATACCGCTTTAAGGCGAACATATTGGTTCCATCGCGCAATGACTTAGTGAGCGTGTGATTAAAAAGGAGGGCTCCTTTTTGGGGAAAAAGAGAATTTCAGCTGTTTTTGTTCGTCCTAAATCCCCCGCTCTGTCACCGGCAAAGAATTGAATTTTAAAGAACGCTTGATCGCTCGTGTTTCCATAACCCGGCAGTGAGACGTCATCGAGTGTTCTACCCCACCTAGAAAAAAATAGCCCTTAATTTTCCTAATGTTGAATCAACCGTACCAAAGGCTAGACGTTTTGGGCAAGAACAGGAAGAATTCTTCTTATCCCCGAAGTACGGGCAGTCATCTTTATGAACAATAGTTTTCCCAAATCTGTCTTTCCAGATAAGGAAATTAATCACGTCATCTGGAGTTGCTGATGTGACATCCCTGGGAAGGGATGATCTCGACAAGAAGGCAGACAATTCATTCTCTAAAGATGACTTTTGTTTTGAATACGGAGTAGAACTTGCTCGCCTATTCAAAACTTGTCTTCGCTCCATAATATCGTTCCAGTTGAGAGTGGCTTTCAGGGATGGTGGAGACACTTGAAACTCTGCCCGCCGTCTGTATCCACAACGCTGGCAATAGTGGAAATACCTGTCGTTGGGGTAGGTACATCCTGGGCAAGACACCGAGGCAACGAACATCCGTGGAACCAGAGGTAACGGCTATGAGGCAAATTACATGAACTTAGTCTCACCCATTAATAGTTGAAATATCACCCACCCGGAAAGCCCACAACTCGAACTGAGTCTTGCCAGGCTGAAATCCTTGTCTGGTAGGAAATAACAATGCGTCAGAACTGTCTTGTTCTACCACCAGGATCTTATGCTTTGACATGGCGTTTATAATGGGCCACCAAAAAGGTAGCGGAGATAATTTCGGTACCACTACCGTCACCACTGCGTGTTGTGACCAGAGGAATCGTAGCAGGAGGCCAATCAAGGTGAAAGGAGGAAAAACATAATAATAATAATCTTTTACCCTTCAGCGAATAGCTGATATCAACGGGTGCTCTGGAAATAACATATTGAAAAAAAGGAGAAATTGAAATATGATAAAACCTACCTAAAAACTACAATAATTTAAAAACGTTTACAAATTTTTAAAATTATCTACTAACCTAGATTTAAAAACTGACAATGATAAAATTGACTTCACACTTGACGGTAGACTATTAAAATCTATAGCGCCCTGATAGTATAGACTTTTCCTGGCGGCTTCGGTATGAATTATGGGCGTTACTAAGTCCATTCCTTTACTTCGTGTGTTATGCGCATGACACACTTTCATAAAATAGTCCTTAAAAAATTCCGAAGCGTTACCGTTAATACATTTATATACAAAAACAATACGATGCATAGTACTTCGTGAGCGCAACGATTCCCAACCAAGCTGGGACATCAGTTCGTCATGTGAATTATTTGATTTAAGCATAGTTCTTGCTGCACGCGTTTGTAGGTGCTCCATCTGATTGAGTCTAGTGCTAGAAACATTGTTCCAGACAATGTCACAATAGTCTAACTTAAGCATTGATCGAGCTTCCATTGCATACCGTCAGGTCTTGATTAAAAACATTCACCCCGGCAGAGTGCGGTGTAACAAACGGAGAAAAATGGCGCAGAGGGATCCCATTCCGATCACACTGGCATTCGAATCTAGCGCCATTAAGTCTAAGTTGTGGCCCTTAGGACCACCGAAGGCTGCGTTGACAATATTCCAGCAACGGCGAGACAACATCGCATCTGACCTTGACAATTGGCGGGAGAATCCATCAGCAGGGTTGTTCTCTGACGGGATGTATGTCAATTGTAACATAAGGTTCCTGTTAGTGACTTGATGGAACAGAAGCTGGGCAACCATTCTTAACTGAAGAGACCGAGGCCCACGCCCTTGCCAGGCATTGAGGGTTACTTGGTTGTCAACTTGAATATGTACTCTGCAATCCCTTACAGACACAGGGAGAGCTTCCAGAGCTCTCAGTACGGCATACATTTCCTTCACATTTATATGTTTATTCAGTAAGTCGTCAGTCCAATAATCACCCATCTCTAGGTCTCCTGACTCTAAATGGACGGTAGCTGCCCATCGGAACGCCGAAGCGTCAGTCGACATACGGAGAAAAACATGCCTTTCTTGCCTCCATGGAATACAACTATCTCAATGATCCAGGAATCTCCAAAACTCGATTTCTTGTCTCAAGTCCGGAGAGAGGATCACTTCAGCCCCACGTCCTGATTTGCCGATTGCTGCAGCCATTTCCCTAATATAAAACTTTGCACCAGGGAAAGCCAAGGAAAAAGACGTACACTTGTCCATCAGCCTTTGAATTGATTTTAAAGGCGCAGATGACTTGTACGTAAGAATCATCTCTCGCAGTTCTGCAATTTTTTGCCGTTTTCCACTTGGGACCAAAAAAGCCTGCTCGTGCGAATCAATAAGCAACCCTAAGAATACTAGCTGCTTTGTTGGTGATAACTGAATGCACTTGTTTAATCCGAGAAAATATCCCAGATTGATCAAAACCATGCAGACCACATATAACGCCGCCTCGGCTGCCTCGCGACTGAATTGTTCACCCCGATGTTCAATGGCACGTGACCAATAACCCTCATTGCTAAAGACCTCGCCAATTAATCGGTCATCAATGTAGAGGGAACAAATAATACAAAGTTCCCTGAAAAAACTGGTTGGGCCAAGGCCAACTGTTTGATACACATGCATAAGGTGAATTTTTCCAGCCAAACGGGAGTGTAGTACCGACAAGCCACCACCCCTGCCATTCAATCCCAAAGTACTCTTGTGAATCAACTGACAAAAGAATATGATTTTATCCCGATCGACTTGTCATCGATCTTAGATAAATGTGAGTCCGGGTAGACAAAACGAGGGACAGATGTCAGGGTGTCTAATTTGAAAGGAGTATCCTTCATCCACTGGTTCGAAAATCTGGCGTCCACGCACAGCCTTGGTTTGTTAGACTCTATACCATTAAAGGAAGAACCAGCCAAGGGGGAGTTACTTCGCCGACTCTACCCCAGACGCGCACCGCCCCGCTACCCACCCGTTGGAGTAATGTTTTAGTAATAAAATCCGAGAATTTTGCGCATGACGGGTGGTTCTTAAATGTCTTACGGGGAGTGGAAGATGAATCGTACTTTGAACCCTTGAACGCCGCCGCTTAAATGACTTCATTAAAGACCGAATGTCTACCCCGTTTGATAGCCATTCCAAGTCTCGATCTTTATATGGACCATCGGCCAAGATAGTCCTCCACATTTTGATATGTTGATGAATCTCACCGGCTTTGAAAGAGGCAGGGTCTCTAAAAGCGAGCTGGTTGAGATTTCCCTTTTCTCCTCTGACTACCCTTGTCACCTTTGCGAGCATATTTTCTGGACCAGTCATTTTTCTCGAGCTCGGGTTTCCGTCTACTGACAACCAGTTAATTCTCTTCTCCTCGATTTTCCTCTCTGATTCCAGGGGATTAAAGATCCCATATTCATTGATATCGCCAAGGGAGAACTAGCATATTAGCTGATGGCTGACGGACGTGCCTAATTTCCGTCTCTCGGCAGCACACCAAAGATACTGTGTGAGTCATATAACATTCTTCAATCAACAGCACAATGAGTTTAAGTAAGAAGCATCTTGATGCCATTGAAACCGAAGTAAGAAACCAGCTAGCGAACTCAAACTTCGCAGCTCAAATTATTGAAGCCTTGAAACCTACCATAATTGATACGATATACTGGCTGACTCACTTAAGCCTGTGGTGGATAATTACCTATCACACCTTAAAACTAGAATTGAGCAGTTGGAGACCTCCATCAAAGATTACGAGTAACACACAAATTCTCTACAAAAAAAAGTGAGTGAAATTGCTCTTCACGCCAACGAAAATGAGCAGTACAGTAGAAGAATGTGTTTGCGTATGTTTGGAATCCCGGAATTTGAAGAGGTCAACAGGCGAAGTTTAGTATAGCCCTGATAAATCACCCCTTATATATACCAAATTATCGCTAAACCTAAAAGAAGAGGACATTGACCGTGCTCATCGAATTGGCCGACCAAGTACTGCAGAAAACGGAAAAAATCGGCGCCCACGTGGAGTCATTATAAAGTTCACTTCGTATTCCACTCGACACCAAGTTTGGTCAAACAAGTCTAAACTTAAGGAACAGATTTGGTAATCCTGTAGGACCTGACTAAGTACAACCTTGAATTACTGAAGGCGGCGCGAAAGCATGATTCGATCCACGCGGCATGGTCCAGCGATGGAAAAATATTTATGAAGCTTTCCCCCGAGAGCCGGAAAGAAAGACTGTTCAGTTTTACTGATCTCCCTTGAAAAGGACTCGAACTCGCTATACAAACTGTAGTAGTGCTAGCCAGAGCTATACCCCGCACTCAACGATCTTGTTTTTCATAGTCTCTTTTGTGTTTCGTTTGCTCGTCCTTTTTATGTTTCTGTACTGTGTTTACGCGTCTTATATCTTTAGTTACTTTACGACCGTCTTCACGATTATCGTTTGGATAAGAATTGGCATGCATTCGTACACAGGGAATACCGCTGTGAAGGTAGGCTGAGCTTGGGCATTGGGTAGTTTATTAGTGTAGACCAATACAGGGCAGTTATTGGTAACAACAACAATATTTATTTGCACCAGCACGGATAAGATTATTACAATAGGTAAAGATACTAAAATTATGGTACAGGTTAACGGAAATAGCTTATGCCAAACGAGTCCGAGAACCATTCAAATATATAGTAAATAATAATGGGTCAAAAAGATTTTTGGCACACACATACAAAAACGAAACACACACAAAAAAAAGGGGTCAGTGAAATACATTGGTGAAATCATTGCATCAGCTCCAGTTCGGTTAGATCCATTTTTCGTAGTCGTATTTGTGGCTGGTGGGGCTGGACACGCTTTATTGTTTTTCTTTTGCTTAAATGCGGGGATATTCATCCAAATCCAGGCCCTGAACTATCAAGTAGGCTATGTAAGAATCTAAACTTTGCTCATGTAAATGTCAATAGTCTTATAGTCCATCCGAAGCTCGATGAACTCTCTAATTTGTCCAATCAACACGATTTTGATATATTAGCAATTTCTAAAACTTGGTTAAGGCCTGGTATAAGTAATAACGATTTATTAATTCCGAAATTCCAAACTCCGGTTCGTAAAGACCGTCCCACTTGTGCTGGTGGCGTTTTGATTTATATCAGTGACTCAATTAAGCTTATAAAAGACGACCCGACCTTGAACAACCTGGAGTTGAATTGATTTGGGTTGAAATTATCTCAGGTCGCAAAAAGATTCTGTTTTCAGTTTATTATCGTCCTCCTAATCAAAACACTACTGAATTTGAATATTTCTTAAACGCATTCTCCGATAGTATAGACAAAGCTCGTGCCACTAATTGTTCGTCTGTTATTGTTACTGGTGACTTTAATGTACGTAATGATAAATGGCACTTGGTCATTAGATATCGAAACCGAACTTGGTGCGAAACTCTTTGAATGCATTGAATCTCTTAACCTCTTTCAGCTAATGAATTAACCCACCCGTGTTACTAGTACATCGGCATCTTTGCTGGATTTTATTGCCTACTGATTCCCCTGGCTACATAATTAAAACTATTACGTTATCTCCGCTTTCTAAGTGCGACCATTGTCCAACTATTGGAACTTTTGGCAATCCCTTTATGTAGGACGACACGAATTTTTACCAAAAATACAATAGAATACAACACAATAATAATAATAATAATAATAATAATAGGCTTTATTTCAAGAGGGTAACACGTTACAGTAGTAAAAACACTGATGACTCTGTGGCCCTCACTATGATAAGAATAAAACAATACAATTTCGAATAACAATTAAAATATGCTAAGATATAACTATGTACAATTGTAAAGATAACGAGAAAAGCTACTATAATAATTACTTAAAAGGTATACTATAAGTATACTTATATCTATAGAGTTCCATTTTTTAAATTGTCCTAACTGCGAAAGTCAAAAAAAGAAAACTACTATGATAATTACTTAAAAAGTAATAGAAATTTATATATTGATGAGCATGGTGGCTTTCTGTTTACTCAAAAATGATTTAAATAAACTATGTTTAAAACTAGCTACTGACTCTTTCTTACGTATA
Source organism: Actinernus sp. WN-2022 (assembly GCA_030867875.1). Lineage (NCBI taxonomy): Eukaryota > Metazoa > Cnidaria > Anthozoa > Actiniaria > Actinernidae > Actinernus > Actinernus sp. WN-2022. Next base: position 4,578,942 of record JAOWCC010001679.1, on the reverse strand, counting down.
CTTATATCTATAGAGTTCCATTCTTTAATTGTCCTGACTGCGAAAGTCCACCCTCCATTCATTTCCCTTTTGTATTTAGGACATATCAAATTTAGCTTTGAGTAGCGTGTCTCTCTATTGTGAATTTCAGAGTTCCTTAATAATAGTGTATCTATGTAACTAGGGGTAAAATAGTTTGCATTTATACGCTTATAAACTAGTGTGTTTCTTTTTATACATGATTGCTTCATAAAGGGAAGCCAATTTAGATTATTAAATAACGTAATTGACGGTGTTAACCTGTCAGCATCAAGAATAATGCGAGCGGCCCTTTTCTGAAGCTTAAGTATTCTCTGCAAACTATCCCCGCTACAGCTATCCCATACCATACTCCCATACATAAGAGTAGGCTTTATAACTCCATTATAGAAATGTTCCCTTTGGCGTTGCTTTAGGTATGGGCTTATATGCTTAAGAAGACCTAGGCGTTTAGATAGTTTTTTACATAGTTCATCGATATGTGACTCGAAAGTCATGTTCTTGTCTAAAGTTACACCAAGAAGCTTGTGGGAAGAGACCTCAGAAATTACAGAATTTTCGAGCGTAACGTTCAAGCATAGGGTGATGTCCTCACCTAGCCTCTTTGCAATACACTTTCCAGTAACCAGTAGGGATTTCGTCTTGGTCGTGTTGATAAACATTTTATTATTTGTCGCCCACTCGCTTACCGCATCAAGATCACTATTTAAACACTGGGTCAGTGATTTGAGATCAGACCAGTGTGTACTTGCAGTAATTGTAGTGTCATCGGCGTATATATCCACAGAAGAATTGGATAAATGGAGTGGGATATCATTCACAAATAATAAGAACAATGCAGGCCCTAACACGCTTCCTGTGGTACCCCTTGCTTAATCGGTAGAGAATCTGACCTTTTGCCATCAATAGTTACAAACTGCAGTCTATCCGTAACGTACGACTGGAACCAGGATAGTGCGGAATCACTCACTCTATAGAGGCGTAGTTTAGTCAGTAGCAGTTTATGATCAACAACGTCAAACGCCTTTCTAAAATCCACAAATACCATTCCAGTAACTTCATCTCGATCCAGGTTGAAAAGAATTTCATCTGTAAGCTTGATCAGGGCAGATTCTGTTGAATGCCCCGCCCGGAACGCCGATTGCAGATCGTATAGCAACCCATTTGTTACAAGATAATTCATAAATGATGCAGTTACATGCTTCTCGAGCAGTTTGGACAGTACAGACAATACCGAAATAGGCCTGTAATTATCCCGGCTGTCACGCGCCCCATCCTTAAAAAGAGGCGTGACTCGCGCCACCTTCCATTTACTAGGAAAACACCCCTTTGCTATGGATAAATTGAAAAGTCTTGTTAGGGATTGTGAAAAAACAGGTGAAACTAGTTTTAGCACTTTGACACTTATTGCATCATGTCCTGTAGCTTTTGAGGACGACAAACTGTCGATTAGCTTTTGCGTTTCCTGGGCTGTAATTTGCGGGATATTGAACTGAGTGACAAAATTTCCGATACTAGAAGAAACATAGTTTTCAAGCTTAGAAGAGTCAAATTGATTTGCTGGAGTTTGTCCATTATTCAGATCTTGAACAATGTTTACAAAGAAGTCATTAAGCATGTTCGCCATCGCCAAGGAATCCGTTTCTAATAAAGCACCATTTTCCCTTTTCAACTCAGTGATCTTGGATGACTTTTGTGTTTTGGTAAGTGATTTCAACGCTTTCCATATCGCCTTTGGATTCCCTTTGTTTTCATCTATAGACTCTTGAAAATACTGGCGTTTTGACTTCTTTATCAAATTTGTCACGTAACATTTCGTCCCTTTGTATTTTGACCAGTCTTCCTGAGAATTGGATTTTCTCGCCTTTTTGAGTTCCTGGTCTCGCTTGTTGATTGCAGTAATTAAGACATCAGTTATCCAATCAGGCTGTTTGGGTTTCTTTACGCGCTTTTGTTTTGAAGGAATGTGAGTTTTCAATGCCTCATTTAGTATCAATTCAAGGGCATCAAGAATGTCATCAACTTCATCAAAAACAAAGGCACTGTCCCAATGGGAGTCCCGAAGGTCCGCAAGCAGGGCCTCGATATTTAAATTCTTAAAGTCAAGAGAATTAATTATTCTGTGGTTCGACCCGGTGTTTACCTTGATATATTTACGGCAAAAAAACACTGGAAGGTGATCAGCAATTCCAATATTAGGCACAATAATATCCGAGATAAAGTCCCCGTGTGTGGTATAAACATGATCCAGGCAAGAGTTACTCTTGGGTCGTGTAACTACAGTAACGTGTTGCGTCATATTCATGCTCTTAAGAGACTTGATCAGCCGGTGTTTCGAGTAGAGTTTTTGGTCCAGATAATCGACATTTACGTCCCCTACCAAAATCGTCTCCCAGTTCCTTAAAAACGCTGTCTCAATGTTAAGTTCGATCTTGGAATCCATTTCTTTATTTGTAGAAGGCGGGCGGTAAAGAGCTCCGACCAGGACTGGCCTGTTTGAGTTATGCGGATGGACACTCAACCATAACGACTCCACACCATCATCTTCAAGATCCAGAATCCTATTTGTCTTCACCCTATCTGCAATGTAGGCTAATAAACCCCCACCTTTCCGTCCAGCTCTATCTTTCCGTACCATTTGATAGCCGGGAATGTTGTATACTGAATCCGGTTTGGAAGGCTTAAGGAAGGTTTCCATGAGAAAGAGAATGTCCAATGTCCACAATACAATTCAATACAACAATAGAACGCAACACAATACAACACAATAGAATACAATTTGGTAGCAACTCGTGTCGTCCTACATGAAGGGACGGCCGAACTTTTGCACTCCGAACACCAAAAGCTAAGGCATGTAAACGAACAATTTGGAACTATGAGCAAATTGATTTACATAACTTCTGTCGTGAACTCGACGATTGTTCTTGGGATGACTTATTTGATTGTAATGATGTTCACCAAGCATGTACCAATTTGGTTTCAGTTATTTCTGATCTTTGTACAAAATATGTCCCAAACAAAAGCGTTTTGATAAGACCTAATGATAAACCATGGATGACTGGCCACATTCGAAGTTTAATCCGCAAACGCAATAGAATTTTCAAAAAACACAATAGAAGTCCATGTAATATGTTATGGAATAACTATAAGAAGTTACGCAATAAAATTGTAAATGAGATTAAACGCTCCAAAGAAAAATACTTTAAATTTATTTCTAAAAACCTCGATGATCCAGATCTATGTTCGAAAAAGTGGTGGCATCTTACAAAATCCTTATTTGGTAAGAAGATTAATAATCGCATTCCTCCTCTTATTGAAAACGGAAGGTCATTTACCGATGCCAAAGAAAAGGCGGATATTTTTAATGAATACTTTGTTCTACAAAGTACCATTGACGATACAAATACCTCATTACCTGAATTCACGTATTGTACAAACAAACGTCTCACCGAAATTCGTACTTCATCGCAAGAAATTAAGGAGGAACTTGAAACTCTCGACACAGCCAAAGCTTCGGGGTTTGACGGGATCAGTAACAGAATTCTAAAACTGATTGCACCCAGTATTTGCCATCCTCTGGCAACATTTTATAATCTATCGCTTTCTAAAGGTATTTTTCCAGATCTTTGGAAATTGGCAAATATTCATCCTATTTTTAAAAAGGACGACACACAAAGTAAAACGAATTACAGGCCAGCTTTTGGTTATTATCAACAAGATTTTAAAAACTTTCGAGAATGGTCAAGAACTCCGTGCTGTTTTTCTCGATATTTCTAAAGCATTTGATAAAGTCTGGCATAAAGGTCTGTTATTCAAATTGAAAAAAAATGGAATCGATGAAACTCTTCATAATTGGTTTGAAAGCTATCTTTCAAATCGTAAACAGAGAGTTGTCGTTGCTGGTCAAATGTCGCAATGGCGTACTATTTCTGCTGGAGTCCCTCAAGGCTCCGTCCTTGGCCCGATATTATTTTTGATTTATATAAATGACATTGTTGATTCTATCAAATCAGATATTTATTTATTCGCAGACGATACTTCAGTCTGCTCAGCAAATTAATGCTGACCTGCTTTCAATTGAATTATGGGCAAAAAAGTGGCTAGTAACTTTTAATCCGAACAAAACAGAAACAATGACATTTTCCGTAAAAAGGGTCAAGCCCGTCCAACCACCTGTCGTATTTTTTAATAATGTTATCAAATTAGTAGAATCACATACTCACCTTGGACTCACACTTACATCTAACCTATCTTGGTTTAACCACATCAACACCATCATGGTAACCAAAGCTAATAAGAGAGTAAACATGTTAAATAGTCTGGAATTTAGGCTCAGTAGAATAGTCCTTGAAAAAGTGTATTTGACATGTATCGAATACGGAGATGTAGTATGGTCGAAAAGTACCGAACGTGAATCTGAACTAATTGAAAACGTCCAATATAAAAGTGCAATAATCGTGACTGGAGCCATGAGGGGTACCTCTCGTAACAAAGTACTTTACGAAACTGGTTGGGAACATGTTAAATCAGTGCAGGAGGGTTATTCACAAATTATGCTTACTTTACAAAATGGTCCACAACTCCGTACCTAATTATTTATGTTCATTACTTCCTATAGCTGTAAATCAAAGAACTAATTATCCTCTTCGTAATGCAACTGACCTGTCAACTTTACAGTGTAGGACAAATATATATTCTAATAGTTTTCTCCCTTCCACAATCAAATTATGGAACGAGCTCCCTGAGCTAATTCAATCGTCGCCGTCTTTAGAATTTTTTTAATCAAAGTTAATCAAGCGTGTCCGACCCATACCACCCAAGTATGAGACTAAGGCTTTGTGCTCTCAATGTGGAGCTGCATGTGAAAACCTTGTTCATGTTTTCTTGCACTGCCCACTTCATGCCCAACCACGTACTCAGCTCATGGCTGCCTTCAGCGCTGTTTCCAAAAACGAAATCGATCTTATTAACATAACAGATAAACGTTTCGTGGAGCTTTTTATCTGTGGCTCACAATTATTAAATTTGGAAAATAATATTGAACTCCTTAATGAAAGTATGAATTTTATTGTGTCCACCAAACGGTTTCTTTTCTCTAGTGACGTTCTGACTTGATTTGACGTTTGTTAATGCTCCGTATCTGCTGCTGTTGTTAATGAAATGTTTGCCAACTTCTTCCTCATCTTACACGGCTTTTTTCAAGTTGAATCAATTATCGTATATAATATATAGTACTCTGGACAGAACAATTGATGCATGACATTTTACGATTTTACACAAAAACTACAAACTTATTTTTCGGCATTTTTATTAAAAACCTTATTAAATTCCATACATGGAATTTTATTATTGTCGAAAACAATGTTACGGTTTTTGTTTTACAGCCTTTCTAAATATGGAAACTCGAATGACGTAAAACCTAAAATCACGTGATTTCTAAGAAAATCAACATGGCCTCAATTCGAATTGACGTTCGTTGCGAAACAGGGAAAATCATGTCACCTTTTTAGCTATGCATGGTTTGAATCTGGGAAATAAACCTCAGTAAGTAAAAGTTAAGCTACTCATAGTTTCTGTGGCCAAAGGAAAACATGTGATTCCTCATTTTCACGCCATCTGAGGACTCTTTTCGCCATGCGATCCTTGGCCCAGCGACACAGAAGATGGCGGCCGGTGGCTCGTGTCTCGTACCAACCATGGAAGGCATTAATGTTAAACCTCAGCCTTCCAAGAGCATCAGATACGGCTTGCTGTGCTTCTTTAAAGTTCCTTGGCCCACATTCATCAAATGACTGATTGAGAGCTCTCCAGGACTTCACATTCGCCTGGATTATAGCTTGGAATAGCTCTGTCGGGTTAGCCTCGTGGCCCTTTGGAGGTAGCATGACTACCTGCACTTCAGCCTGGCGAAAGCGCTCGTGGATTTCCGGGTTGTAATGTTGCTTGGATGGGTTCATACATCTCCCAGCTCTACTAAGACGATCCCAAATAAAATAGCTATGGGGTGGAATAGTCACTGGCAGTGGAGGACCTCCAAGATTTGTTGCATGCACTGGCGATTCGATGTTATCGAGCACAAAATGTTTGACCTCACTGTCATTGGCGTTGTTCTCAGAAAGCCATACTTTGCAGTATCCACGAGGGCCAATTGCAGAGTGAAGTGTGAACTTCTGAGGTCGGTATGGAGTTCTGCCATACAGTTGTTCTCCTTTTCTACAGCGACCCTTTCTGGGAAGGACGCCAATCAAGATTGGACATTCATCGGCGAAATAGAATTCACCAGGAGTACATTTTCCCTCCTCGATCGCGCGGTTCAAGCCTTCTAGATAGCCATCTGCATATCGAGAATTCTCTCGAGGTTGGCTTCACTACAAGACTTATCTTCTGTTCCATGGTATAACTGGCGACGAACAGTTCGGCTACTAATGTCAATCCCGGTTCTATTTAGTAGACGGCAAGAGATTGTTTCTGTGTTTGCGTTGAAGGCTGGTTTTCACTAGCGACGGAAGAGACGGAAGCAGAAACGGAAGCGTAAGCGTAAGCATAAGAAACTAATGTTCTAGTGAAAATGAACACGACGGAAGCATAAGCATAAGCCTCGTTCAGAAGCGAAAACCTCGCTTGCATGCTATATTTACATTGCTAAGTGCCTGGGAATGTGTATTCTGATTGGCTAAATTCATCTGCTTCCGCTTCTCCTTACGTTTGACTAGTTTTCACTGGAACGGAAGCAGAAGCGGAGACGTAAGAAGAAGGAAACCTTCCGTTCCTTCTGCTTATGCTTCCGTCGAGCTTACGCTTCCGCTTACGTCTCCGTTTCTTGATTTTCACTAGAACGTAAGGCTCCTTACGCTTACGCTTCTGCTTCCGCTTCTGCTTCCGTCGCTAGTGAAAACCAGGCTTAAGGGTCTCGTTCAGCCAAGCGCTCGAGTGTTTTCTCCTCGGGTGAGCATTTCTTTACCTTTCTTTGACTCCCACCAGATCTTTTTAGTGGAGAAACATCTCCTGTACTTCTTTTCACACCTCTCCACCGATTGGCGGCATTTATATCTAAAACTCCGGCGTCCCCCAGTGCAGTTTGCACTTCAACTCCAGACTCGATTCTCTTTAACACGGCCCGTCTCAATCTCGGAGAGAATGGTTTGCCTCTACTTTCTTGGACACGATTGTTTTTCTTTTTCCGTCCTTTTCGCTTAAAGGAGAGATTATTTAAATCCTCCTTTTTGAAAGGCATATATATTTTAAACTTGAGTCAGTGTAATCGACAGTGTATAGATTTAAACGCTAGAAAGTTGTCATGTACCTTTAAAAATGTATTGAAATGAGTTGTTGTAAACAAAGCCAAAATAAAGGTTTTTTTCAAAATGTTGACAATTTTGGCGCGAAAATGCTGGAGGGCGCGCACGTGTTTCCCCGCCTTTTTTAGACTGTAAAATAGAATTTGAACTATCAACATTTTTTTCCATGTATAGAAATTCTTACTTTATTATTGGTATGATTGTCAACTTCATGGGATTAATTTTGTTGCTGTTATAGGAGAATATGTCATGCATCAATTGTTCTGTCCAGAGTTTTATTATTATTTTATTTTATTTTATTTTTTCGTTTTGCTTGTATTCTCTGTCTTGTCTTGTTCCGTCTCTTCGTTTGTTTGTTAGTATATTCTTTTATCGGCTTTATTTTCATATTGTTATGCTAGTGCCGTCCGAAAAACATGTAAAATTACCGTACAGGAGAAGCACTCGATTAGTTTTTCTTCGAAAACTATTTTGCTAATCCTGTCTGTAAATATATGTAATAAAAAAAAAAAAGAATATAGAAATAGAAAATCGAGGTGAGCCAAACTAACCCAAGCCCAGGAAAAATGACCACCGTAGCTCGCTAATACGGGCTCAAGGGAATGTCCTATAGGACAATACGCTTGTGAGGTCACTTCCCTACACTCGAATCAGATAAAATTACCTTGCTACCAAGATTAAGCAAGAAAAAAAACGAGTAAAGCGAATCCATATCGAAAATGATCTTTATTATAAATAAATACACACAACGAAAAACTTTCCCGCTGATATGCCCCCTGAACAAGAATCAACTTGTTCATACCAGGGGAATACATTTAAGTTCCTTGAGCATACTTAATAACGTTTTTTAGGACATGAACGGGCAAAGTGTCCTTCTTGGCTGCATACATAACATCTCAAGTTCCTGGTGTTTCGTGCCCTTCCATCGCTTCTACGGCCACGGTAACTGTAAGGAGCTGTCCTCGTCCGCCCAGTAGGCGCTTCGCTGAGAAGTCTGGCCTTTCACAGCCTTATCGATGGCCTTCGCCACTTCCGACTCTTCTTTAGATGCCACCAACTTGATCAAGACACTTTGCAGTACGGGGTTGATAACCAAAGGTCGACATTGTCGCAGAATCACCGAGTATCTCATTGCCCTTTCGTCGTTGGCTCTCTGCGCTGTATGAACTACTTCTTCTAACGCAGCCACTGCCGCGTAGGCGTCAAACAGGGCGGAGGGACGGCGAATTAGAGTTTGTAGAGCAATTATGGCACTGTCGACCGAGTGCGAACTCGCACGCTTCTTCAATTCATCCAGCTCTTTACGAAGCTCATCGATCTGAGCGCACAAAATTTGGGGAAATATATTAGAAACAGAAAAAACGAAAACAAAATATATTTATGTTTCGATGTCTTTCTTGAACGTTTTGTATCTTCGATTCATTTTGAGCTTTATTGTGTTATTGATCCATGGCGACGACACGCTACACACTTTCACGTCCTTATAAGAAGCGTGGAGATCACATACGCTTTTAAACAATTGTTCCCAGGCCCAAAGGGCGTCATCATTGTCCTCAAATACGGTGGAAACGTGAAATGATGTTCGCTCAATATCAGACTTAAAATCTTTCTCGTTAAAGTAGGCTCCTGTCAGAACTTAGCGTTTTTGCCTTTTTAATACTCACTTCGCATCCGGGTACAGGTAGAATAATGTACGGTTGGAATTCATTGGGATCACACTTCAACCAGGCAACCTCGTTCCCAGGGGTCTTTGCGCGCCTAATTACTTTCGACGCCATCTTTGGTTAGGCGCGTAAAGACCCCTGGGAACGAGGTTGTGGTTGAGGCGCTCCTTTCCCTTCTCTCCATTCCCTCTCCCCTCCTCTTCCCCTCTCCCCATTCCCTCTCCCCTCTTCCCCATTCCCCCTGTGCTTGCTACGCAGGCTAATTATATACGAATCATCGCAATAACATTTAAGTCATAATCATAGAGGCAATCAGGTAACCTGGTCAGATCCAAGATGGCGGCTACTCCAGGGGGTACAAGGGTAACTATTAAATTGCTGTAAAAATGTGTAGGTTGTTACTGGTTGTGCATTGTACCTCTTGGTCATTAAGATAATTTCTCGACTTTTGAATGCACGTGCCTATGCCGTTAGTCAGCCGTGGTTGCTCTAGATGTAAACAAAGGACAAATCTTATCTTCAATAATACATATTTCTAGCGATAAGATTTGGTGTATTATTCTTCTGAAAGATTAAGTTTAATGCTCAAAAACTTGTAAAAAACTATCTGGAGCGGTTTTTAAGAAAACCAACCTGAAATTTGTAGATTTTGAGGTTTTTGCCATTGTTTGACTTTTTACTCTCTCGAAAGAAATATTTACAACTTTTTTCCTGTTTTAGCTAACACAATTTTATTTCGCACCAAGATTTAGGAAGCGTTGGGGAATACTTTTAACCAGTTTGGATTCTAATTAGTTTATTGACAAAAAGCTACGGTCCTTTCAACTTTGACAACGTTAGTAAGGTGAGAATTAATAGCCCAACTTTTTCGCCAATTTCCACAAAAGGAATTTTGATCAAATTTACACAGTGTGTATGTAAGTTTGAACAGCTCCAGTTGTTTGGTAAAAATCATTCGACTAGATTTCGAGTAATGGCTCAAAATGTGAAAAAAGTCGGGTTGGCTTACGTCACAATTACGTAATTAGTATGTGTGATACGTTCAAGATTTTGACATTATCAGTTGTATCAATAAATTGTGTAGTTTGTGAAAACTTGAGCAGAATCAAGCCAAAATCTTAAAAGTTATGACATTTTGTTTAAATTCGCAAAGTGGATTCCGAGTTTCAATCGAGACACCTTTAAAGCGCATATAAGCCCTAGCCAGTTATCTTTGATATCGATTGTACATGAAGTGAATAGTCCAACAGTATAATATTTCTTAATTTGGGTGTTGCGAGATATACGGGATATAAAGGCTTATTTCCAATATGCTAATGAATGATGTCATCACCGATATTTGCTGAATTTCTTTGTGCTTGTGAATGGAGCTATTTTCTAATTTAGTTATTTATATAAAATCACTTTGATAAGCTTCAAATATAAGTTAGAATTTAAAAATAGGTAATTTGTCTCTACCAGCATGCGTTTGCATAATAAGTGATGTCGGTGATTACATTACATCATTAGCATATTCGAAATATAAACATTGGGGGGGGGGGGGGGGGGGGGGGCTGAGATCATTGATCATTAAGATGAACAACCAGGCTCGCAATTTAGTCCCCCAAGGGACTCCAGAGGGAACCCTGCCTCACTCGGATTGGCAGTCTCTGGACAGTTTTAGCCGCTGCTCCCTGGACATCAGGAAATTAATTACCCAGTTCTTAACGTACAAAGGAACAGGGAGTTGGAGGTCGATGAGGTCAAAGGCCTTCCGATAGTCAAACAACAGTACCCGAACTGCATCACCAGTTCCATCGCATCGGTGGCTTCTGTCCAAGTATGTACCATACTAATGAGGCAGGATCGATTAGACATGCTTTTCTACCACGAACTCCTCAGCTAGCTTGAACAGCGCGGGAGTAAGTGATATTGGTCTGAGGTGCTTGTTGATTCCCCGGACGGGTTTCTCTTTAGAATTTGGAGTGCCATTGGCACGTTTCCATGCTAGTGGAAGCTTCTGTTCTTGACAGGAAGCATTAAGCAGATTGGATATGGGACTAGATAGGAATTCAGCATATTCCTTCAAAATCCAGTTGGAATACCATCAGGGCTCGGGGCTTTGGCGGGGTTCAAATCATTGAGCTTGTTGTAGACAGACGATGTTGTTGTCATGTCAATGCAGGCGGGAAGGGTATCTCCGAAGTTTCCTAGCGACAAGGTGGATAGATCGTCATTGGTCAGAGGGCTATACTCTTTCCTTGGCTCAATAAAGCCGTTATTAATCAAATTAGCAAAGCGACAGGTGGTCTGTGTTCTCAATCTGTAGTTGTGGGAGTAGACTGGCAGTCCCCGAAGACGAAGGTTAAGCATCTAATCCCACAGACAACCCAAGCTCTAATTTCGAGTTGTTGGTGTGTTTATTTGTCAGTATTTACCGAGGCTTTGTATGGGAACTACTATAAACGGGGAAAATCAACTGAAATAAACGTACCTTTGCTCTATCTGTTGTCCTTTGTCGTTTATTAGCGATTTAGGCTTTTTTCCCTTTTCTTAGGGAGAGGAGATCAGCAAAGGAAACAGCACATACTAATGGTCTCTGTCACGACTGATAACCGTATTTATTCCTCTTCTCTCTCACTTGAGCTATGCACAACTCAACAGCAACTCTCTCTCCAGTACTTTTCTGATCACGCGCCGATCACGTGTTGGAGTTCGATCACGTGCGCTTCAACGTCATTACAACTAAGATTTCAGACACACTTCTCCCATTTGACACGAGTAGTGGTCACATGTAATATGTCAATTGATTATTCTCGTGGAGGAACGATTTCCTCCTCATATCTGTTAATCTCCACAATGTTATCCCTTGCAACTTGGGCTGCTCTCCTCCTAGGCTTGTGGATTCAGACCGGCTTTCTTCCAGTACCTCTGTATCCTCTACACATGACAGCTCCAGGGCCTTCTTTATCCACTTTGCAGCATCGCAGAACGTCTTAGTGTTGTCTGAATAGATTTTCTCTGGGCGTCCTCTTCTGGCTGTGAACCGTTCGAAGCTCCGTATAAACTCTTCAGCTGAAAGATCAGGTAGCAAGTCTAGATAAATTGCTCTTATCAGGCTACATCCATAGAGTAGAATGTATGCCTTCACTTCCTTGTTCAAGTGACGCTTGTACATGATGGGACCAGCGTAATCTACTCCTATAACCTGGAATGGTTGGTTCTGTCCTTCGGTGGGTTCCCGTTGGTGGTCTTGCATGGAACGTCATTGCTTGGAATCTCTTACATCCGAACCAATTCCCTTGGTTAGATGTCTCAGCTTCGGTATACAAAATCTTTCTCGTACTGCTGTCACAGCGAGACCCACCGCTCCCCCGTGGAAAGCACTTGTGCGTGCATCCATCACTATTTTCTCAGCTAAGAGTGTCAGGTGGTATGTACACTGGAGTGTCCCTGGATTTTTCCTCGCTGCTTGATCAATCCTTCCTCGTTTTCCATCAGGTTAAGTCGCAGTCGATCTTCCTCGACTCGATCTGATTCACCATGGCATTCTTGAATTCTTCTGACCCACCAATCAATCTGTCTGTGAACTTCTTCGGTCGTCAACGGCCTCTGCTTACGCTCCTACCCTTGACCGTTGCGTTATGCACGAATCTCGCTGTCCATGCCGTTATCCTCATAGTCTTTCAGAAATTGTGCTTGACTAGAACCTTGCCAAAGGAATCATCCAACGCTTCCGTCGCACTTTTCAACAACTCACTCTTCACCGGCTTTGCTTCAGTTTTGGAGTCTTTGCTTGGCTCGATTGTTTTGTCCACTGGCCATTTACTAGGATCTGTCAGCCAGCTTGGACCACTGAACCATACAGCGGGTAGTTTGTTTCCATAGCTCTGCTCCCTACATCTGCAGGGTTGTCCCCCGTTCCGACATGTCTCCACGTGATGTAGCTCTTCTCCCTTATGAGCTTCACTCGGTTGCTCACGAACTGTTTATAACTACCTCGCCCCTTGAGCCAATATAGAGCGACTGTGCTGTCAAGCCATCCGTAACAGTTTCGAACTGGTAGGCCCTTTAGTTTGTCTCTCACATTATCACTGAGTTAGGTTAGCTGCCATGTGACCAGCCACGAGCTCGAGTTTAGGGATTGTTAGTCCCTTTTTTGCAAGCCTTGCTTTCTGAATCCTGATAAACAACTGTATGCACAGCCGCTGACGTCCCATAACCACTGGCGTCCCCAAAGGTATGCAGGTCAATAGCTTGAACGTTCTCTTTGTGTGCAGCTTCTTGGTTCTTTGATCTTTGCCGAAAGGTTCTTGCGCCATATCTGCCAACGTTGCTTCAAGTTGTCCGGTAGATCTTCGTCCCCACAGTAGATTCCCATCACAGATGTCTCGATAGATGACTTTCCCCCACAAGACAACTGGAGAAATGAGACCGTGCGGATCATACACTGCTGCTAGGCTACTTACCCCACTCCTCTTTGTTTCCTTTTTCTGGTTTCACTGGCGGGAATAGACCTAGGCTGTCATTCGACTTGTCCCAGGACAGACCTAATATCTTTGTTTCCTCTCTCTTGACCCCTAACTGCTGTTTGGCGAAGCTCTGTTCAGCATGTGGACCTTCCGTCACCGCGGTCTCCTCTAGGTTGACTTCATTTGAGTGCCATTTCTGTAAGTCGAAATGGGCAGTTTTGGATATTTGTTTGGTTGTTTCCTTCAGATTCTGTACTTCCTTCAGATTTTCGACTCCCCTCCCATTGGAATGTCATCTACATACGAATTCGCATGATCTCATTTATTTCTCGAGGATACTCTTCCTAGTAACTGTTCAAATGCTGCTCAAGTGTCCCTCCCAATAAAAAGGGTGACTGGTTAAGTCAAAAGAGTGCTCTCGTGAAAACTAAAAGTCTCCGTCCTTAATACAACGAAACCGTAGAGCATCACCGGTCTGCCTACCTTATTCTTACTTGCAAGAATGCTTTCTTCAAGTCTCCAGCTAGAGCTACAGGTCTCAGCCGATTACACACCAACATATTCCACATGAGATTCTGCAGAGGTGGCCCAGTTTCCAGACAATCATTCAGAGATAGCGAGTTGTCGCTGACTCTAGCAGATCCATTGTGTACTACACGGACCTTGGTGGTCTCAGCCTATTTTTTCACAACTGGTTTATGTGGTAGGTAAAACTCCTTCCCCTTAGGGTCTTCTTTCACTCTCTCTATGCATGATACATTGCTCCTCTTGGTCCTTGATTCTCTCTTTGTATTGCTCGAACAGTTCTGGTTTCCTTTCCAGTCTTTGCACTAAGTTTCCTAACCTTGCCAAGCTTCCTTGTTTGTTATTAGGCAAATCAGGAACATTAATTTTCCTTCCACAGTAGACCGGTCCTCACTACGAATGAGCTGATCCTTGAACTCTTGATAGACTGTTTTCTGGTCCCCTGTCGGCTTATCAGTTCTAGTCCAAGTACATCAAGTTTGCATAATTTGTCATAATCTTCTATCGATGTTCTTGAAAAGTGAAGGTTACTGAGGTCTGTCTCACTTCAGCAACACTAGTATATATTTCTCTGGCATAGAAGTAGATAATATCTTTAAGTGGTCTCAAGTTAATCTTGTGAAACTTAACCTAAAGTAGTCTTGGGAGATGAACATATCTGGTAAAAGCACCACGCCACTTCCCACCCCAAGTTGGAAACTTCGCTGAAACTTCTATTTATGCCACGACCCGAACGGTCCTTCGAGATTAACATACTAAGCGTGATCGTACTGTAAGTGCCAGCGGCAAGCTCTGTTTGGTGAATGAAAACATAAACACGCGACAACCCTGATTGGATTAATTTGCCACGAGTGTGGCTTTTATTTAAATGTCTCAAAAATCACTAATCCATTTACAGAGAGTAGTGTGGGACAAATAACAACGCCATCCACCTGTGAAATTAGAGCTTGGGTTGCCTGTGTTAATACGGCTGTATACTAGTCATCCGTATATTGTGGAGCCTTTTGGCTCGCCAAAATACGCATAACTCGTAAAAATACACGGCCGTAATAGCCCACTTCCGTGATATGCTTTACTTGTCACGCACAAAGGTTTCAATACGAGGCCCCGTGCTAAATTAAATTTATTCTTTTCACAGAGAAGAGAATAAATTTAATTTAGCAAGGAGCCTCGTATTGAATCCTTTGTGCGTGACAAGTAAAGCATATCGCGGAAGTGGGCTATTAGATGCTTAGCCGAATAATAACCTCGACATATGTTACACTTTCCAATCTATAGGGTTGCAAAAACAGATTCTATCTTCGGTGTATTTTCCCTTTTCATTTATAGCAGAAATCGCTAATTCAACTTGTTTAGTGAAGGCGACATAGTTAGTTAGTTTCCTTTGATCGCGCAATTTAGTATAAAATTCGTTATTAACATTGCCTGGTATTGAATTCTGCCTGATGGATAAACAGACATTACCGAAACAAAGTCGCCGACGTTTACGCTTTACTTTTCCACCAGCAGTTAGGCTTTAATTTGGGGAATAAAGACAACCCAAATGAAAGGTCAAAATAAGAAGCCCTTCCCCCATTACCAATCCCCCTCTCCCCTTCACATTTTTTCTTCAGAAAGAAAAGTTGCTAACATCAAAACAGAAACACTGACAAGCTGACTGAGTTGACTGCCATCGGACCTTTTTAATCTTTATTAAACCAGCGATGTTTTGAACATCTATATAACTTATAATACGATGCAAACTTGTGAAGTTTGAACTAGTCTATGGCTATTCTATGTACAATATTCTATGACTACGACTATCAAAGCCTTAAATTGTCACTAATAAAATTACAAATTTTAAACATACCCTAAAATGCATTTCGATACTTTTCAAACTCTTTCCACTGTGTCCCTTATTCTAGTAATTAATGGTTCCATGTCGATCGCTATGCTTTGCGCGACTCAAGCGAATTTCGTATGATATGAAACTACGAGCTTGAAAGCGTAAAAACAATAGCGATAAAATTTAGTATTGTTATTAGTACTCCCAGAAGGTATGTAACAATAGCTACACCCTTGCAAAGCATAACGGTCGACATTAAGATTTGAAACCTGTCATACCGGAATGACCGGATTTATGAAATTTACAAACTTTTAACGTCTGGCCTAAAGACGTCGTGAGTATGACACGATCACCCCCACAATACATTGCGTGCTTCCATATCTCTCACACCATTGATTTGTCAATATTCATACGATCTGAAGTCAAAACAGCATAATACAATTACAAAGCTGACCGTATTCCCAGTCCCTCTCCCCCTTTGACCTACATGTACGATTTGACCAATCACATAAGACCATCGTTCGGTACAGATACATTACTCTGGACACTCCTGAGAACCTTTAAGAACTGTGGTAGCTTGGCAACAATCTGTTCTGGTTCCCAGTCTTCCCCTTCCAACATTCGATCCCACTCATCACAGTGAAGGTGAATGTCAGTCTGTTATAAGAGAAACATGGAGCGAATCACAGGTGAGCCAATCATGTGTGGGGAAATCACGTGTGAGCCAATCACTTGTGGGGAAATCACGTGTGAGCCAATCACATGTGGGCCAATCACGTGTGGGGAAATCACGTGTGGGAAAATCACTTGTGAGCCAATCACGTGTGGGGAAATCACGTGTGAGCCAATCACGAGTAGGGAAATACAAAACTATATGGTATGAAAAAATTAATAATGGATTGAATAGCTGAACACCGAGGCCATGTGCACGTTTCACCGAATATTTTTATTAGATGTCTTTATTCTTCATGTATTAACTACATGTCAAGACTAGAAAGAAATTCACTCCTCTCCTAAATTTAATGACTGTCTCCCTTTTTATCCATTTCGTCATTAGGAAGTGTCAGTGTACTAGCTCTTCTGATTCAAATACATATGTATAGATGTTGTGAAAACTGAGGTGTGAATTCAACAATTAAAAAATATCTCCTGCATGTCCTAAACTTAAAGTGACATCCGAGTGCAAAACACTTATGGTCTCAAAATGATGTTTGCACTGTCCTGAAAACCGACATCGCAATAAAATGATTTATTTTGCAATGCAAGCATGTAGGATTGTTTTTTGAAAGTGTATTGTGCAATAGTTTTAATGCCGTCAGTTAGTGGTCAAGATCACATCATTATCTTGTATAATTCTCTATTTCTTGTTTTTTTATTACTGTTATTCTTCAAATTGCTTTGATAGAGTAGTTCTTTTCCAGGTTTTCCGT
This sequence comes from Actinernus sp. WN-2022, assembly GCA_030867875.1. Lineage (NCBI taxonomy): Eukaryota > Metazoa > Cnidaria > Anthozoa > Actiniaria > Actinernidae > Actinernus > Actinernus sp. WN-2022. Next base: position 4,561,731 of record JAOWCC010001679.1, on the reverse strand, counting down.
AACTCTGAGTTTTGCTTGGAGAACTAACTGACGTCATCAAAACATTGTGCAATGCACTTTCAAAAAAATCCTACACGCTTGCATTGCAAAATAAATCGTTTTTATTGCGATTTCAGTTTTCAGTACAGTCCAAATATCATTTTTAGACCATAAGTGTTTTGTACTCGGGATCCCTTTAAAAATGACGTCACTAGTAATACTCAAGTTGGCAGGATTAACTTTCATATCTAAATGAAACTGAATAATCATTAAATCATTCTATAACGATATCGTCAACTATATTAAAGAAACAACAGTTCAATCTATTGCATTCACACAATCTATTGTCTACTTGTTCACAAGTTTAGACACGACAAGCATCATAGTGTTATTTTGCTGCTGCATCATTCTCATCATTTCAAACTGTTGCTGTTGGAAATTCTTTTAATTTTCTTCTTCCCAGTTTCCCCTCCGTTTCTTCGTGTTTTCTTTGGTTTCAAAGCACACTGACCCTCTTCGTCTAATGGGCTATTGCACTTAATTTGCGTACCCCCCCTGTTGAGGACCATATTTTGAGTTGTACCCTAAAGAATTCCTCTGAAATTAAAAACACCTGAAGAATTCCATGGTGGAAAGTAGTGTTACCCTGAAGAATTGACTTCAACCCCTGAATAATTGTCCAAATATTCACTTTATCCCCAAATAATTCCTCTAAATTTGATATGTGCCCCCAAAGAATTCCTCTCTATTTATATGGTATCCCCAAAGAATCCCTTGAAAAATTATCTGGTGACCCTGCAGAATTCCTTGGTCCTCAACAGGGGGGGGGGGGGGGGGTACGCATATTAAGTGCAATAGCCCAATCTCTTATTTGTGTCGCTCAGTTTTTCTATAGCTTTAAACCGTACTTCTTTGGCGCTCGCTTTGACTGCTTCAGCCTTACTTTCCTTGTTGGCTGTTCCATAAAGCTGTTCTTCCTCTGCCGCCTCCCATGTCTCGAAAAATTATTTCATTGCCTTATCTACCTCGGTATCCTCAGCTTCAACTTAAATTCGGTTCTTTGTATACAAGGCTGTCGAAAAGATACTTTTCATGAAGAATTCATCAGGGTTTTCAATAGAAGCCGGCGAATCTCGCCGGGTATTTTACATGAAATCGCCGCCTACATTGATTGAAAAATTCCCCAAAAATTAGATATTTGCGCCAATGGCGCTCGATGCTCGCCGCCTACTCTTCAAGTTTTGCCACTTACTTCAAATGTTATTGAAAACCCTGATTAATGCCCAATAATTTTGAAAGAAAATAAAAATAACATGGAATAGAAACTCTGGCCAAAATGTTACTGGCGAGAAACTCCATAGTCGATCCTCGAATTTTCTCACTAAAAATACGAAAAAAGTTAGATGTAACCTCACCTCCTTATTAGATATCATTACCTTGATTTCCTTTGAAAATAATACTTTTTATGATAAAATTGTCCAAGGAAACTCACGATTCGCCGCCGCGAAGCAAGGTGGACGTCGAGGTAATATGCTAATTTTGTTCAATAATGTCTCTTCCGGTTGCCGTCCTCGGGGTCGCTGCCAGGGCTGCTTAAGGTTACTAGTGGTAAACTGAGAAACAGGGCTCTGACTAACTTGGTGTTTAAATGTCAGAAATTGGTTCTGCAGTCGTGTGTATTTGAAGACATTTTCATCAAGACCAAGATCGGAACGATGGAGCACGCCAGCCATGTTTTCTTGTAAGCGTTGCATAGCATGAACGGCTGGAGATGTAACCATAGCCTGGTGTTGGAGATATTTAAGGAGCTCTCTTCATTACCTTCCTCCTTTTGTGGTTTCTCCCCGGGTAAAACATTCATTCTCAGTCTCAAGTCCACCAACAAATAGCCATAGTTACGCCTGCACGTCAGTCATTATACTCCCCAATAACTTATTAATATTCACTATTCTCCTCACAAATGCTCCTCCTCTCAGGGGCTCCGATCATCCATCATATACTACTAACACCTCCTCCACATTAGATAAGTTAAACATATATAGCTTTCTGGATTACAGTTGAAGATTTCGTCTAATTACAGCAAGTTACCACAGCGATACTCTTTACTAGATTACCTTTCGATTGTCCTGCCCTTCAATACTCGTAACACCGTTGATTGTGCCAACTTCCTCTTCTGATATCATAACTGTATAACCCTCTCCCATAGTCTCGTAGGCGTACGTTCTACGCGTACTTTTACGCCAGTAGTCAAGATCGAAGTTCTCCGGCATAAGCTCCTCTTTAGGTAATCTTAGTTCGCCATTTGTGATCTGTATTCCATGTTCTAAGTAGGGGCCCAATTCTCGTTGTTCCTCCGCTGCCTCGCGATAATATCTTTGTAAAACTGCAAAAGATAAAATATTAAAACGGAAATTCATAAGCATTTCACATACGTCGTACGTTCTGCGTGGATGCTACAATAAAGTGGTAAGAAATTTCTGTCACTGAAATCTGACTACAGGTAATAAAAAAATGTTGGTTCATGGGGAAAACATGTGCTTGCAAGCTGCAGTATCAATACATATGTTAGCCCCTCCATTCTGCTCCAACTATAGCTTTAAATGAGTCAACAGTAACCAGGGAGATGCAGCAACTATTAGTAACACGCACATAATCATTGACTTAATTAACAAAATTACAAGGTCTATAGTTCATGGTTGACTAGAATGTCGTCACAATGTGACTGCATGACTTTGCTTGATCATTCATCTAAAGCTGAGCTGTACAATGGCAAACCCCGCCAAGTAAATATAGCTGGAGATGACGCCGGAACCAGTGACACTCGTACCTGTACGAATAACCAGATGACAGTCAAGTCCACAGACAGGCAGCAGAATGTTGACTTTGACCTTCGTCTGCAGAGGTCTACAGATGTAATACGGCAGTGGAACAGCAGATGCACCCTCCTGATAGTCACATACTGGGGGGGTCTGGCAGTACTTAACATCAAGGTCATTAGCTAGAGACTGTAGATTCTTGGTGTTCCCTTCCTTGTCCAGGAATACCTGTAATAAACAATAATCTGGTCATTGCCAATTTCCTCTTTGACTCAATTATTCTATGACTGATCCCATGATCAACTCTGATAAAGTTATGTACTTGTTACAAGCAGGTATTAAAATCGATCTGTAAGAATCAATAATGATAATAGTTAACTAAGTTCATTTCATCATTGTACCTTGACGCGTATTTGGTTGTATGAAGGAGTGTAGAACTGAAAGTCATGTCGAACATATTCATCAACAGACCCAGGTTTAGAAGCTGTTGACAGTCTAAGACTTTCTTCAAGTTGTTTGAATTCCAGGTCTTGAACAGCTGGGTCAAAGCATAGCCTCGGCTGATCATCCCGAGTCTCTATCAACTTCCTTACCTCCTCAAGTGTGTACGGCTCTTTGTCGTGCAAATCACCTACAATTTGCAAAAAGAATTAAGGAGCATTGTTGGTTGGATAAATGGCTACTCCGAAATTCTTATGAAATACTGGCATTTTATTGCTAACAATCGAAACCTTAATAGGATCTTTCCAGATCCGATAAATCTCTCAAAGACTTTTTAGTTAGAACCAAGCTTCCTTCTAATTAGCACTAATACCAGCAGTTTAAGTACTGATTCAGCTGAGAACTGTAGCAAAAGACAATAGGCTGTGAGAATGAGGATAATGAGCATACGATTTTGTTTGAATATGCCTGAAGTTCTGTATGAGATGTCTAAAATCTCAAATTTGATAACTTTCCCCACATACGATGTTCTTCGAAATTAAACCATAGTTAGTTTGATCAAAAATAAATTGGAACTTCAAAAATTATCGAATGAAAATGCATGAAATTACGAGAAGAATAGAGAATTAGCACCTTTTACATTCCTTTGCCGTTCGTGCTATCGTTCTTAGCCGGAGCATTACTTAAACGAGCCATAGAAGGTGAGGCAGTGACAATATCTACAAACATTGAGAAATACGAACGTGAGACATGCTAGCTAGCAAGGGTTGTATGGCACACATGGTATGTTTACGTTTATTCGTTGAGTTGACGTTGTTGTGTTGAAAGTAACTTTCAACACAACGCTGCCAGCTTAAACAGACGGAATGATCGCAATGAAATACGTGCATGTTGTTCGATGTAGATATCTTAATTTATCGCAGCGATAAGTGTCAGCTGTCTTCTCAGGCTAATTGCTGTGGGTCCTCTGTATGGATGCACGGATGACGTCACTACGTAACGAGAACAAAGATGTAGGCCACGAGGCACAGTCGAGCGGCATGATAGTTGTCTACATGAACGTCATCTGTGCAACTATAACGGTGCAGACCCACGAAAAAGTGTCACCTGTTTGTTTTAATAATAATGAGCATTATCTGTGCATAAATCCGCATGACATCAACAGCTGCTTTCTAATATATTTTTGTAACAGTTTGACATCTGACCTTCATCAACACCAGTGATGTACGCATGACCGAAGTGGCACCACATGTCGGCTGCAATGATCCTTCCGTTCTTTTTCTCCTCCTTGATCTCTTGTAGGACTTTAAGTAAGGGATCTTGCAGTACATGTATTTCCTCTATAATACTAGTGTCACTGGAGCAGCTATTCTCCTAAAACAGATAGATTGCATTTATAGGGAAATAGGAAGGAAATGAAGAACTTTCTTCTAACTTCTGCCCGATGCAGTTGTAGTTTAAAAAAACTCTGAATTCTTAATGAGACCTGAAACAACCACAGGGGCTGATCAAAGCCAGGACCCAGCTATAATCCACAGATGGAATTGGTTTTTATGGAGGGAGGAAAACTGAAGGACCCAGAGGAAAACCACGAGTTTGATGAGATTGTATCCCTAATTGGAAAATTTTGAGCTACACTTAAAATGATTAATTCCTAGGCATATAGGGTTACTAGTAATTCTATAGCACTGTTTGTAATTATCGGATATGTCACGTATTATGTTATCTTAGGCTGGTAGATTATATTTCAGTTCAGTTCTTAGCATTCAGGTACGTTTATCTTGCATTAGTACACAATAATTATCTTAACGAATTTATTCACGATGGCCGAGCGACAGTTACGTCCCCTTGCTCGGGTGGATTACATGACGCTGCATCAGGGAAATCCCTCCACTCAGCCTGAAGAAAACCCTGACCGGGAGTTACGCGAAATTCGTGTCGAAACCCCAGGTCTGAACAGCGACCAGCCCGATCCTGATTCTTCATCCATTTCACCTTCGGTGGATTCATTACGGGCAGCCGTGGAGCGCGCCAGAAGCGAAAACGAACGTCTAGTTCGACAGGCAGAAGTTGACCGTTTGCAGCAAGAGTTGGAACGGTTAACTATCGACAACGCCGCTCTACGTGATGCGCGCCCAACTCGTGTCGGACGCACAAGGGCAGGCGGAGAGCGAGGCAGGAGAACCGAGCAGACTAACATCACCGCCAGGGAATTGCGATCCATGCCGAAGCTGCTACAACGAGCTGACCAGGAGTTAGGTCGACTGGGGATCCTCTCCGAGTTCGAGAGTGGTAGCGACTCGTCTGAAGCCGAGCAGGACACCTCGAGAGATCGACAACGCAGGAAAACACCAGGTAAGCTGAGATCGGGGAAAACAGCACGTTTGACCAGCCGTGTGATAAGACCGCAGTTATGGCCCCACAGTTACCTTAGCCTTTCTTACGTTAGTAAGGACATTACGTACGATGACTTAACATTACCCGAATTTACGGCGGGTTACTCGGCCATTCTGGGCCTTACAGAGCTGGGGGAAATCGAGCGAAGTGCACGCATAAAGCATTTTACAAGTTTAATGTATCTGGCTACACAGCATGATTGGTCCTCCGTTCGGGAGTTTCACGCTGCCGTACTCTTCGAAATCGAGTGTGGCCGATATCAATGGGGTCGCGGGTTCAAACCCCGGCCGGACCAACACTCAGGGTCTTAAAATAACTGAGTAGAAGGTGCTTCCTTTGTGAAACAAATGCAAACGGTTAGACCTTCGCGTCTTCTCGGATAAGGACGTGAAATCGTAGGTCTCCCGTCGGCCTCAAGTTTATCAGTCTCACTAGACTGTCACGAGTTACCGACGTTAAATAAAGTAGCTTTACTTTACTTTACTTTTACTTTATTCGTTCCAGCAGTTGGAATCTCGGGTATTGCATAGAGCGTCTACTACTGTCACCGGGGGCACCGGGGCGCCTAAGAGTTCAAAGGTTTTCTTTTGTAGCGATTTCCAACGGGGGAAGTGCAAACAGGCCAGAGCGCATTTTGGCGTTGTCGGTGGATCACAGCGGAAATGGGTGTTACACATCTGTGCAAAATGTTGGCTGCAGACACGCACTAAGGAATCTCACGCAGAATCTTCACCAAAATGTCCTCTGGGATCATCAAATACGGGCTCTCACGGTTCATCTGAGTTGACCGGTACCCCATCTACGGGAGCTCAGGCTAGTCAGTGACTGTACACTTACTGTACACTTCCCCACTTGGTGACATTATCCGAAGTCACGGTCTATTGTTCCATCTCTACGCCGATGATTGCCAGGTATATGTGTCATTCAAGCCCACACCAGAAGAAACCGCAGCTGCAGTCTCCAAAATCGAGGCCTGTGCTCGAGACATTGATGCTTGGATGCTATGTAACAAATTAAAGCTGAATAGAGGAAAAACGGAACTCCTTGTGCTAAGTGTTCAACATCGCCCGCGCCCGCAAATACAAGTTGTTAATGTCGCTGATGCAATCATATCTCCATCAACTTCAGCCAGGAATATAGGAGTAATATTCGACCAATCCATGAATTTAGAGCAACAAGTTCAAAATGTGTGTAAAATAGCTTTTTATCATATCCGCAATATAGCTAAGATTAGGAACTGCCTTTCCCAGAAGGATACCGAGACACTAGTGCATGCTTTTATATCTTCTAAACTGGACAACTGTAATTCATTGCTTACAGGACTTCCTACTTATCTGATAGATAAACTACAGAGAGTGCAAAATGCTGCAGCGCGCCTGGTCACACGCACCCGAAAGTTTGATAGGATAACGCCAATTTTGAAGCAACTTCACTGGCTACCAGTTAAAGAACGAATCTCCTATAAAATACTTCTGCTGACCTACAAGGCTCTTAACGGCATGGCACCTCATTATATTTCTGACCTCCTCGATAAATATGTACCTGTAAGAACTCTTCGCTCCTCGAATAAGCATCTTCTTAAAGTACCATGCTACCGCCTAAAGACGTATGGAAGCCGCGCGTTTCAAATTACAGCTCCTACTCTTTGGAACTCGCTTCCTACGGGGGAAAAGCGGTCATGCTCACTTTCACATTTTAAGTCTAATGTAAAAACATTCCTTTTTAAGCAAGCGTTTGTATGAACTTTAGTTATTTTTATTACTTATTTAATGTTATTTTTATTTTACTTTATTATTTCTATTTTATATTGAATGTGAAGCGCTTTGAACTATAGGAATATAGCGCTATATAAATCTACATATTATTATTATTATTAGCCGGGTTTACCGAACTAGTAGCTGACGACGATCAGCCTTTCAGTCTTAGTGCGAACTGTGACAATGATTATTTGACACGTTCTGACGATGTTCAGAGTTCCCGCGGCTGCGATGTGATTTTGGATTGTTCGGGCAGTAACGATGTTTACTCTCCACCTTTGACACTTTCTGACGAAGTTCAGAGTACCCGAGACGGCAATGTTATTCTGAATGGTAACGATGTTTACTCGCTGGATTTGCCATTTTCTGACGAAGTTCAGAGTTCTCGAGGCGGCAATTTGGTTTTAGATTGCATAGACAGTAACGATGTTTACGCGCCCCTTTTAGCTGACGAAGCTCAGACTTTGTGTTTGAACAGTACGGATGGCTACGGTGGCCTTTCCTTTAATAATACTTGTACAAGTGGGATTGATGGTGAATTATATTCCGCTGTTTCGCTGAATGTTGGCACTGTTCCTGATAATACACACGTGTTTGATAATGAGATGAGTGTCGGCAGTCAAAATTTACCATTGTATGACCTACAGTATTTTATTGAGCTTCACGAACGGGTTCATTCTACAGGTCTTCCAAATTTTCGGTCATGTCGACTTGCAGTTCCCAGTACTCTGGCTATTCCTGTTTGGCGCTCGCTTTTGGCGCATACATCGCATGAACAAATTTGTGACTTTTTGGAATATGGATGGCCGCTTGATTATGTCAATGATTTTATTCGCATTCCCATATTACATGAATGGTATTGCTAATAGACTAGTATAAAATACACGGGGAAAAAGGAAAGGAAAAAAACGATAATAACAAGTATATATATTTAAAGTTCATACTGCGGCTAGACGTGAAAGTAAGACGTCTCGCCGTTCAAAGGCTTTATAAATAAAGTGACCCAGTCTTTTACATATAAACGGGTCAACATTATTGAACAGAAACAGCTGGGTCTTGTCAATGTTCTTTAATCCAGGGAAATTAATACAGTATTTGCTAATATCATCAAATAGCTTGTACCTCAAATTATCATATGAATCACAGAAGAACATGAAGTGGTTTTCGTCTTCTATATCAGTTGATAGACAGCACTGGCAGGTTCTCAGCTCTCTTGGTAACTTAGGCTGTGCATGTCTACCAACTTCTATACGTAGATTATGATTTCCAGTTCTTAATTTGGCTAATATTCTTCTGTGCTTCATATTTTTTATCATGTCATAGCAATCGGAACTATTAGAATCAACTTTAAACGATGAATAAAAATAGAGCTTCGTGTTTAATTGAACAAGTTTCATCTGATGTAACTTTGATTCTTTTGTAATATTCAATGTGATGTTATGTATATGTTTTTTACTTAATTTCAATCCTTGAGAGGTAATAGAAGATTGTATATTTGGTATCGGTTGAAATGTCTCTAACAGTTTATTAACTGAGGTCATGAAGCTCGGCTTATTTGAGAGCGCGAGATCGTTTGATATCTTTAAAAATTGCTTCGCAATACTATCTTCGGGGAGATCCTGGAGATGTTGTAGGAAATGTAATATATTCCGGTAAATTACTGATTTTAACGATAATCGCTACAATTATTCGAATGGCAAATTTCCCATCAGTCAACACCGTAATCACCAGGGTGCCACAAACTACCCTCGGTCAATTGAGAGTTATCTCAGGGGTGAACTCGCCCACGCGGCTGTGATTGGGCCATTCACGGATAATCCCTTTTCCGGCGAGATCGCGGTTTCCCCAATGAATTCGGTGCCGAAACAAGATCAATACGAACGGAGGATAATTTTAGATCTTAGTTGGCCGGTAGGATCATCGGTAAATGATGGAATTTCATCGACAAGTTATCTCGGGGAGATGTTTTCACTTACTTACCCAACTGTAGACACTATTGCCGCTTTAGTGGTCGAAGTTGGACCGGGTTGTTTGAGAGACCTAAAGCGGGCATACCGGCAGTTTCCGGTGGATCCCTATGACTATCCGCTTTTAGGCTACGAATGGAACAGTTCCTATTACTTCGATGTTGTTCTGCCTATGGGTTTACGTATGGCTGCCATGGCTTGTCAGCGCATCACCAATGCAGTTTGTTCCATTTGCACTCGCTCAGGTCACACAGTCGTTAGCTATCTGGATGACTTTATGGGGGTGTCGCACAAAGATACGGCTTTCACAAGTTATGAATTTTGTGGAAACTTGCTAACGGAGCTGGGTCTAAAGGAGTCTGTGAATAAGGCATGTCCTCCTTCAACTTCTATGACTTGTTTAGGCGTCTTGTTTGACACCGTTTCTATGTCGTTGTCTGTCACTCCAGGGCGTCTAAAAGAACTTGAGGAACTTTTGAAGCAGTGGTCTTCAAAACGGTCTTGTAGAAAACGCGAGTTACGTATTTGTTGATATGCCATATAGGCTCTGGGGATTGGAAAATTTTGAGCTACACTTAAAATGATTAATTCCTAGGCATATAGGGTTACTAGTAATTCTATAGCACTGTTTGTAATTATGGGATATGTCACGTATTATGTTATCTTAGGCTGGTAGATTATATTTCAGTTCAGTTCTTAGCATTCAGTTTATCTTGTTTATCTTGCATTAGTACACAATAATTATCTTAACGAATTTATTCCCCATCCCTCCCACCCTGGTGGGCAGAGAGGTTTAATTTAACAAGAGCCCATCTGGGCTTTCACTCGGGCGACATGAGATTGAAGATGTAATACACTTTCATTTGAAATCCTCTTAGTAATAACCAAAGGGAAGAATTATTAGCTGAATTTAGCAGTCTTTAGTGGCCGGTAGCGCGGTGACTTTCATTCTCTGCTCCTCTAGTATATATGTAATTTAATAGTTTTGTTTTTCTCGTATGTTGACCTTTTAATTTAAACACTACTTATTCGTTTAACACACTGCATTTGAGTAGGCATATATTCATTGTTTTGAACCCGAGAATTAATCGTACTACCGTACTTCATGGTCCCTTTCTTTAGTAGTGAGTTGTCGGTCAGGTGATTGTAAACTCTCGTCATTTAGCACAGAAAATGTATTCTGATGAATAGGGATCGGGTTGTCATGTAAGAAAGATGGCTCTTGAACAAACTGATAAGCTTCAGTAGGTTGGGTAGTCTCGGAACACTGGAGACCTTGGTCTTTCATTGTCTTCTTTTTTGTATTCTTGATTTTGTTTTTAAAGTTTGAAAGTCGGATCTCAGCTTTGTTATATCCGCTTTCAACTCGCCATTTTAAACTTCTAGGTCAATAATACGCGATGACAGCATCTTGATTTCGGTCTTGTATGTATTATCTTGCTGCACTAATTTGTCTTCCAAATGACTGAGTTTCGTTTTGATGTGACGAGAGTAAGAATTCATTACGCATATCAGTTAGGTCAGCCTTCATGTTACAAATCAAGGTCATTAAAGCAGCGAGAGAGTTCTTATTGCGGGCTAACAAATTTATCCTCGTGAATAATCTAAAGAATTCCGTCTCTTCCGGTTTGAATTTGACTCATGTGTATGTTGCTTTTGGAGTTTCAAGGATATGTTGATCCAAAACTACAGGCTCTTAGGGTTTTTCATTGACTTGTGAACTTGCAGGCTCTGTAATTTGTTTTGTTTTCTTAGTATAATATAAAGTGTTGAACATGTTCATGTTCTCAAGCATGTCGCGCGTGACCTCTGTTTCTTCATTCATTAAGTTCTCTACTTTCATCTGTAATCTGGGAAACTCAATCTTTGCCCATGCCTTGGCACATAACTATTCCTGTTGTTAAGTAGACGTGGATGATTATAAGTAAAATCCTTCGACAGCTTGTACCGTTTCCGCTAGGTCAATATCCTCGCTGGAACGAAATAACTTGATCTCAATACTCTCTGATCCAACTTACGGTAAATTTAAATCTCTGACAGTTTTTAAGAGACTCGTAATATTGGTCTTGAAGTGCCTTCACCCAAAATAATATGTTTTCCTCGGATGTTTTAAATGCAGCACAGCGAGCCGATGGCTTATAGATTCCAATATCTATTTCTTCGAATTTTAGCTTTCCGGATCCTGGCCCCAGTTCACTGGCTTCAGGTCGTCGTACCTGTCGTATATAAAATCACTGGCCATCTGGGTAAAAAACGCGGTCCTTCGGCTCCGTCAATAGCGCCAGTTGAAATATCCTGAGCCTGTTGGAAGGCTTTCGCACGAGTGAAGTTAAATAAAACATTAAACTGGCTTACATTTGAGAGATGAGACTCCAAATTAGAGAGAAAGTTCCTCGCGGGTCTTCCGCCATCTTGATTTTACTGTATTCAATTATGTAAATAAATTAACCTGGCGATTGTTGCGTGACCAGCACAGTGCAATCTGATTGGTGTGAATTTGACCTTTAACGCATGCGCAGACCGCGTGCTACATGAAATAAAAAATAAAAAATAATAATAACGACTTGCATTTTTAAGACTCGTCGCTGGGTTAGGGTTTAGGCCGAGTAATTAGTTTCCGATCATTTATCTTGTCATGGTCATTTTATCCATTTGTACTATCATATAAATAAACCTCTCTCTGTGCCAAACAAAATGGAATGCTTGTATTTGTTGATATGGTCCGACCATATAGGCTCTGGGGATTTCTCTTTTTGGTCTGAAATGGGGAGCAGTTCGTGTCCCTATAACCACTTAATATTTAATTAGATATCTACACTCTAAAACTTACTTCCTAAAACATTTAAAAACCCAGTGACTTGGATATGTTTTAACTGTTAATCATGCATGTCAACCAATGGAAGGGCTGTGCCACAACGACCTAAGTGACTCACTGATCGCATTCTAAATTCTCCTTCAAGTTCTTTGTTTCCTAAGTAAGAATTTAGAACGTGATCAGTGAGTCACTTTTTGGCACATTTATTTATTATTTTATTATGTACTGCACACCTGAGCATCCATAAGAACCTTGTAATATTGATCCACATTCGACCAAGATGGGTTGGGACAGTCCACAGGCTTGAGACAGAAGTCACTCTCTTGATTTACATTGGATGCATCAATGAAGTTTATATACTCACATGAACAGCGAAATTGCTTTTGTCGTCCCTTAACCTAAAATAAAGAGACTAGCGTAAACAGTAGTTTCTGTAATTATGTGTATATAGTGTTGAATTGTTTGCCAGCTATTCACTCTACTCCACACATGTAAATGATGTGCATAATTAACTTTATTTACTGAGGATAAACAGCAAGTTTAAAAGTGATTGATTTATTGATTGATTTAGCTTCGCCATATTCATACAACACTGAAAATTACAAGACAAAATAAAGGGAAAGTGATAATTACATGCAGACAAATAATGAATTAAGCAAAATAATGGCAGGGACACTGCAACAGTTTTCACCAACTACTGTGGACCCATTGACTAAGATTAATATAAAAAAGTACAAGAAGTGATGAATCAGTTTGGAGCTGTCAAGTGGTAAATATTAGGACATATAGGAATTCTAAACACAAATTAAACCCAAAGGATCATTACATTTCACGATACATGTATGTACACGCATAACAAACATCAATCAAATAATGTATTATTTTACATACTGCTTTAGCTCTAATCATCTTGATGGCTTTCTTGCTGTTTTCTTCATCTCCAACAACCCAAATGTCAAACTTCTCAATCTGTTTAACTGATGCACCTGATGCAGATTCAATGGATTTCAAATTGCAATGATTGAGTCCCACAAAGCTCATCAGGTGTCTTGGGATAGGAACCTTAGTTTTCCCAGCTGTCTTTCCTTTACCCTGAATAACAAAACGAATGCAAATGTAATAAGAAACATATCAATAGCGATCAACTTCAAAAGTCACCAGTAATATGTAATGATTCTTAAGTAACAGATTCATTTATTTATCCATTGCACAGAATAATAAGAAAGGAAAATATGGAAAGGAGCATGTAAGCTTAAAAACCCAGAGGGTTACAAAGCGTGCTTAATATGTACCTAAGTAGAAAAAATATCATCTATGACTAATTAAATCTAGTATATATCACTTGAGGAGGATTGGAAGGCCTTCCCAGAATCTTTTGCATAGCAACTATAATTATTATCAATTTTCCCCGTCACATCAATTTTGTGGAGATCAGACCTCGTCAGCAGCATAAGTTTTCACAAAGCATCTCAAAACAAATGTTTATCCTGGTATTTTGATGTAAGTTTATGCTAGCTTTGACTTTACTGTATTTCTGGAAAATATTTTATAATGAAATCCTAAGAAAAATGGGAAAACATGCAGACAATTAGGTACCCATGATTTGAGTGACAAAAGCTGCACACAAAGCTGCATTTGTACAAGCATGCAACTGAATAAACCAAGGTATTAATACTTATTTCTCCCCTTTATTTTCTGACTAGGTCATCATACTTGTTTTTAAGTAAAATTATTACCGGTAATCGAGAATTGTCTGTTTTTTGGGTATATTTAACAATAAATACAGCTCGTGCTGTTTCACCAAATGCTTCATGAAAGATCAGCATGTGTACTGTATATCCAGTGAGCACTCAATTTTGTGAATGGTATTGATACAGGGCCATTTCACAGTATTGTGGAAAAAAATCTGAAAAATTTAGAATGGCCAGATAGCATTAAAAATCATAAATTCAAGTGGCGGTGGAGTTTATGATTTTGCAATCATTGTTTGGTAATAATAATTATATTGTTGCATAAATTAGCATTACATAATTAAAATGCAGAAATTTATGTTATGGAGGAGAATATGTTTTTCTACTATAATTCAACAACTGTACTTTACTGAACTAAGTTAAATATGCAGCCACATTGCAACAGCCACATCCAAAAATAAAGGGCAACTTCAAGAAATGCTTTTAAGTAAGATTTCATACAGCAGTACTCATGTTTTACTTTCATAATTCCAATTGTCTTTAATTATTTCTTTACTCCAATTACAAATAATTATTCATAATTACAACACAAGATTAGCTTCTAAAGGTGCTCTCTACATTCCAAAGATCCATACAAATTACGGCAAATTCAGCCTAAGATTTTGTGGTCCTAAATTATGGAATTCTATTCCTATTGAGCTCAAAGCATACAAATCTAAAAATACTTTCAAATTTTCTCTCAAACAGCATATCATAAATTCCTACTAGCCTCTTCATCCTAATATATGTTTTCACTTTCTTTTTTGTTTCTACATAACTGTCATTTTTTTTATAAATAATATTGTTATTATTACAATTAAAATACTATAATTATTAGTTATTTCTTGCACATTATTTCTATATAGTCTTAGCTCTGTCTGTGTGTAATTCTTAACTTGTATTTGTATCTTTTGCACGTGTGTTTAATTATTACCTTATATTTCACTTAATGAATATACCCGACTCGAATAGTTAATGTACAATGCTATTTCAGGTATCCTGATACCCTCCCTAATTTAATTAGATGTTTATCTTAATTCAATGTAAATTACAGGTGTGAAATAAAGTATTGTTGTTGTTTTTCATCATGTTGACAAAATGACATTTTCCCCCCGTAACAATATTTAAGTAATAAAAGTTAATTAAAATTGTATAAAAGACTCAGGCAATGTGATATTTTATTTCCTCCAAATCTGGAGGGAGAGCATTATTCAGATGAGTCACATTATTTTGCAATGATCTGGCTGAAATAAAAAAAATATAGCAAAGTGAAAGTGTTACGGAGGGGAAAAAATGTTACGGAGAGGAATTTTGTTATGGAGGGCAAAATATTTTTATTGAACAATGAAAGAATTTGAACTCTTTTCACAATATATTTATGTTACAGCTGATACAAAATTAACTTTTTCACATACTCAGGCACCAACTGGTGACTAGCCAAAATTTTGTTTTAGTCACCAAAAGACCAATTGTGGTTGCCACATTTCAAGTTTGTTGGCATGTTTTATTGGCTAAATTTACTTAGAACATCATGTGACTTCGGGACATTGTGAAAACATTGTGAAGACTAGGTAAGTTGCCTTTGAGATAAACTCTTTGAACAAAAGAACACATTTTCTGTTCCCCTCCATAACAGAGATTATTTATTCCTCTAATTCATACAAAATTGTTTTTGAAAGTTTATTTTATAACCTGTAGTTCTAATATGGGTGGGTCTCTAAATAAATAACAACAAAGTGCAGGAAATGATTTAACCATAACAAAGTACCAGCCAATTAAAATCTCTGATTTTCCCCTCCGTAACACTGAAAATACAGTGAAATGGCCTTACATTGTAAACAATAATATGCATTTTCAATGACTTTGTAAACCTCTTAAACCTGGAGCCCTTTACATAATTTCTTTATGTCACTGCTCATGCTAATTTCCAAGGTTACATATAGCCAAGGGCGTATCTAGCCTATAGGCCCGTAGGCCTGGGCCTACACATTTTACAGCCTACTTGTCTTATTACAAATGAATGTTGGGCTTGAGGAGCTGTCGAAATACACAAAACATGACCTGGAAGTGCAGCAGAATGCATTTGCAAAAGTCTAAATCTAAAAATTTCCAGGGAAAGCATGCTTCCGGATCCCTTACGGAGCGGTTGTTTGGGCCTACAAATTTTAAAAACCTGGCTACGCCACTGATAGCTATCGAAACCATATGTAGTTATAAATTAAAATTCTTTCAGGGTAAAATTTACGACTTCAGTTCTCAAAAAAAAATTAAACAATCTCTTGAGAAAAGTGCCTGAGAAATATGGTCAAATTGTATGAAAAGCACAAACATTGAAGATGTTTAGAGAGTATTAAAGTATATTTCTCGACCTTGTTGAATCCAACTGTAGTTTCTAGAGTTCAAATGCTTCCAGGAGAAACTTAGTTGGAAATGACCAAACTCGCAGGAAACCTCAGTCTTGATGAATGTTCAAGTGCAAGTGTTCATGGGAAGGGCTTCCAATCCTCCTTGGTATATATTATGTCTTTTAAAAATGAATAATTAATTCTACTGGGGGGAAGGCATTGATAGGGTCTTGAAAATTCAGTACCCAGCCCATTTCTAACACATGGGTTTTATTTGGATCATGTACAAACTTAGAACATTGATTGCCTGTTCCAAATAACATCAGTGTTACCATAACTTAAAAATAGGTCTGCAATGAGAATATCGGCCACCATTATTATATCTTTTTGAGAATAAAAATTTGGGTAAACCTCCCCTTGTTTAATTATATTATAGGGTACCCCTCTTTAATTATTATACGCCACACCCCATTGAGTTTGAAATTATTATGGTTTACCCCTATTGTTATATTTTTGATTCAATATTGCCTACCTGTCCACTTCGATTATTTAATTCTTGGCCACTTTCGCCTTCTAGTTTTCATTCACTAGCCCACCCTCTATCTTCAAGTATTTACCGTATTTGACCGCGTATAAGCCACACGGTATTTTCGTTTTCATTTTGGAAAAAAAGTAAAAAATTCCTCCCTGAAGTCCGGGTGCGGCTTATAAGCGGGCTTTTTCAGATTTAAGTTCGAGTAAAATAAAATAATCAGCCAAAATTTTCCATCAAATGAATCATGTTATTACACTATGTCTTTAAGTTTTGATCTGAATGCTTCACTGCCTTCTAAAGACCTGTTCCCTAAGACGGAAAACCATGTTAATTCGTCAGCTTTTGTCTAAGGACATTGTTCCATAAGACAGAATGCTTATTTCTTTGAGTTTGTTTGATTTGACTTCCGATACTCTGACATTTTGATGTTCCAGAGAAATTTTCTGACGAGACTACGCAGTACCGGGAGACAGAAACCGACATGACTCGCAAGAATGGTGCAATCTCGTTTACCTCGGGTGTTTTAATTGCTTTACAGTAGAATAGTTTTAAGATCCTAACAATCTAAAAAGCATAACTTTTAAAACATTTTATAAAACTTGTTCAACAGAGACATGTTTTGAATATTCTACCAAGCTTAACCGAGCAGGATCGAGTGAGAATTCTCAATCTACGTCAATTCATGACGTCAACAAATGCACAAGAGATGTAAATTAGCATATTACGATCGGCTCACATTTGCGAGCTCAGTAAGACAAACATCCATAGAAATGTTTTTGAAACTTCCCCGAGCCTTTTTTGGACCATGTATATCTATCTTAAACCACGTATAAAACCGATAAAAACTCCTTGAACATTCCTTGAACATTCTTTGTGAATTTAGATAGTTTGAATTACACTTTAGCAAAAAGTCACGTAGAATTTCACATGTCAAACTGAAGTCGCACTTTATACTATAAATCAACTTGATACCACAGCAGCGATAACTGTTACAGCGATAACTGTTACAAATCTAAAGTGTCAGAATAAACTTTGTTTTGAATTCGACACGGCGATTTTATTTTAACAACATTTGTATTTTAGATAAAAAGAATCAGTTGTTTTAAGTTTTGAGAGAAACTCAGATAATTTTTTTTGCTGTGATGTTCTAAACTCGGAGTGCGCCTTATACGCGGTATATTTCATTTAAGTTTTCAATTTGAACTTGAGGTTAGATTGAAACCAAAAAGTGGGGATGCGGCTTATACGCGGGGTGCGGCTTGTACGCGGTCAAATACGGTAATTACAAAAGGCCACCCCTCCTCTTCGCATTTTTAATTACTATAGTCTACCCCTCCCCTTCTTTATTCAATTACTATAGGGTACCCCTGCTGTTCTTCTATTTAATTACTATAGGCCACACCCTATTAATGTTTGAATTCCTATAGGATACCCCTTCTATTATTTAATTACAATAGGGTGTACCCCTGCTCTTCTATTATGTAATCACTATAAGGCCATATATTTTTCAATTACAATGGTCTACCCCTCGCATTATATTTTTGATTCAATATAGCCCACCCTCTAACTTCAATTATTTAATTTCTATTGGTCACTCCTCTCTTCTTTTTTTGATTCACTAGCCCACCCTCTAACTTCTATTATTTAACTACTACATGTATATGGTACCCCTGTTGTTCTATTATTTAATTACTATAGGGTACCCCTGTTGTTCTATTATTTATTACTCGGGCCAGCGAAGGCTGGGCCCGAGTCAAGTTTCGCAAGTGTTTATTATTTTTATTATTATTTTTATTTTTATTATTTTCTGTGTCGAGCTTTCGCGCGGTCAACCAATCAAACTGCACGCATTGACTCAACACGTGACAGGATGAACCAATCAGATTCGATATCGCTCGGGATACTTAATTTAACACAGTTAAAACAAGATCGTGGAAACCCGGGATTCGGTAGCCTGATTTTCAGATGGTACGAGGTCGTCCGCTCTCACTTCTCTCAAATATAAACAGCTTAATGTTTTATTTAACTTCATTCGTGGGAAATATTTCAATTCATTCGTGGGAAAGCCTTCCAACAGGCTCAGGATATTGCAACTGGTGCCCTTGTCGGAGCCGACGAACACACAAGAGTCAAGAGTGTTTCTTCGATGGATTTCAGTGGCAAGATGTTGAGTTTTTCTAGAAGAACTTTGGATGGAAATTTCTCACATTTTACGAAAGGATTAGGGATTATAGGTGGCGCTCCTGATCGCATGTGGCCTGACGTTGTGAAATATTTGTACCGAAATGTAAGTAAAACAACAAAACTTAGGTACCAGTTTACATTGTTGTTATTTAATATTCGTTTCTGTTAAAAGTAATGGCATCAAATATAGCAGTAAATGACCCGATTCTTGTTGTTCTAGGCCAGCGTCGGCATCTCGGTGATAGAAAAAACGAGTGGATCGAAGCCGTTTATATTTTTGTCGTCACGCAGTTTTATGTTTGCCGACGATTGATACGATCGAACGGGCTTGAAACTCCGGCTTTGCCTTCTTATTATTTTGCTAAACTGCACCGCAGAAGACCTTGAAATTACCGTTCAATAAATCTACCTTAATTTATCCAAAAGAAAGTTTTGATTTATATCCCCGAAGAAGGAAATTTATTTTATTTTCTCTTCTTGCTGTTAACAATAGGAAATGGACAATCTGAAATGGACAATCTGAAATCTACAACGTGTACCGTCTCGTTTTTCTCGGACAATGGAAATCGAGATACCGTGGCGCATGTAATCGTTTCGTGGGCAGAGGTTTCTCTCGGCGGCAGGAAAGAGGTCGGGTGGAACTTCTCGAAACGAGCGATAGTATTGGTCTACCCAACAATAGAAAACACCCTAACCTTTAGAAAGTGCAGTACAAAAACCATAGGAGTATAGTATTATGGGTGCAATCAGAATACAGGTCTCGAGAGGTTCAGTGCTACCGATCGGAGGAAAGGCTCGCAGGGTAGGAGGGCCACACATTTCTCTGTGTATACTAGTTTAATAGTGTTACCCTCTTTAAATAGTTATTTTCCAAGTGGTGTACATGCATGAAATCAATGCACACAATATTTTATTAAACATTAGTGACTAGTCGAAAATTAGCAGGGGAGATGCAAGGGGGGGGGGGACAATGAGTATGAAATATTTTGACCGTTTCTCCCCTATAACCATCCCTTTTTCAGTTCCCCATGATTTATGACCCTCCATTTTGGGGGATTCAAAACAATTTTACCCTCCATCTCAACCCCCTCCCCCCTGCTAATTTCTGACCAGTCCCTTCAGCGACAACCCTCATGAAACCCCGATTTAATTATTAGTAAAACTTTGTAATTAGAAGCTCCCGTAAGGGACCGTGACCACCTTTGGGGGTTGAGAATTGGAAGGTGGAAAATAGCATTTACAAAACAGGTTTTGTTAACAACACTACCGATCTCATACAAGTGCCTTTAAATATATGAATTAAGATTTGTTTGCCATCTAGTACACCCATGTGATAGCAATCATGTAAATTATCACAAGCATGAGTAGTGAATCAATTATCCTGCTCCCCTAGCACAAACCATTAGGGCACCCAACAAAGTTTTCGGTTAAAAAGCTGTTCGGGAGAGTAAGTTAGCCTAAAACTTTTGGATTTGAAAAAAATGTCCCTATCAATTTTTTTCTGAAATACTGGCTAGAAAATTTGTTTTCAATCCCTAGAAAATTATAGAAGACAAGCATACATGTGTGCAGAACTCTCACTCTGGCATGATCGAAAAGTGATTCGATACTGTATACAAAGCTATGACAGGAGTTAAACTAGAAGTAATCATAGATTATCAAAGTGCGTTCAACATATTTTTATAAGAGAAAGGACTGGGCTTCCTGTGGTAACACAAAAGGCTGAAAGATTGCTTCAATGATGTGGACAGTGTAAATAATCCTGACCAAAAATGCTTGTTTTTAAATAATTTTGAATGTATTGACTTATATGTAATATAAAAGGGGATGTATCTGGGTACATGTAGATATAGCCACATAAGCATCGCATCCGATGATTTAATGTTACACAAAGATAATTACAGTTTTATACCCATATGTGTTTCATGTGGTTATCATTCATTTGAGCATTTGTAGCACATTTTGCAGTGTAGTATACAGTGTAAAGCAATAGTTGGAGTTAGTGTAGAACACAATCAACCCTATAGCTAGCTACAGCTATTCAGATGTGTATAAACTGCATTCAATTAATCATTCGTGTTCACTATTTATCACTGCATGGTCATTTTTTTATTTCTACTACATGTTTAATAACACAATTCTCTGCTGTACAAAAATTATTAGAACATTGTATTGACGATTTCCTGTCTTAAAGTTTGGAAACGTAACACATGCATTTAATGCTAGAAACTAATTTCAAGTGCCATTTTTAATGTTTTCACAAAGTCATCAATTCTTTACATGAATTGTTTTAGAAAATTTTCCACCTCCCTAACTGAAAGCCCGAGTATAATGCCCAACGGGCGTCTTGTTTACTATAGGCCACACCCCATTGATTTTGAATCACTCTCATCTACCACTCCCCTTCTATTATTTAATTACTATAGGGGACCCTGCTGTTCTATTATTTTATTGCTATAGACAACCCCCCAACTGATTTTGTAATTACTATGGTCTAGTACCCCTTCCCTTTTATTTTTGCTTTGATAGAGCCCACCCCTTCAGTTGTATTATTTAACATCTATTGGTCACTCTTCCGATCCTCTTCTATTTTTGATTCACAAGCCTAACCTTTAACTTCTATTATTTAATTGCTACAGAGTACTTCTTACCTTCGATGTGTTTCCCTTTCCCTCGTTGGCATATTTACTTCAAACTTTATTCATGGTATACACTTCAATGTGTTTCCCTTTACAGCAAAGTGCCGATCAGCTACTAAACTAAAGTTCTCAAAGGCTCTCCAGATGTCTTGATTTAAACTCACACTTCGATGCAGATCAACTTATTTACTAGAAATATATAAACCACAAATATTCCGATTAAGCGACTCTTAATTGCACAGAGTTTTGTTGGTTTATATGAGGTTGAGGGAATTTCACATGTCGGTTTCACTGTGAAAATTTGAGTTCCACTTTGGTTCATTGAATTACTGCACTTATTCACCTTCACTCGTATGTAAAACAATACCCTCTAGGTCTTATAATACATTGAATGCATTCCAATAATATCCCTATACTGCTATACAATGTAGTGCATAATTATGAAGACTATTTCCCACATTGATTCAGTTTGGACACATACATGTACCTGAGTTCACTCCACTTGACACTTGAATGACAGCTTCTGGTTCAGCAATACACGTTCACAGAGTTTGACAACAGTTTTGTATATATTATTACCTTATATTCCTTTATGTTTCTTTGTATTTCTTTATAAGCTTTTCAAGTTTGCTTTTTCACCTGGTAATACAACAGTGAAATACACAAGAGACACACAAGACTCGGTTCAAAATAGCTCTCAAAGATTTCAGTGTGAGTTTTGCGTCTCTTGACCATAGATATTCTAAGGCTGCATGTGTATGCAAATGTAGTTTGACAAGAACACAAACATGAAAGCAAAGCAGGACAAAATTCTCACGGGATTATTCTTCCGCGAAGGCAATGCACATTCACTCCCCACTTGAAGGCTGCATCGTCATGAATTAGTTTATATTACATTTAGTACACTGGCGATATCCCTCAGTCTTTTCGTTAAAATAATCTATATTCGAGAAACTACGAAGAGCCAACACACCAAAACCTTTTACTTGCAATAAAACTAATTGCAATAAAGAATAATTAAGTAGATCAAGATCTTTATTCTACAGTTTTCTTTACCTAACTCAACAGTACCCCCTGAGTTAAATTGTGCACTTTATCAGTTGATGCCGAGACATACATGTAGATAGATAGTCCTCAACTTCAGTACTACATAAGGCTACATTGCACATGTGCAATGGTCGCCTGAAAAGTTAATTTTACAATAATTTACGATTGGCTTTACGTATTTACCTGGGGGGAGGGCCCAGGTTGAGAATCTTGCAAGATCTTGCCAAGATTTTATCTAATCTTGAGAAGATCTTGCATGATCAACCTTGGGGGGGGGGGGGGGGGGGGGGGGGGGGGGTACTGATAGGATCTTCAAAATTCAGTAGCTGACACAATTCTAACCCATTTCTAACACATCACCTTGAGTTTTAACTTTTTTGCTTTTCACAAGTTTATTATATGGTGATAATATTTACCTGCAGTATGGCTTCTATTTTCATCTTTGCCTCCTCCTTCTTTTCATCTGATGGACCAGAAATATATGCTGCACCATCCCTTACATGGATGTGTGTTCCTGTTTCTCTCTCAATTTCCTTTATTGTTCCACCATTTGGACCCACAACCAAACCCCTGTCTTTATTAGCCGGTATAGGAACTGTGACTTCCTCACTAGCTGATTCCTGTTGCTTTAATTCTTTTTCCTGATAAAAACATTTATATTGCAAAAGATTGTCAAATATTATAAAGTTTCTTTATAAATTCTGACCTTTATTAAACTCTCGATCACATATAATCATGTGGCATGATTGGAAAAACTCCCATAATCAGAAATTATATCATAAAATAAAGCATCTGATAGAATAATTATACTCTTACTTACAATTATTGACAGAATTTCGTTCTTGGCCAGTTTTCTTTGCTTTTCAGTCCCTCCAATCATGTGGATAACATCTTTCCCACCCTTCCGTTTCTTTCGAATAGTTTTGACCCCTGACTTTGTCTCAATTTCACGTAGGCGTCTTCCCTTTTCTCCAATGATGCGGCTTATCACAGATTTGCTACATGTATCAGGAAGTTTAAATATTTCCTTCATTGAAGTGGCTTGTGAAGGAGATTCATTGGATTTCTTCATCTGTGGGTTTAACGCTTATCAGAATAACGTTTATTGGACATCAAACAACCGGGGCCTGAAGTGGATAAAAGATGTAAGAAAAAAGTATGACTACTGGAGAAGCTGTCAAAACGAACGCCAATAAAGGCTATAGAAATTAAGAACGGTGGCCCTCAATACAAGGGTATTTTTTTCTTTTTATGACCATGTGGGCATTTTGTCACGTACATGTATAGGGCTATCAAAATCCCTCCAAAAAATTGGGGGTAACCATGCATTTTTCAGAGATAATCAAGGTTAAATGTCGTAAAAAAATGCTGACTCAGCACTTTTTTTAAATGAGAAAATATTTTTATATTTTCCAAGAATGAAGCGTGATTTATCAAAATATTAGTCAGCAGACTCGAAATGGGGGTGTCCTCACTATAGGAAACAGCTTAATTACCTAAGGCCACGTTAATGTTTTATTTTAATAAATATTATTTGTGTCAGTACATTTATAATCGACTTTGACAGGTATCCAATTTTTGGTTAAAAAATCAATGATAATCAGTTTTCTCTCTAAAATAAAATATATCCATACGCTATAAACTGTCTTTCTGCTTTAATTTTATAGGTCACCATGCGTTTTAAAAAGTTACAAAGGCGGATTCTTATTTTTGCTGCCTAGCTATTTCTGATGACCTTGACAACTTTATACTAATTAAGCCTTCCTTGGCGAGTATTACATTTGTCTGATTGAGTGTTGCATGCTGGGACCTTCAATATGGCGGCGAACTCGCTTCGTTTAAAATCACAGGATTTGCACGCAGCTCCGGCCCCAAAATACGTCGCTTCAGCCAACTTCAAGAGAATTTACCATTCCGCTTTCTTTTCTGTCCTTTGAGAGATGTACTAATGTTATTCAGGAAGGATAATGTGAAAAAAGCGTGGGGAAAAATGAGGTCAACACACTTTCCAAGCCATTGACAAAATGTTGCGATTTTTATTTTATTTCCGACAATCAAACTTAAGTGACTACGGGTCGACTTGAGGGACACCCGTACTGAGGCTTATGCGCAGAAAATATGCGCACTAGCAATAGGGGCCACCATCCTTAAACAATTTGCATGTTCGGATAAATTATTCAAGTTTTTCTAAAATATCGCAAGTAATCACGGCTGAATTACAGAATACAGGGGCTCGGCAGTGACTTCCGAGCCACTGAATATATACACATCACTTCATTGCATATATATATATACACATAGCCAAGAATATATACACATCACTTCATTGCATATTCATAAGTGAACGTGGTTGTGACTTGTGGTCAAAGTAGCAAAGCTTTCGTGTTGACCACTACCTTTGAGAAGAATAAAAATGCGGTGACAGCCTAAGTTTAGAATTAGAAATACAAACATCAGCAAGGTAGATTTAAGTAGATACTAGACAGTAAGAGAGAAATTAATGATATTAAAGTGCAAGTACTGTATTGCTGGTTTTCACTCAATCCCCAGAGATTCAAATGACAAAGGGCATGGCGGCCATGTTGGTGCCCCAACAAAAGAAGCTAACGAGGAATCTATTGTTTAAGGGTACCAACATGGCGGCTATGACGTCACGTGCAAACCAGCAATTGGAAATTCGACATAATACTGCCAAGCCAAGTCCTACCTTTTTATTCGCTCATCGTCATAGTCATTCCTGCACAACCTCGTCCCCAGGGTCTTCTCGGTCAGATCCAAGATGGCGGCTACTTTCCGTGTGTAGCGTGGCAGATTGGAGTCCGTGGCAGACGTGATCTATGCATCCTCGACCAATCATAAGCGCTGTACCTCCCCTCCAATAGAATTGCGTTGTGAGTGTGTTCTGGACAATCTTATTCCCGTGGGGGGCAGGAGAGAGCTCTGATGATCTATACAGGACACATCATATACGGTATCTTGCCTAATGCCTCACCACTTCGTGATCGGTTATTCATAAACTGTGTTCATGCAGTGTGAAACTCGAGCTGGCTCACTAAAACTGTAAAAGTAAAAGACTAAATGCCTCGAAAAGGTATTCGAAGCCGTAATTCGAAGCTTGCTAAAGACTGATTTCAGTCAACCAAGTCCTCGAAAGAAGCTGGCACATCGGATGCGTACGAACTTCGTCGACGACGACGGTCGAGTAATGGCGGGAGCTCGACTGGCCGTTCTTCTCTTTCCCAGATAGCTGAGACGCTGGTATGCATTTTTGCATGTATTCGTGTAGTACAAGGAACGATTGCAGAATACCCCACCACTTGGTTCATTAATAATGCATTTTCTCAAATTTTCATACAAACCTTCTAGTTCTAAAAACCTAACCAAATCTTACCCATTTTCAACCCCAAATCATTCATAGAACGAGTCTAAAATAAAATATACACCTGAGATAAATGAATAGTTTTGCACAATTTGTAAGGGCTTTTCAAGTGATCTTCGAAGTGGTGTGGTATTCAGCAATCTAGCCCGCTCATAATTAAACTTACAGGACTAAATATTTTTTTGAGTATAAATTTATAATTGCATGAAAGGCCATGAAAATAAGTTAAGGTGTCTGACAGAGCAGCTGGCAGCTGTTTAGGATGATCAGTTAGTAGTTTCAACCATGCAAATACAGATCTTGACCGGCGACTGACCGGCTGTTATTTTTAGCCCTCGGGTACTAGATCATGGCTAATTCGAACAATAGTTTAAAGTTTTCAGCCAATTGCAATCAGTTTAAAAAAAGGTACATACATGTATTTTATGCAGGTTAACCTAGAGGAAGGGAGTGAAAAAGCACTACTTCCATCCATGGGTTCCTTTCAATCCCTCATTCTCCACCCCAGACCCTTCTCTTATTTCTTACTGCGCATGTTCAATGAAATTGTGATGTGTTGTACCTGTGGATAGCAATGCCACAAACTTTGTTGTGTCCAAAGCAGTTTTTGGTACAACTTTTAGAATACCCGGCCACTAAAACGTGGGTGTTGTAGCTACTGGCTACATACATACCTGCAATTGTATGGTGTATAGAGGTGGCTACATTGGCTTAATTGTAAAACACAAGCATGCCAGGTATGTGTTCCTTGCTCAATCCAAGTGTGAGTATGGCCAAATTACACAATGTCAATGGTCTAGGTAGTACACAAGCAAAGACTGACAAGCTGAAAGTATGTTGTAATGGTTTAGATTATTATTCAAGAATCTGGCAGTTTTACAGCAAGGTTCCACCATGTGAGTCTTTATCATCTGTGCAGTGCTTCTAAAAATATCATCCTCTAAACTTCAAAGGCTTGGAAGCCAACATGAGAGTACATGATTGGATGGAGTTGGATCAAAGACTCATTTCCATGCCTTTCGATATTCAGAGTTATTTTGTCCTGCTCTTAGGGAATTCGTAAAGAACGCGGTGCATCAACAAGTTCCGAAGGCTACATCAGTCATCACAGCATTCGTGGTTGGAAACTGACAGGTATTTGAAAATCAGAATTTATTCAATATTTAGAATTATTGCAAGATCAACCATGATGTGTGATGTATTGATCATTTACAAAATGAAACTTCTTCATGGTACAATTACATGTACATGTAGAATACCTGCATGTCAAAAGATCACATACATTTGTATAAAAACTGTTCCAAAACTGTGCCAAATTCTCAATTATAGTGCAGGTGTATGTAGTGTCGTTCTATGAATGATTTTTGGTTGAAAATGGTTCGTTTATTTTTATCTTAGGGTTAGGTTTTAGAAGGTTTCTATGAAAAATTGAGAAAATGGGGATGCCAGATCAGTCATTCAATCAATGGTGCTCAGTCAAGCATTAAACAAAACGTTTTTGAAAGCAACTCAACTACGACTTCTTTAATTTGGCAGAGAAAACTAAACTTCTCAGAGATTTGTTTTGTTCCTTGGTGATCATAGTATAACAAACTTATACCATGGCATTTCAGGTATTAGTGATTTAAATTGCACCTCGAGCCTTGGGAAGATTTGTAAAAGTCCCTCAGCATGCAGCCTTGGTACTTCCACAAATCTTCTCTCGGCTCGCAGATAAATTTGTAATAGTAATAGCATGGTTATACCACGATAAATTTCAAATTATGAGCTACCATACTGTATATGGGTTTGAAATACTAGTATTACGCTGAAATGGTACTGCTCTCAACCAAATGACAGAAATTTCTTAGCTTGTAATTGAAGGGTTGAGTATGGAAACGACCTATAGATGTGACTTTTTAGTGTGTTTTTTTCAAATCGTCAAATTCGCCTGAAAACTTCTAAACAACCAGTTTAACAACTGTTTTTTTTTTTTTTTTTTTTTTACTGTTTTGGCATTTATATCATGATTACACCGGTAAAAACCTAAAATTATTCACATAGAAACAGTCTATGTTTGCTTGACAACAATGCTTTCATCTCCCCATGGGCAGTTGCACTGTTATTCTCCTGTTTATCGGGATTTTCACTTTCTCTTGATCGAAGACTTAACCCGATCTTAATACGTCTGTGCTGTAGAGTTTTAGTTTATGGCTGGACTTTGTCACTTTGAAGTTAAGGCAGATTTCATGTTTAAAAACTATTCTACAGAAAAGCAAAAGATTGTTCACAGCTGTGATAATCATATTAGTAGAAGTGCTCAAATGCACACAAACTAGTACTATAGATATGCATAATTTTATAGTCATTTCTATGTGAAGAATTTTAGGTTTTTACTGGTGTAATCGCGATATAAATGCCAAAACAGTAATAACAGTTGTCACACTGGTTGTATAGAAGTTTTCAGGCGAATTTGACAATTTGAAAAAAATCACTAAAAAGTCACATAGGTCGTTTTCATACTCAACCCTTCAATTATAAAAATCGCTAATACTCCTAATGCCATGGTATAACTTATAATTACATGTATATATGTACGTATTGGTTCTGCCCATTTGAGATCCCTAATGGTTTAAGTCTTGTGACTGTACACATGATGTTCATTAATTGATGGTAAGTATATACATTGTACTTAATCAGTTCTTCCAACCTACATTTATATACATTTGTAGTTCCAATCCCCCAAGATACACAAAAAACTGTATAACATGTGGATACCACCTTTAAAAGAACACATGCAATATCCCAGCATAGATCCTCAGTTGGTCAAGTCATTAAAGGTCAGTCGGTCTAGCTTTCTTAATCTTCATGCAAATTTACAACATTCTGGCTTATCTATAAGGGACTGGTCATAAAGTATAGGGGGTGGGCTGGTAAAAAAGAGGGGGATGGGTCACTATTTTTCAACATGGAAAAAAGGGTGGGCCAAGAAAAATCATGCACTACATCAGGGTTAGGGTCATGCCTTAATTTGCTTCAAAGTTGTCCCAAAGTGCAGGAAATGTCATTTCAGAGGCCTTAGATTTGAGGGATAATTAGAGGTAAACAAGGGGTTTACAGCCTACATGTATGTTTGGCTTTGAAAGAAGTTGCAACATGTTTCTAATGCTTCCCTCTAGGATGATATAAATGGTGGTTGTGTGTGTGTTGGGGGGGGGGGGGGTCTAATCAATTCTGTGCAAGGCTTCATTAGGGTGGGGGCCATGAAAAACATTTTTCCAGCCCACCCCCCCCTATACATGTACTTTATGACCCTGAGTCCCTAAGTGCCCCCTTAAAATATGTATTGTGTTTTAAGAAATCTTCCTAAACTTTAAAATGTTGGGATTAGCAATATTAAAACCTTTCAAATGCATGATTCACAAAAGTGAGACTGCATGAGCTCAGGTAGCTTATTTATAATAATTAAGGGCAATGGCTGACTGATTTCAAATAAAGTTCTGTTATTTCAGTGAAATTGAACTGAAACTGAACTCCTAGAGCAGAGTTTGTATGAGTGGACAAACTACGGCATGCCCATAACCGTGCTGTGCTGTAACTCTGTGATTTGATTGAATCAGCAAGACAAAAACAATAGGAAACCATTTCAACATCATGGCATGCAGTACGGTAACCATGCTGTAGTTTGTCCCACTCATATGATTTCAAATATGCTCTAATATAAAAGCTACTGTATGGTACTCAAATTTCAGACATTTGTACACTTGTATTTGTATGCTTTTTTATCTGACAATTAAGGTTGATTTTCTCATATTTGCTAACCAGTGAGTGCATGCATGCTCGATCATTAATTGCTGTCACCAGACAGTGTAAATTTATAAAATATGCAGTATTTCATGAATATTGCATATATATACTTATGGTCTATAGATTAGTTACATGGCCATTGGCTGTCAATAAGGGCAGTAACCCATAAACCTGTTGCAGATGAGCTCACTCAATGTTACAGGTGATGGTCACTATGTTCAATTCAATTCGCTAACAAAGTAAGGCAAATATTATGGGTGCAGTATCATACATGAATGGAATGGGTGCTTAAAAAGTTATTGACAGCCCTGGCCATAGCTTAAAACTGATCGATATGGTTAATTTATATGGGCTGGTGGAGATTATTAAAGTATGTGGTTATACCTACATCATGTACATATTTCAGTTTCAGTTATTTACACTTCAGAAGCAAGTTGCATTTACACGATAGTTTGACAATTAGAGAATTACAAGATTACATATATGAAGAATAGATTAGATAATAATAATAATAATAATGTCTTTAATAAATCACCGATAAAATACATATCGTGTGTTACAGCAGCTATAAATAATAAAGCATAAATATACAACTCTCATAATATAACAAAAAGTATGTGGGAACAAAGACTATTGAATAGCTAGGTTATACCTAAAGATTAATCTATTTACAAAATAATTTTTAAAATGAACAGTATTAATTTTCGGCCACTGAGAAGACTGACATCTTAAGGTTCTAGATGAGGACTTGATTTTGGCAAAAGTAGCTTAAGAGGATGGTTGCTGTTGTTACATAGTTTGTAAAAAAAGTTTCTTATCATATAGTTCAAGTAGTTCTCTAATGAGGATATTCTTGGAAGTGTATCGTCTCTTATACATTGTAGCATCTGTCAAGGAAACATTGGACAGTGGACAAGTCAGCCTCAGAGTCCTGAGCCATACACGGATAGTCCATAAGTAATCTTAGGGATAATTATACTGCTAAAGAACAGGTCAATTTCCGACTGATTAAAACCTTCCTTTCTAAGAGATCTTAAGACAAAAAGGCATTTGTTTGCTTCACTAAGCTTATTTTTAACGTGACTAGAGAACTTGCAATCTTGTTGGAAATGATACCTAAGATATTTAACTCTTTTTGTCGAGGAATGCTTTCAATGCCGGTATAGTGTTCAGTGTTACCTTTTTTACGAAAAATAAGCTCATTGCATTTTGATGGGTTACATGACATTTGATTCGTATAAGACCAGTCTCTAAAATATCTAACGTAGTCTTCAGCTACAATGTACATCAGCCGTGTCCTTCCATGCTGGAACAATAATTGAGGAATCATCAGCATATTTGACTAATGCTGCATCGGTGTTAGGTTTAACATTAAGATCGTTTACTAGGAAAATATTAAAAAGATAGGGCCCGCTTACATTCCCTTGAACTGTGCCCTTGTTGACATGTATCCAATCACAAGAAATACTGTTAGAGACCACCCTCTGTTTTCTGTTACTAAGAAAGCTTATGTACCAATTAATTATGTAAGAGTTCAGTGGGAGAAGTTTAAGTTTAGAGGAAAGTATACTATGGTTAACAAAATCAAAGGCCTTGCTAAAGTCCATGGCAAACAGTCTAACCGCATTACTTTTCGGATCATCTAAGTCTCCAAGCAATTTGTGTTGTATACACAACAAGGCATCACTACAATTTCCACCGATTCTGTAAGCAAACTGTGATAGA
Organism: Actinernus sp. WN-2022; assembly: GCA_030867875.1. NCBI lineage: Eukaryota > Metazoa > Cnidaria > Anthozoa > Actiniaria > Actinernidae > Actinernus > Actinernus sp. WN-2022. The sequence continues at coordinate 4,530,189 of JAOWCC010001679.1, read as the reverse complement.
CAGGTTGTCTTCCAGGGTGTCACTCAGATAAGCTCTATAGACCACTCACTCAAAGGCTCTTGCAATCACCGAGGTTACATTTATCCCTCTATAATCAGAGTTTACAAGAGGTATGTCAATCTTAGGTACAGGGATTATATTTGCTTCCTTCCAGAAAATAGGCCAGGTTTGTGTGTGCAGGGACATGTTCCAGACCTTTGTGACCACATGTGATAGAAGGTCTGCATGGTCCTTCCAAACCCAATAGGGGATGAGATCAGGGCCAGTTGCAGTTTTCTTTAATTTACTCAAAATGTCCAACGTCTGGAGTTCAGTAATCTCAGGGATATGGTTCTCATTGTCAGTACTAACAAGCTCAGGTTCAATATAGTTAGTGTCGTTGCACAATCTGCCAAAGTATTGGTTAAGCTCATTCAATGCATCTTTATCAAATGACAGTACTTTATTAGCCTTCCTATTTGACAGTGAGTCTACCCTTTTCCACCAGGTCCGAGTGCCTAAATTACCAGGAGCTCCAAGGTTCCTACGATTGTCAGAGATAATTTCGGAAATTCTCTTATTAATAGTTTTTAGATGCTCAGTGTTCGAGATTGATAGCTTGGACCTGTCTCTAAGCAGGGATTTAACAAGTGGAGTGATCCACACAGGGTCTCGAGTAGACATGGAAACAGTTCTACGTGGCAGGCATGCATCCAGGTGTCCAAGTATTTTGGATTCAAGTTTTGAAACAGCATCATCAACATTACTGGCTGACAATACCTCATTCCAGTTTTCATTCTTGATATTAATCTGGAAAGCAGTTTTACGATGTTCTCTACAGTCTCTTAGTTGATATTTAATCTGTATGGGTTTGAGCTTAGTTGCGGCTGGTACCACAACTCCTTTGTGATCGGTGCGCATCGTCGCTTGTATAGGATAACATTTGCGGAAAAGATCAGGTCTATTCGTAAGACAATTATCCAGGATTGCCTCACCTCTAGTGGGGAAGTCAACAAGAGCAGTTAGTTCTGTAAGTGATTGTAAACGATCCAGATTAAGACGATTTAGATCTCCACCAAATATTACAACACTATCAGGATTATCATCTAAGTAGTGGTCAATAGTACATGTATCTATCAAATGGTCTATAAAGTTCTGCTCAGGATATTTGGCCGCTGGGGGGTGATAGGCTCCACACACAAGCATTCGATGGCCAGATGGGAGTAGGACTGTAAGGGTAATAAGTTCGTATAGCTTGGATCTGCAGACTTCGATAACTTTAATGTTATTCCTCACATAAACAGCAACACCTGTATAAGCTTTCGAGCTAATACCACTGCCACATGAAAAGTTGAAAAGATAAATGATATACATCGTACATACATGTATACGACTGTATCCTTGGTAGCTCTGACACCATATAATCATGCATAGAGGCCTGACTAATACATTTTCCCCAAATTCATATTAATTAACCTAATATATATATATTTTTTTAAAGATGAAAGTCATGCCTATATCTGTATGAGACATACATGTATATGTTAACAAGAAATGGGTCTTCCTTCCTAAAACCCAAAAAGTTTATAATGTGTCTCAAATTGGGTAAACCTAAACTTCAAAGTGATAGCATTTCTCAAGGTTTTAATGGGTTTCAATGTGCTACACGGCGAAACAATGTACTCTCTCCTCCAGCCTAAGCTAGATTAAGTTTTGCATTGCAATGAACTACATTAAATTATGTACTTATTTTGATCAGAAATACTAGAAAATACCTTTCCTAATCTTAAGATCAACACACAAGCACATAATATGTGGTGGTTCTAATCAGCTAGCCCCATACACGGACAGCCTACTTTATTTACTTTACATCCAGCTATCCTAATGCACCTATCAATGTTAAGCCTGAGGGGGTGCAAGGGGTGGGGATTTGACAGGCAGGGCTACCCTGATGGTGGGGATTTTGACATATGCTGCTTGCCCAGGGTATTTATACTTATAGGAAACAAGGAAGAAAGGGCAGATATTTCATATTTTTGACCAAACATATTGTCCCAAGGGTGAGAAATTTGAATTTTTGTTAGGACAAAATGTCAAATCCCCACCCCTTGCCCGCCCCCCTCCCTCCCTTAACATTGATAGGTGCATAAAATTAGACTATTTGAGTGAGATTTGCAGAACCACATTTATAACTGAATAATCCCAACACTTTTCCTTATAAACATACTACATATTCAATATATTCAGTATAAATATTACATATTCAACTAATCTAGCAAGATCTGTTTGGCTGGCACTTAATTAACAATATACGGTGTTTCCTATCGATTAGGACTGAACTAATTTGTCTTTTCAGACTCGGACAGAGAAATTATGGGATACAAAGACCAGAAACGTCAGATACTGTCATTTTCTCTTTAAATGAAAAACAGGAAAGTGTGGTATACATGTATCTCTTAAAGTGAAAAATTAAGTACTCAATTATTTGCAAGTTAATTGAGGCATATATATATGTTAACACAAAATTAGCCTTTGTTGCCAAACAAAGCCCTTTTCGTGTTTAAACGTGCTTCATATAGACCCATGGCATCCAATTTAAAAAGCTATTGCCCTGGTAACGTGAACATGTCAGGCTTAGTCAGTCAACACAAAAGCTTTTGAATGTGTAAGCAACGCTAGTCAGTCCTAAACAATAGTTAAATTGGATGCCATTTTTCGAATGGGTCTATAGATCTAGTATGAATTATTGGTGCATGCATGTAAGTACTTTACCCTTAATTTCAGTTTTTGTTTCCTTTTAAGGATTCAAAGTTGTTTGTGTACATCAAGAGGCGTTGCCATTTTGGAAGTGCAGGTATTTGTTTCATGGCTGTTCCTGTGACAAGAATATTTGAAGGCCAAACTAGTTGACACGTTTGGAAAAACAATGGATATATCATTAGAAGGTATATTAATGAATATCTTCTAATATCTAAAATAATGTAAGTTGCTACAAGCTACAGTACATGTATCTGCTCTTAAATTATAACCGTATTATGTACATTATTTTTTCTGCCATAGATTCATTCAAAGTTTCATGCCTGAATATTTAATTAAGATCATATATAATTATCTCATATTCCACGAAATTTTAAAATACATGTAAGACAACTGTGGCTAGCTTCCTCCACAGGCATCTATTTATATGACAGAGGGGTCATTTCCTATCTGCTCTCATTACACCACAGGATGCCCGATTTTCTTAAGCCTCTTAAAAGGCTTCATCTAGAGATGCCTGCAGAGGAGGCTAAACTGTGGCAGCTATAAGGCAAGATGAAATGGACAAGGGAGCTGGAATTTCTTTTTTATAGGGGGGTCTTAAACGGTCCCTGGAATTACGATATATGTTGATTAAACCATGCCAATTGATGTCTTGTATTTTGTACATGTACATATAATAATATGTGTATGTAAATTCTAACTTCTGTTGTCAGTATTTTGTTACTATACTAGGGTTCTGCAATAGTGAAATATCTGAACTGATCGAGCAACTCCCGTTTAAAGCGAATCAAGGCCCACCTTAGTTACATGAACCCAGCCGGACCACTTTATGTTGCATACTAAACTGTTTCTATGGTTTCATAACCGAAACAAAAGGTCCAAACAGGATTGAATGCGTCATATCCTTTTATTGTTGCGTTACTACGATCTCATACTCGGTACATCTGATCTCAATCGTGTCTGCTTCAATTCATCGAGTTCATCTCAACACAGCCCGCCACACCGCACCATCCCAATGGTATGCCTTCCATAAGGTAGTTGGTTCGAATCCGACAGGGACATGTGGTACGCGACTGTTAGCACATCTTTCATACATTTCAGTGCCATGGCCCGGTTACATAAAACCTCCTCTTAAGTGTTCACTTTAAGAGGGACACTTAAGAATCCGTGTTCTCGTACTGTTCGAGCTGCGTGTTGATTTACAGGTTCATTAAGGCCACACGTAGAGTGAATGGTTCTTATAAACAAATACAGTTAAGATATGCATAAAGAATTTAGTACACCTTTGAGTTTGTGTCATATTATATATAATAGAGGTTCGGTGGGTTTTGTGAAAAATATAAATATTGGAATACTAACAGTAATTAAAGTATTTAGTTTACATGAATCAAGCTTAGTTATCGCGTGTAAAGTTTCTCTTTATACAGCCTAATCTTTAGGTCAAGTAACTGTACCTTCTTTGTAAGAATTCTCGTTAATTTCGTGTTCTTCAGGGCCCGGTTCCTGAAAGCCAGATTAGCGCTAATCCAGAGTTAATTACCATGACAACTAATACGTTTTGTTGCGAGTTAATCCAGGATTAGCGCTAATCGGGCTTTCAGGAACCGGGCCCAGATGCTTTTCGTACAAGGTAAATTAAATCATGTTTATGTCTTAAACCTAAAAGTTTTTGTAGATTATAAATACTAGTCAATAATAAACTAGAATCTATTACGGTTGGCGACAAATATCAACGTTTTATACTAAAGACGCATAATGCGTGTAGACGTATTTGGGCAAAGAAAACTTTGTTCGACCAGTCACATAATGCGTCTTGTGCCCATTTTTGTGTCTAAGACACTATGCTGTCGTGTTATGTCAGTTAAAACTTCCCATCGTGCTTTGCGACAAGTTCGAATGACCTCGTTTCCAGGACTGGCAAACGCGAAGAAGTTTACAAAAAAAAAATACAGCTTTCAAAATGTGTGTCAAACCGCTGGAATGAAAGGTTATGAAAGATGCTTTCAAGTTTTAGGTCCTTCGGTCGATATTCTCAACAGAAGGGCCGATCACAGGTTAGAATTTCACTTGCTCAATCTTCTGGCCCTGCATGATCGTTCTTAAAGATACCATGACCTTGCACAACATTTATTTCTGGACTTATCCAAAATCTTAAAACAAAATCGTTTTACTCATGATTACTACCAATAATTAAGCTTACATACTTGTTTTAACTCGTGTCCTTGAAAGCCATTTTAAGTTTTTCTTATAATTTTAATATGCTTTCAAAATTATAATAGACCCATTCAGCTTGACTTTTCCCTTGACTAAAATATTTTTGTTGTTTTATGTATACCAAAACGAAATGTATTGAAAAAAAGTACAATTCTCTAGAGAACTGTCACGTGGTCTGAAATGGGCATCAAACAGGCAAGCTGAAATATGATTCTGCCGCTGAAATAATATTCTATACCGTTCTTAGACTTAGGCTGCAAGCTCTGTCAACTGAGAAGTAGTGGATAACAGTGTACATACTGAGGCAAAAACATCCATGTTCTAAGGGTTAGGCTGTTTATTTATTTTGTCAAAACAGTGTGCTCAATATGTTTTGGAAGAATTTGCGTAATCCCAGTCAACAAAGGTCCAACCTTGATGCATAACAATTTTTGTACATGTAAATAAATTTTGCATTATTTCATCTATCTTCTCACTCTCAGCATCTCATTCCTAATAATAGCATGCAGTAAACACATGCAGCCATTGGGTGCCTATTTTTATACTAGACGAACTAAGAATATGCAATAAGTTTTCTTTTCGATCCCAAATACGTCTAGACGCATTCAATATTACTGAAAGAACTTCAAATATTAGGATACGACCAGTGAAGTCCAACTTAATATTTTATTAAAGACTATCACGTTATGTAAAAAATCGTAATTATTCCAACCCATATAATTACCCGAATATGTATTTATAGGTTAGTTTAATTTAATTATCCTTAAATGGAAAACAAATTATTATAAGAACGAGTTTAGAATCACTTCAGAAGCAAGTCACAATACGAATTTGAAGTATCATATAAAACAAAAAGCAAACAAAGTGAATGTTTTATATGACACCCCTAAATACACGGGACATCCAGAGGTCCCGTAAATTTACGTGCGATGTTCCACTTACGTTCAGGCCTTAAACGTTTTATGCAACACGCGTAAATTCTGTTGCATAAACGACACTTACACCTACGCAAATCTTAAGAATGGCTAAACATGGTTCCAGATGGCTGCACATGGTACACGTAGTTGGCTGGGTCTGTAAGTAAGGACTCCCGACTCTTTTTTAACTTTTGTACCGACCGTGTGGGCTTTGCTAAGCCCCTATATTTTCCCACATGGAGCACGGTTTTTTCGGCAAAGTCCCCAGTACTAGTGAGGCAACAGGAGTTAACCCATACAACGAATGTGTTAAACTGACTACAAAAGAAGTTATAATAAAAAAATCATCGCGAGGATAATTAATATTAAAAGTTTGAAAAGTGTACGATTTAAATGGAAAGATGAAATCACCGGAATCCCATCAAGAAGAGGCTCTTCGCAGGCTATACTCAGCGTAGAAATGGAGAGCGGGGTGGGACTCCCAACAAGAAGAGGCTCTTCGCAGGCTATACTCAGCGAAGAAATGGAGAGCGGGGTGGGACTCCCAACAAGAAGAGGCTCTTCGCAGGCTATACTCAGCGTAGAAATGGAGAGCGGGGGAACTCCCATCAAGAGGAGGCTCTTCGCAGGCTATACTCAGTGTACAAATGGAGGGCGGGGTAGGACTCCAATATATCATGCAAGAAAAGGCCCTTCGCAGCCTATACTCAGCGTAGAAATGGAGAGCGAGGGGATTCCCATCAAGAGGAGGCTCTTCGCAGGCTATACTCAGCGTAGAAATGGAGAGCGGGGTGGGGCTCCCAACAAGAAGAGGCTTTTCGCAGGCTATACTCAGCGTAGAAATGGAGAGCGGGCTGAGACTCCCATCAAGAGGAGGCTCTTCGCAGGCTATACTCAGCGTACAAATGGAGGGCGGGGTAGGACTCCCATATATCATGCAAGAAAAGGCCCTTCGCAGGCTATACTCAGCGTAGAAATGGAGAGCGGGCTGAGACTCCCATCAAGAAGAGCCGGACTCTTCGCAGGCTATACTCAGCGTAGAAATGGAGAGCGGGGTGGGACCGCCATCAAGAAGAGGCTTTTCGCAGGCTATACTCAGCGTAGAAATGGAGAGCGGGGTGGGGCTCCCAACAAGAAGAGGCTTTTCGCAGGCTATACTCAGCGTAGAAATGGAGAGCGGGGTGGGGCTCCCAACAAGAAAAGGCCCTTCGCAGCCTATACTCAGCGTAGAAATGGAGAGCGGGGCGACTCCCATCAAGAGGAGGCTCTTCGCAGGCTATACTCAGCATAGAAATGGAGAGCGGGGTGGGACTTCCATCAAGCAGTGGCTCTACGCAGGCTATACTCGGTGTAGAAATGGAGAGCGGGGTGGGGCTCCCAAGAAGAAGAGGCTTTTCGCAGGCTATACTCAGCGTAGAAATGGAGAGCGGGGTGAGACTCCCATCAAGAAAAGGCCCTTCGCAGCCTATACTCAGCGTAGAAATGGAGAGCGGGGCGACTCCCATCAAGAGGAGGCTCTTCGCAGGCTATACTCAGCATACAAATGGAGAGCGGGGTGGGACTGCCATCAAGAAAAGCCCCTTCGCAGCCTATACTCAGCGTAGAAATGGAGAGCGGGGGGACTCCCATCTGAGCCATATACTAATGATCCGGTAAAAAAGTCAACTTGACCAAGCAAAACTGTTGTAGCCTTAAATTTAAGTTACAATCTGCTGACACGGTCGTATTGTCTGAGCCATGTATAAGGCTCAGACAACGACATATGCTTACTGCCCCGTTCAATGTCCACTGGACGTTTAAACAACATTTTATCCCTGTTCAGCTTAATTCTTAGTAGATATTCAATATTTGTTTGAATGCACTGCCAGCAATCCCAACCACTAGAGTTAACCCCAACCCGTACTAAAACACTATGTATTTCTTGCTTGCCAATAAACTTTGGTGGCGATCTTGACATCGGAAGGAGCTACGACATACAAAATGATCACGTGACTATAGTGCGCTGTTGCTTAGCAACCATTGGTTAACTTTAAACAACATTTTATCCCTGTTTAGCTTAATTCTTAGTAGATATTCAATATTCATTGAATGCACTGCCATCGTAGCGTTTGTTACTGCAAACAAAATTGAAATCGATCGAATATTAATTGAGATACACAAATTTGAAATGAACCTGGAAGCTATAATTGCACGAAAACCAGTAAATTAATGGCAACCCCAACCCCCAGAGTTAACCCCAACCCCTACTAAAACACCATATATGTCTTGCTTTCCAATAACCTTTGGTGGAGATCTTGACATAGCACGGAGCTACAACATACCAAATGATCACGTGACTAAAGTGCGCTGTTGCTTAGCAACCATTGGTCAACTTTAAACAGCATTTTATCACTGTTCACCTTAATTCTTAGTAGATATTCAATATTCGTTGAATGCACTGCCATGGTAGTGTTTGTTACTGCAAACAAAATTGAAATCGATTGAATATTAATTGAGATACACAAATTTGAAATGAATCTGGAAGCTATAATTGCACGAAAACCAGTAAATTAATGGCAACCCCAACCCCCAGAGTTAACCCCAACCCCTACTAAAACACCATATATGTCTTGCTTTCCAATAACCTTTGGTGGAGATCTTGACATAGCACGGAGCTACAACATACCAAATGATCACGTGACTAAAGTGCGCTGTTGCTTAGCAACCATTGGTCAACTTTAAACAGCATTTTATCCCTGTTTAGCTTAATTCTTAGTAGATATTCAATATTCATTGAATGCATTGCCATCGTAGCGTTTGTTCTGCAAACAAAATTGAAATCGATTGAATATTAATTGAGATACACAAATTTGAAATGAACCTGGAAGCTATAATTGCACGAAAACCAGTAAATTAATGGCAACCCCAACCACCAGAGTTAACCCCAACCCCTACTAAAACACCATATATGTCTTGCTTTCCAATAAACTTTGGTGGAGATCTTGGCATAGCACGGATATACAACATACCAAGTGATCACGTGATTAAAGTGCGCTGTTGCTTAGCAACCATCGGTCAACTTTAAACAGCATTTTATCCCTGTTTAGCTTAATTCTTAGTAGATATTCAATATTCATTGAATGCATTGCCATCGTAGCGTTTGTTCTGCAAACAAAATTGAAATCGATTAAATATTAATTGAGATATATGCACAAATTTGAAGTGAACCCGGAAGCTATAATTGCACGAAAACCAGTAAATTAATGTTAAGTAGCTAGCAACCCCAACCACCAGAGTTAACCCCAACCCCTACTAAAACACTATGTATTTCTTGCTTGCCAATAAACTTTGGTGGCAATCTTGACATAGGACGGAGCTACCACATACCAAATTATCACGTGACTATAGTGCGCTGTTGCTTAGCAACCATTGGTTAACTTTAAACAATGAATGAGGTACAATTAAATTGGTTCACATGGTACTTTGCAAATAGAAACAACAATGCCTCATTAACAACCAATTTTCTACGCCCAAAGAAATAATCTGTGGTGTCCCACATGGTCGATTCTTTGCCCTCTTCTCTTTTAATTATATATAAACGACTTGACAAATTGCCTTCGATCTACAACTCCATGTCTTTATGCGGATGACACAATTTTTTGACCCTGACGAACTTGCTAATTGATCAAAACCTTACCTGGGGAAACCATATATATAGTTGAAAACATATGTAAAAAGCTAGTGCTGGCATTAATTGGTGCCATTCGGCGTTTGAAGCCATTTGTCCCCACGTACTAACTCTCTTGAAACTATATACAAGGCGTTGGTACAGCCCTATTTCGATTATTGCTCTCCCTTATGGGATACTTGTGACAAGGCCGCGAATAAGGATAAATTACAAAAACTTCAATCACATGCCCCTCGGGTTATAACAGGAGCCAAATATGAAATACGCTCGGTAGACAGCCTTGACAAATTACAATGGCCAACTCTCCAGTCACGGCGATTACGATCAAAATCGATGTTTATGTACAAAATCTTAAAAAAATCAATGTGCGCCTTACCTGAGAAATCTATTTTTTAAGCTCAATGACTGCCAAAAGAAATATAATCTCAGGAATATAGATACAGATCTACGAATTTCCTCAAATGTAGTTTTGGGTATAGCGGTGCTATGCTTTGGAACAGTCTTAAAAATGAGGCTAACCTTGCTAAATCTCTTACTCCATTTCGAAAAGAGATGCCTGCCTATCTGATGCAAAATGTTTCCATGTAAATTTCTTAGAATCAAATATCTATTGTATTTTAAATAATTTCTCGATTATTACGATTTTTAACACTTTTGCTGTAACTATTTAAACGCCCCACCTGGAAATCAGCTTGTAAAGTTGTTGGTGGCTAGCGTCTCAAAATAAATTAAGTTGCATGTAAGTTGCATGTACACCTGACCTACTCTCCACTACACCTGGATACCTCACCACTACACCTGATCGGGACCCACTCTCCACTACACCTGACCCCCTCACTACTACACCTGACCCCCTCACCACTACACCTGACCCTCACACCACTACACATGACCCTCTCACCACAACACGTTACGCTCTCACCACTACACCTGACCCCCTCACCACTACACCTGACCCTCTCATCACTACACCTAACGCTCTCACCACTACGCCTGGCCCCCTCACCACTACACCTGGCTCCCTCACCACTACACCTGACCCCTTCACCACTACACCTGACTACCTATCCACTACACCTCAACGGTTCAGAGGTAGTGGAGAGGTAGTCAGATGTAGTAGAGAGGTAGTCGGGTGTAGTGGTGAAGGGGTCAGGTACGATGCAGTGGTGAGGAGGTCAGGTGTTTGGTGAGGTAACCAGACTTCGGGGTCGGAGCGTTGCGTGACAGAGCATACAGCGGTTGCGTAGGAGAATACAGAATTATAGGCAGTTTTACGAGCTTTAGGGATATGTCCGCTACAATGGCCAATTTACGTGCGATAAATTCCAATACCACCCTTTTGACATTCCATGGTTGCGAACGTACCCACACTAGTAGTGGTCAGGTAGGCAGGAGTAGTGGAGAGGGGGTCAGGTGTAGTAGATGTAACTGCTGCGGGGAATCTAGAGGTTGCTGCTTACTCAAATCTCAACAATTACAGGGGTAGCTTGGTACAAATGAATCCGAACTCCACAGATTGATTACAACAACTGTACTTTAATCAACAATAGTTCACTGTTCTCAATTCGACAAGGTTCTGGTAGCACTAGGTTTGTAGAATATGTATAATTGTGGGAGTTGTAGCTTTCGTAGCAAATGTAGTATAGAAGTTGTAGGGATGTAGGTTCGAACTGAAATACGATAATTAAAATAGACTCTAACTTATCCAAGCATAAAATACACGAGTTATAACATGATAGTTCTAACAATCTAACAACATTATAGCGTGTAACATATGACAATCGATACTTATATAACTAATTGTTTAAGATAGTATAATCATAGCATAAATAACATGATCAAACTGAGAACATAACAGTGTCGCGTGGAATTGAATAGCACTGACATAACTAAATCACAATTTCGATAAATCGTGTAAATCGTCTGGCTAAGAGATGAACAGCATAACAAATCATAAACGTCCTGTAATTGACTCGAGCATAATTAATTTTACTCTATAGCAAGCGTTTGATTTGCAACGATCAAGGCTATAACTTATATCAACTAGACAGTATAAAGAAAATATAAAGACTTACTTAATTTGGTTTACCCTTGTACCAAAGGTAGCAGATCGTAGATAAAGTTGTATATCCTATATGATCGTAGCGTGGTAGCGGAGTAACTAACTAACTGAATTTGCTTGATAGAACAGTGCACGTCTACTCAGAAAACGTGCCTAAGGTAGTATGAGTCATGTAGTGTAGTGTAGTAGTGTAGGTGTAGTGGTCAGGTAGGCAGGAGTAGTGGAGAGGTAGGCAGGTGTAGTGGAGTGGGTCAGGTGTAGTGGAGAGGTAGGCAGGTGTAGTGGAGAGGTAGGCAGGTGTAGTGGAGTGGGTCAGGTGTAGTGGAGAGGTAGGCAGGTGTAGTGGAGGGAGTCAGGTGTAGTGGAGAGGTAGGCAGGTGTAGTTGAGGGGGTCAGGTGTAATGGTAAGGTAGCCAGGTCTAGTAGATAAGATCCACTTTATTTATACACGCTAACCTAATTCAACAAAACTGATTTCCAATTGGGGCGTGTTTTACCAATACAATAATATAATATAACTATAATATAACTCATTTTAAAAACAACTAGAACTAATACAAGAAATTAAAATAATAATTAATATAGCTACTATTAACTACTACTAGGAATGAAAATACTAATCAATAATCTACTTGTATGGCCCAAGGGATGGAATTAAACTGTTAAAAGAAGCCAGAGAATCACAATTGCGAACTTCAATGGGCAAATTGTTCCATAATTTAGCACATCTCCGATAACAACGTTAGGTTGTGCGGAGAGATTAGTCAATCTCTGTTTCGACCCAATTATAACAATATTTAAACTTCATTTGTTTGATGCAAGCCAGTTTCTAATATCCTTGTTTACCCCCATTTCCGTTTTTTCTATTGTTTTCCCTGAAGCCGTCAAGCTTGTGTCGTCAGTAGTGGATGAGGTCAGGTGTAGTGGTGAGGTAGGCAGGTGTAGTGGAGAGGTAACCAGGTGTAGTGGTGAGGTAGCCAGGTGTAGTGAAGGGGGTCAGGTGTAGTGGTGAGGTAGACAGGTGCAGTGGAGAGGTAGGCAGGTGTAGTGGTGAGGTAACCAGGTGCAGTTGAGGGGGTCAGGTATAGTGGTGAGGTAGGCAGGTGCAGTGGACGGGGTTAGGTGTAGTGGTGGGGGTTAGGTGTAGTGATGAGATAACCGGGTGCAGTGGAGGAGGTTAGGGGTAGTGGTGAGGTAACCAGATATAGTGGAGGGGGGTTAGGTGCAGTGATGAGGTAACCAGGTGTAGTGGAGGGGGGGGGGGGGTTAGGTGTAGTGGTGAGGTAACCAGGTGCAGTGGAGGAGGTTAGGTGTAGTGATGAGGTAACCAGGTATAGTGGAGAGGGTTAGGTGTAGTGGTGAGGTAACCAGGTGCAGTGGAGGAGGTTAGGTGTAGTGATGAGGTAACGAGGTATAGTGGAGGGGGGTTAGGTGTAGTGGTGAGGTAACAAGGTGTAGCAGAGGGGGTTAGGTGTAGTGGCGAGGTAACCAAGTGCAGTAGAGAGGTACGCATATGTAGTGGAGAGTGGGTTAGGTGTAGTGGTGAGGTAGGCATGTGTAGTGGTCAGGTAACCAGGTGTAGTGAAGAGGGGTTCAGGTGTAGTGGAGAGGTATCTTACAGTATCTTACATAGACGAGAGCAATGACGTAATCTTTCACATTTGTTATTTTTGTGTTTACTGTAGGTTTGGATATACATGTATAATCTCATCAAAAGTTTACATTATAAATATGTAGTTTTCCAGCATTCCCCTAACGAAAATCAACAACATCAACAAAAAACGCATGGATATGCACAGGAAAGTGTGACTAGTTGCAAACTATGGAATACGCGAAAGTTTTCTTACAAGCAAAGTTCTATTTGAAATGTAGTATTCAACTATAATTTTACATAATTTAGCATAACCAACTTATTGAGAGAACGGGAATTGGAAACCCAAGAAACCGGGTTCAACTCCCTACTGATATAGATCAGAATGTGTAGTGGTGCAATTGTATGGGTAGCGATACAGACTTTGCTATCCGGAATCGAACCGGAAACTCAGACCTCAAGTGCTTGTGACACTCAATGTCCTCGTTCTGCCATAATAGCAATTTTGTGTCTGTAAAGGCGCTGGCCCATATGCAATGCATATACGTGAAGGTCTTCCTCAGTAAATCTTTTGCTACTGGGTACTATTTTCATTAAAAAAATATAATACCACAATTTTTGGTTGCTTTACTCCTGTTTACTTTGTATAAGCCAATGAAATAAAGAACAAGAGAAAATTAACACATTCTGCATCCACTGCATGGAAATGACATTGTATCCACCCATAACTATACAAAACCAGAAGCTTGGTAAAGGAAGATAGTAAAAGCCTGTGTCTATAAATTGGTTTGCTACATGCATATAGTCCAAGGAAATGAGGATGAGGCAGCCAGTGTACTCTTTATCCACTCAAATATTGTTACAAATATTATTTTCACCCTATATCTATCAAAGAATGAATGCACTATCAAACTAAACTCAACTTCCAGATAAAAAGTTGGTGATTCTGTTCTGTCAAACATTATATGGATCGCAAATAAATAAATAATAAACAAACAAATAAATGAATGAATAAATAAAACCTAATGGAAAGGACGTCCATATTTGCTCTTATTTGAAATAAAATAACTGCTAACCAACACCGTTACATTGGTGGGTTGTTTATTTATTACATTGAGGCGGACTGATTGATGGGACAGAATCGCTGACTTCTAACCTGGAACTTTGACCAGTTTTGAGAAGTTGATCACTAGATCTAAATTGTCGATACACATTTGGGACAAATTTCATATCAATGACATTCAATATGGCAAATAACTTGTGATTTTGCTCTGTGTTCTCATTGAACATCAAGATCCATGTAGAGAGAACAATAGGTTTGCATCGGGCATCAACCTTGATGCATGTGACCAAATATTTGCCCTCCATTGGATGACATTATGCTCATGCATAATGGATGAGTTTGAGAAGTTCAAGTGCACAAATGGGCCCAAAGCCTTAAATATTTCACAATATGATTCAAGTTGTTTCATTACTCCTTTATTACCATTCCTGGCATTTGCCGTTTTCTTCTAACATCTTCTAGCAGAAGGTTGCATTTGTAGTTATAAAGCTACTACTGAATTACAACATCAAATTGCAGCACAACAGGTGCAAAGTTGAAAATCCCTGGCGGGATGACCACTGGAAAAATTCCCTAAAAAATACCTAGGGCAGAAAAAAGTTATACCCCCAAAAAATTACAAATTCTTTAAAAGTTTCAGCCATATACAGTTTTCTCACTTGTACTTTATGTCCATAGCTCAGATTTGCCCCTAAAAAATACCAGATGCAATGAAAATGTGGCTTTTGCTCAAACAACCCCTAAAAAATACCAGATTGTCAATTTCAAACCCTAAAAAATTTGACGGTGACCATCCCTATACCAGCTGAATATAGGAAGAACCCCCCCTCTGGGTTGTAAATAGTTTTCCTATAAAGTCCAGTCATTTGACTCATCATGAGAGATGTTTGGTCAGTCATATTAATTAATGTTTGTTTTTTACTCTAAACAATTGGTGGAATGACCACCAACAAAAAAGTTCAATAAACCTAAAAGTAAGCCTATATAATTAAGGACTGGCTTGTTAACTTTAAACAGTACAGTCGCTAAATAGGGCAGTCTCCAAGATTAGGAGATTTATAACAAATGCCTGAGTCAGAATGCACAGTACATGTAGCCAGGATTTCTAGGCTTGCAGGTAGATGGAACTTTATACCCTAGTAGATTGACTTAACCCCTGTAACCCAACTTATATTGTAAGTCAAGCCCAGGGTGTTTATTAAGAATATCAGTGGGCTGATATGAACAGACTGGGATAATATACAGTGTAGTGTTTGTCCTGATACCAGATTGTGAATTTCAAACCCTAAAAAATATGATGGTGACCATCCCTACCAGCCAAATATAGGAAGAACTCCCCCTCTGGGTTGTAAATAGTTTTCCTCTAAAGTCCAGTCATTTGACTGACTATTTATTGAAATGTATGGGAAACATTTTAAGAAACGAGTCTGGCTCTATTTGACACTAACTTAATTTGTACTTGGAATCATTAAAAGCTTCAATGCCTCCCTGCTTCAATCCACTATGCAGTGTGACAATAATTCAATAATTTTGTGTAGTCCACCAAATCTTGATCCACAGTGTTTGAAACAAAACACAGCTGAGTGAAACCAATAGTGTTTTTAATAGTGGTTTGAAGATTACACTTGTTTATAGTGGACAAACACAAAACACAGTTGAGTGAAACCAATAGTAAGATGATCAGGCCCGTAGCCAGTATTTTTGACTGGGAGGTGCATTGGAATGTCAAATTTGCGATCTCACCAGGTGCAAGTTTGTAGGGGTCTGGAAAAGTCCTACATGTAACTCAGGAAACATTAAAAAAAATAGGTTGTCTGAGACTGCATTTCATGTGTTTTGAAGGCAGTTTGATTTAAACACTTCACTTTCTTTCTTTCTCTCTTTTGAGCCATCGGTCCAAAAAAGCAGACCTCCACAGCCTGCAGGGGGTGCAAGCACACCCATAGCACCCCCTCCCTATGGGCCTGATGATTGTCTGAGCTGAGCTGTGGCCTCTTGTACTAGAATCCCCACCCTGGGTCAAGTCCTAGCTCGAGTCCTGGCATTTAGGAATCCTCATTTGTTGGTATATAATATAAGCCCCTTGCTTCGGCTTTCCTTGATTCATTTTCATGTAAAAAATGTGCTTTTTTAACAAATACAATAAATTATTATTATTATACAAACATTTAAAAAACCTATGGTGAAATTTAAGAAAACCCTTACCATTTTCGACTCCAAATCATTCATAGAACGACCCTGCACTACAATGGATAATTTAGCACAGTTTTCAAGTGATCTTTTGAACTCAGGGTTTTCAATAGAATCGCCGCCTACTTTGATTGAAAAATTCCCCCCAAAATAGATATTTGCGCCAATGGCAATGGCGCTCGATGCTCGCCGCCTACTCTTCAAGTTTTGCCACTTACTTCAAATGTTATTGAAAACCCTGGAACTGGCCGGGTATTCTATAGTTTAGCCGTAAGCTTACCTTTCGTCTCTACAATGTTGAATATAATTCTGAAAGCACAAAGAACCAGCTCGTCCCTTGGCTCGAGTCCTAGCTTGAATCCTGGCTCGAAAAAATGCCAACTCTTGAGAAAGGTTCTCTTCGCCTCCTTGTCGATTATTAAACCTTAAAATGTCTGCATAGCCCTACACGAGTCACGAGACAACAATAACAGAGATAAGTTAAGTCGCGCTGGAAGCGTAAACCGGGAGAACTACGAAGGCTTGCTGCGAAGAACATCTTTATCAGTATAAATGGCGGTCATATACGCTTTCTCTCTCTCCCCTACAAAATAATCTTTGTCGCAAGTCACGACTGCCATGGGCTTTTCGTTCCCAATCTATTGACCGGGAGACGCATTTCTAATGAGCAATATGATTGGACCATCCATGTGCAATACGTCAGAGATCATGATTACCACAGAGGTCAGAACTGCCACGGTACAGCTCTCAACGTCAAGTACGCGACGCGTCAACCACTACGGATTAGGCGCATAAAGACCCCTGGGAACGAGGTTGACCACACAACTTGGTTTTAAATTCGGATTTCAAGTACATCCTTAAGTTTAATAGTTATAAGAAATATAGAACAAATGTATATTACTGAGCCCGGTTACTGAGTGGGATAAAGAGAAAGAAGAAATTTCATAGGGTTTGAAACATTCAAAACTAGAACTATATGCAGCGGTGAAGGGTAGTTACGCGTTTGAGGGGTATCTTAGTAAAATCAAAGACTGATCTTGAAACGCGTAGAGCTGTAACAAAGTTACGACTTTCAGCTCACCAATTCCCTGTCGAGCGCGGTCGTTATATACAAATACCAAAAGTACAGAGAATTTCTACCATTTGTGATTCGTGTGAAATTGGGAATGAATTTCACTACTTGTTTAAATGCAGGAATTGCAGTATGATAGATGATTGAGTTTCTTTCATTAATGAATAATATGCTATAAATCCTCTTTTCTCTTCTTTTAGTGACATTACGCTATTTCATTATATTGTTTCTATGAAGGACAATAATCTATTAAATGTTAGCTCGATATATATTAAGATATTATAAATCTATTTGTCAAAAATTGTGGTTAAACTTATACAACATTTGTAAATTACATAAATTGATTACTTTTTTAAATATAAGTTTATTAGATGCACACCAAAAATTGTTTTCAAGGTGCTAATAAATCATATTTACTGTTTATTTCATGGTTTTCTATGGAATACTGGCGAATATTTCACGAGAAATTTGTATTATTTGGTATACGAGCCTTTAGGCGAGTTGTATACCAAAATAATACGAATTTCGAATGAAATTTTCGCCAGTATTCCATAGAAAACCATGAAATAACCATATTATCTATAAATAACAAATTTACAAAAAGATTTATCACGAAAACAAAGTAACTTACCGGACGATAGACTGCAAATTTTCTTGCCGGAAAACACAAATTTCGAGTGGCGGCCGCACACGTCTGCCGAAGAATTATGTATTCAAAATGGTGAATTCTTATTGGCTGATAAAGAAATGGCGCGAAATTTCCTGCATTTTGATTGGCCTTGACCTAGCCATGAAATACCGCTCTGTATTTCATAGAAAAAAACTATGAAATACCGCCCTGTACGTATTTCATAGTAAAGCTGAGCTCTGATTGGCTGAAATATAATATAGGATAATTTATTGTATTGTATTGATAAACAAACTAATCAAAACATTGGCGCAATGATTCATGGGCTCGGACACAGGGTCTTTAAGTGATATGTACATGTAGCTTCTTCATCAGTAGCCACACTCTTTGCCATGATTGACAGGTACCAATATGGGTGTTACTAATATATTCTATCATTTGTGGTCAGCTCTAGAGGACATACTTATCCAAATGCAATGTAGCACAACATAGCAGACATGCTTTACACTTGTGTAGAAGTGGTTGGGATTTGCCCCTCGTCTTGTTAATATCTGTGTTCATACATTTTGACTCATATGTGCATACATACATAAACTTTCTTTAGACACGGTAGTATCATCAGTTATTTACCTATAAAATTTAGATTAATAATTAAATACTGTTTTACATGATAGCCGTGTACAAAATAGTAATAGAAATAGTATAGATATTGTGATTAAAAATATATTATGAATATTTAAAAAAACGTTATATCACGGTTGAGCGTGCGCACCCGATAATCACATTTGGGCGAGGTTTCTCTTAAAGGCTCGTATAGATTGAGATGTTCTTACATGATCTGGAAGTTGATTCCAGACCTTGGCACCACTATAGGATATACTTTTTTTTTTAGAAAATCAGTTTTGAGTTTGGGTAGGTTAAGGTTTTTTTGTCAAATCCCTTAGGTCATAGACACTATGTCTGTATGTAAATAGGTATTTGAGAGACATTTCATTTAATATTTTGAACATTAGTACAGCTTTCTGCTTTTCCCGTCTATTTATCAATGTATCCCAGCCAAGTTTATTAATTTTGGGATTGAGAACTTGTATCGTAATCTGATTGAGTGATGATTCTCGCTGCACGGTGCTGTAACCTTTGTAGCTTATCACAAAGTTCTTGGCTTAAGGTGGCTCGCCTGGATTTTCCATGGACGCACCATACCTACTTTGAACGGCTGATACTCCACTGTCAGAGCACGGTTGGGCTAGCCACTTCACCCATTTACTAGAAATAGAATAAACTTTCCAAAACTGTAGGTTTGTTTGACATCGGTATTACCATAGTAACACAGCGTCGACGTCATTTATTTTACATATCATCAATTTTCTCGAAATCTAGACCTAAACTTTTAAAACAACCTAGTGTGCCTTAGTCTAAATGTAGGCATTCAAGACTGCAAAGTTTAAAAAAATTGTATGAGAGCGTTTTCGAAAAAAATTGGGTTGAATATTTTCATTAAAAAAATAAACAATTCGCCTTACTTCCTATTTAGTCGTCGAGAACAGTGTTTTCCGGACCGATTCAAGCGATGTTTTTAGCATATTTCATACCAGTGGCACAGGACTACTTCCCATGAAAATGTCATTCCATTTGCTTTATTCGATTTCGGTTTATGGAATCATAAGTAATGTCATAAATATGCTCATTTTACTCAAAATAGTAACGTATTTGCTAAGGAAGCTGTAATTCAAAAACTAGTCGATAAATATTTTTTTAAATCTTTTCTCCTGAAATTCAACATGTACTCTCCGGACCCTGTAAATTTCAAGTGCATTGAATCATTTTAAGGGCGCAAAATAAAAACAAAAACATAGGGAACTTTTACATTCATCCGACGCAAGCTTCATTGCTGTATCAAGTTTATGGTGCGTCCCTGGAAAATCCAGGCGAGCCACCTTAATCCATCCCAGACGGAACTCGAAGTACGGCTCTACTATCGTCTGATAGATTTTTATACTTTCATTACATGATTGACACCTAGATGGCTAGCCTGCATTTCAGTAGCCTGATTTTCAGACGGTCGAGGTCGTCCGCTCACTTCCTCCCCGTGTTCCTGACGTCATTTCATTTCGACCAATCAGAGCGGAGGTTTTATTTTTAGAGAACTGAGGTATGCGTGGAATGTCCAGTGGAGCCTGTATCGTCCGCCATTTGGGTTGTCCTTCATGCACAAACGGGACTTGATATGGCTTGGGACATGGCGTGCGAAACTTTCGGCATTTCTGAATTATTTCCCGAACAGCGAAAGGCAATATTACTCCTCGTTTCCCGGAAGGACCTTGGCCATCACAGCTGCATCTATAGGCGACGACCAGGTAGAGAATCGAGAGAGGAGAAATTATGTAACCTTCTAGTACAGCTCGCCAGAATCACGCACTTTCCTGCACTGCAGAATTCTTATGTTTTACAGCTTCAAACTTATGTTGATTTCTCAGAACTAACCCTAACCATATCCCGTTTGAGCTGCTATGGTTTTTTGGGCAGCAGGAACTTTTTAAATAGGATTTTTCGTACAGTATTTCAAGCGCATGGTCACAACACTGATCTAACTACCGGATTTGTTGTATTTTCTTGAATTTGTCAAAATCAAGACTGTTCAAAATTCTGATAACATAAATATTTAGGCAAATGTAATCCAACTTTTACCATGACATTCACTATATGTGTTCACTCCTGTAAAAATTTCAGCCATTCCATGAAAGATTTAGTCTTCTTAAGGCGAAAAAGCTATGAAATTTCAGCTTTTAGGACTAAAAAGTGTGTTAAAATTTTTGCAAACATAAATAATTGACCAAATGTCGTGAAACTATTACCATGACATACTCAGTATGTGTGTTCACTGCTGTAAAATAATCGGAACGATTGCAGAATACCCCACCACTTGGTCATTAATAATGCATTTTCTCAAATTCTCATACAAACCCTCTAAAAATCAAATAAATCTTACCCATTTTCAACTCCAAATCATTCATAGAACGAGTCTAAATACACCTGAGCTAAATGGATAATTTTGCACAATTTGTAAGGGCTTTTCAAGTGATCTTTCGAAGTGGTGGGGTATTCTGCAAATTGGTCTTCTAAATGCCAACATTCTAGGAGACATTTTAATACGGCATACAAAGCGGTCGAGGAAGATTAATGATTTTCCAAAGCCCGTAGCTAGTAGATTCATAAACATCGCGATATCGATAGCGCTTCCTATCAGATTTTCCCGGTACACGTCTGAGGACAACATGTTTCTCCACGTTCTGTTTCTATAAGTTTGAAGCTGTAGAACATATTCTGCAGTGCATGAAAGAGCCGTGATTCTGACGATCTGTAGAAGTTGTAGAAGACTACATAATTTCTCCTCTCTCGACCTAGTCGTCGCCTTATAGATGCAGCTGTGGTAGCAAAGGTCCTTCCGGGAAACGAAGTATAATAATGCCTTTCTCTGTTCGGGAAATAATTCAGAAATGTCGAAAGTTTCGCACGCTTTCTCCTAAGCCATATCAAGTCCGTTTGTATCGTCCGCCATTTGGCTTCACCTTCACGTGTCATGCAGGCTGCACTAGACATTCCATGCATACCTCAGTTCTCTAAAAATGAAACCTTTGCTCTGATTGGTCGAAATGAAACGATGACCAGAACACGGTTTCTGTCGAAGTCCATCAGACGGGGAGGAGGGATCGGAGGAAGTGAGGCGGACGACCTCGACGTCTCTCTCGGGAGGAATGAACCAGAGGAGACGGCTGAAATTCAGGCTACTAGATGGCTTCCCAACTACTTTGATTTCAAGAACGAGAATCTGTTTTCACATCCCGATAGTATGACAGTACTTACATTTGTTACGATGAAGATAAGTTTGTTGTGGAATTCTCGAGTAACGTACCCTGGGTTCCAAAGGTTCTACTACCCTGATTTTTGAAATTTACGATTAATATCTAGTGTAGATGACTGGTAAACATTAGCAATGAAGGCTGACTTACCCTCGAGACCAACCAAGCCGGAAGTGATTGAACTATTGTTGGTTTCGTCTGGACGCTATGTCATTATCCACAGATTACTTGTCAGTTCAATATAGCGTGTAGAGATAAACATACGAATACGAAGGGAGAACTCTACACGAATGCTGCAGGCACAACAATATATACCAGGCATTCTGTGTTAGGGTTTTGACCGTGTTGGACTGGTGTGACAGAATTACATAACCCGCACAATCCATAGTTGCACGTATTTGTTAAGTATAGTAATTATATATAGCCGTTCTATTGTTACAGCATTTTTGCACTCCTGTTACATAATGTTTATTTAGTCTTAGCCTTAGAAATGTTAAAGTATTCAGAATCCAGCCCCGTATAAATACGCCCAAAAATAAAAAACGCGGCAGAATGTACAACGTTTGAAGAAAGCTTCAGGATTGAGGAAGAGTAGAAATCCTTACTGAATCCAATCACCGCTGAACTCCGCATCAGTGGGCCCTAGAGTGTAACCTGATATGCAAACCGTTATCGAGCTCAAGGGTTAAACGATTCGAATATAGGATAAGGAGGAAAGGAAAAATTGTGTATGGAAAGCGGAGCACGAGAGGTAGCTGATCAGCTTGAAGCTAGAAGACAAAGAGAAGACAGATTGAACGAGTCATTGGAAGAGAAACTGGAAAAGAAAAAGGAATAACGGAGCCGCTACTGTTGACAGAGAGAAAAGTAGACCGAAGAGAGAGAAAGAGGGGCGAAGAACACTGGTTTGTAAGAACACTATTATTTTATTTAATATTCTCTGCCTAGTATAATTGTAGTTTAGGCGTGTATTTGTTACGTTTGTTATTAGTATAGTCCATCTTATAGTCTGGCAAAATCAATGTATTATTTTAGACTCTTATTAGTATTTTAAAAAAAATCATTGAAAAAGAGGAAGGCTTGTGGCTAGTTATTGTGTTGGCTTTAACATCCCAAGTTCGGTCACAACTGGTACAAAGTGCTGAAAGGACATTTGCATAGGAAGTTTTTTTCTTTATTAGAACCTCCTCTTTTCACGCATGGTGAACTTGAAATTCAAATTACAGAGGAGTGAAAAATGTAGCGAGTGAATCAGCCTCTCCTGTGGCAAGGGGAATTTTGAAGGTTTAAAATCAATCTAGCATTTTGTGACTGTTGTGTGACAACTTATACCAGAACTACCCCTCGGTATTCAGTTTCGCACTTCACTTTGGCGCAGTTTAGCACCATGCGGGGTATTCTATAAGTATGCCAATATAATACACGTTACACGATTCACCGATTGAACAATAGATAAACTGAGATACAGATCGAAGAAAAGTGACATCCGATTAAAGAAAGAAGAGAGTAAAATTCAGCGACAGAAATATCACGAAATACCAGCACATGGCGAGAACGCAGTGTGTGACACTGCGGTTCCGGATCAGTTGGCGCAGCTAGAGAGTACGTACTGAATAAGAAATGACGCGATAACAAGCCGTACTCGAACTACTACACAACAACATGGCGAGCAAAATAGCGTCTCATATTTATACTATGGAACTTATGGAACAACTGGTATCGTATGTTATTCAACTGTTAATTGCTACATTCAGTGAGGCCAGTTTGACAATAATGACCAGTTTACCAGTATACATACGCAAGTTCAATCGAGGTATTCAAGTTCAATGAGGTATTACGGAGTTGTTGATGAGGTTAATAAGAGTGTATGATGAAAGATTGAGTGATTATTACTCGGGCTGCCTGTGGCAGCGCCGAGTCTTAAAATGCAAGTCGTTATTTTTTATTTTATTTTTTATTTCATGTCGGACGGGTTCTGCGCATGCGTTAAAGGTCAAATTCACACCAATCAGATTGCACTGTGCTGGTCACGCAACAATCGCCAGGTTAATGTATTTACAGAATTTAATACAGTAAATCAAAATGGTCGACCCGCGAGGGCGAAAGCCTTCCAACAGGCTCAGGATATTTCAACTGGCGCTCTTGTTGACCATAAAAATACATGAACAACCAGGAGCCGTAATACATTCGATCAGCGCTGTTTGGACAGATCCAATGTACATTTAGAAACGTAAGCGAAATACAATATCCAAACACGTTTGGATATCAACGGGTATCGAATTATCATCAAAGGTTAGATCTCGTCAGGCGCGCTCAGATAAGAAAGTTCAAAGCTCTCAGACTAGGCGAGACAAGGAGATATCACTTTCAATGAGTCATTGTCAGAAATCTATTCCATCGTGGGCGGTCTTGTACAGCTAAGGCATGTTTTACGACAGAATAACCAGAGTCTTTCTACTGGATTGAGAGCTCGAGACATTATACATGTCGGCTAATATGGGGAAAACTGAAACAAAAAATGAACTTTGACGGCAGAAACCCTCAATTGAGCCAAGCGGAATATTTACATGATCCGCTAAGATTTGTACAAATCTTAGTTAAGCAGATGTTTTCATAGCCTGAATGTCAGCATTGAGACGGCTGACATTCAGGCTAATGTTTTCAGTGTATGCCAACTGAAATGCGGCAACTACACGAACAAGAAGCATGAACTGCCAGCAAAGAGAGAGGAAAAAGTATTTGAAATGCACAGCGCTAGCTGAAATAGGGCATATATATAATATCTGAGACGTTAAATTACGTTAGTGTGAAGAGGATCAAAATTCAAGTTTTGTAGCTTCAGACTGTCTTCTGCCGTGACTCGTGAGAGAAATTGGAAAAGATCTAGCTGTTTCATTCAGACACTGGCAAATTTATTGAAAGCTACGGGCTTACTTTATGAGATTATTATTCATTGTGGAATGAAAGGAAACAGGTTAGCTGAAAGTTAAGTTCGAGGTAGGCTTCGACTTTCATTCCGATTCAGTGCATATGTGCACGAAGGTGGGTGCTGTCAACAACACTACCAAAAGATCCAAAACGAAAGTTCAGTTACGTAAGTACTGTAAGTAAACTCTTTTTGATTTGAATAAATTTCCTCTCAGTTTGTCTGTTAATGTACTTTTTCTTCTAATTATCGCTTTATTTAACATCTGTGATTTAGAGTATGCGTACCTCAGAATAAATTATTTGAAAGGTCAACTGAATTCTTGTGTCGATAAGCGCAAATGTTTTTTGTGAAACAGTCTGTGTATATGAGAAGCGGCTTAATAGAAGAGCTTTCTCATTTATAGGAATTACAATTTTTTTTTCTTGCTATGAAATTTATGTTTCATTTCACATTTATTCATACAGTTTGAGCCGGACATTTCCCCGAGTTTTTGATCTATTTTCAATCAAATTCAAAGTCTGAATATGTCATTGTATTGCATTTATACACTTGAATTGCCAGTATTCTGTTGTTCGAATCCTGCGTTATCATAGTCATGCCATAAAAGCGATTAATAGACCAGTCTGTTTTTTTGACGTTCTCACTGGCGAATTAAAGCACGACTTGATACTAAGAGGAATTCAAATGAAAGTGTATTTCATCTTCAATCTCATGTGGCCCGAGTGAAAGCCCAGATGGGCTCTTGTTATTTTAAATCTAACGAGGGTTTATTGATCAGAGTAGATTGAGCATATTAAATAACGGGTTACGACTGTTTATCGCTATATTCTATATATTCTTAAAAGTTCGAATTAATGAAAGTAGAAGTGCTGAATACTTTCATATATATACTAAGTGATTCCATAAAAAGTGGAGCTTGGTAAAGACAACCAATCAGAAATGTCAAACAGACTGAGTTCTCGTGAGTTCACCGATTGCATTTCATCATGTATGCCGTCAATGTTAAAGTGCCTCTAACCCTTCTTGACATGTTTCTACTTATGAATCTGTGAAAGGTTTTGAGTACTTCTGCAAAGAAATTTATTTTTTTGGTTTACAGATAATACTCTGTTCTACGCTTGTTTGAATTGGTGAAAAACTGACCTTTCCAGACCCATGAACGCGTAAGTAAAACCCGGGGTGACGTCATCTCATTAATGCATTATCCTCCATCAAAAATTTGTGCGCAAGAATATTTTTCCTGGATAAAATCAGTGCAAGAAATTTTTTCCCTGCATCGTTTGCTTGCAGGATTTTTTTCCAGCGTACGTATCTGAAAGTCTTATGGCTTGAGCCCGAATAGTCGAGGATACGATCTGGTTCCATTGTTCCATTGGTGAAAGTTCATTTATTACCCCCTCCCGCAATTTTCCGTTACCACCCGTGGGGTAAGTATGGATATTTCCTGGAAATACACATTGTTATGTATTAAGATATTTCTTCTTGAGATAAAAATGATATCACAATCAAGGAAAGTTATTGATTTAAAAATCCATATGCTTTACACTATACTGTTGAATTATTAAATGTATATTCAGTTTGATATACTCAAAAATACACATCTTGTTCTAAATTTATATGCAATCCCTAAAAACAAGACGGTCCTGCTCTTATTAAACCTACTCCTCTGGAACTCTGGCTCTTTCCATAAGGGATGTTCATTATTTATGAAATTCAAAACAAAACCCATTGAATAAATTAGCGAACATGAGTGGTTTTCCAAGTCTCGCACAAGCTGAACCGAGTTTACAGCCTTTATTTCTCAAAAGCGTATGGTCAAACCGCGCTGAAGCTCTGTAAGGTACTTTAAAATATGCTACTGTAAGTCATATTATGAACTAATTAAGAAAAACAAAGGAGTGAAATTATTTAATGTCGAAAGAATACAAATTTCTCGATTTTCGCAAATATTCAGCAATAACCTATGTTACCTCGTTCGCCGCATAACGTTAGTTGCAGTTTTCCGATCTTCTTGACTTTGGCTATGGAAGTTCAATACCACTTGAAACTTCTGATTATTACTGTAATATTTCTCCGGCAGTTGAACCAGATGCATGAGCATAATATTTTAAGGTTAAAATTGATCAGCCGTTTGCTGAGAAACTTGTATGTACCTTGGAGGTTGGTCACTCGTCTAAAGTAAAATGGAACAAATCCATCTTTTGGGTTTTAAAATATACGCTCTTTCTTAAAAAACGTTTTCGAAAATCGCTTATATCTTCAGCAATTCTTTGTTAAACATTTCTAATTGTACTTTTTATAAAATTCGAGGATTCTTTATTAAAAGTTTAAAAAACCTCAGAAATCGGATAATGTTTAGCTGTTCAAAAACGCGATTTAAAATGACCCCCGTTGCCAAAATAATAACCGCGGGCCACCTTAAACATTATAGGACGACGGCATAAAACAATAGCCTTAATTACAAAATACAATAGCTGCACGTGAAAATGTACAATAGCTGCACGTGAAAATGTACGCAGTCGCCTGCATTTCAACCGTTGCCTGCAAAACACAACGTAAAACCCCCAAATGTTACGTTTTAAAGAGAACGCGAACGCAAGGAAGATAATCAATCCGTTTTTCGTTCGGCATGATATTCCTCGAAATTAAACCATAGTTACTTTGATCAAAAATAAATTCAAACCTCCAAAATTATCGAACGAAAACGGCGTTATTTCGTTGGGTTTCTATTGAATTTCTGAGTATCAACTAATGAAATTACGAAAAAGAATAGAAAATTAGCACCTTTCTACATTCCTTGCCGTTGGACTGCCTAGTTCTTAGCTGGACTATTACTTAATAGTGGTGGCCTCTACAACCTTTGAAGTACATATACGTTGGCTGAAATGTCATGGTTACCGATACATCGGTCGACTGTCTGTAAACTATCGATAGAGTGTCTGTGATCAATCGGCCGACTGTCGGTGCATCATCAATCATGTCAGCCGACATATACAGAATAGTCCAAGTGTCGGCCGAGTAGCGGTGAACATTCGGTCGACTCTTGGCCGACCCTCGACCGCTTATCGGCCGATGATCGGCCGAGTGGGATTCCAATTTAGAATGTTTTTAACGATTTCGTATTCAATTTTTTCATAGTATTTTAAATTGCCATTAAATTGAGTAGGGACACATCCACATGGTCTTGCGCTGTAAATGTTATGTTTAAAAAGTAGCAGGATGAAGTTGACTAGTCTATTGTCGTTACTACAATACAATACAATGTTTATTTATGCTCGATGTACAGGGCTTCTAGCCTCTAGCGTTACAGCTAATGTATCGAGAAAGGAGAATTGAGAATAGTTCTATCATATAGATCTAGATCAAATTATAAAATATTTATAACAATTAAGATAATTATCATACAGTAAAAAAATGTACCCCTAGGGAGAAAGGCACACACTAAAGCTAAGCACTGGAAAATGTATAACAGCCCCTCGCATATAACGATCTTAATCTATAAGTATTAGGGTGTGCTTCTCGCCCATAATAAGCAGGCTATTCCCACCCACTGAAACTTTACGAAGGGAACAAAATCCAGTACCAAAAATAACCAATAATAGCAATAATCAGGGGACGGATCTACGAAATGCAGAAAGAGGGCGCCGTAAGACGAACCTCTCGCCGTATACCTTATTATAGGAAATTAACGCTCCATGAAATTAACGCGAATCTTTAAAATTCGCGTTAATAAAGTCGCGTTAATTTCCGGGACATTAATTAAGTGGATCGTTAATTTCCGCGACCTTAATTTCCATTATTTAATATAACTCCAAATTCTGGATCCTGTCCAGACACATTGGACACCTAGGAAACAATATGGCTTTCTGTTTTCTGCACACTGTATTTCAATCTTTTACAATGTAAAAGCCTAAAAGTATATCGGTTACAATATTTCTAGTTCATTCTCGCTTCCAGTTCTCGACGTGTTGAAATAAAATGTGTTCCTTTTGTCACCACAAACTGTGTTTCTTTGTGTCAATCGCGTTAATTTCCTTCATTTTGAAATTTTCCCTCCTCGTTTGCGTTAAATTCTTTATTCGGAAGTAATTTTCCCTCCTATTCGCGTTAATTTAAGTCGCGTTAATTTCAAATACCTTAATTAACACTGACGTTAATTTCCTATAGTAAGGTAGGCGCGATTAGCTAGGGGGTGCGGGACCCAGCCCCACCCCTGATAATATAGGGATATTACATGGCTGCGCGGAGATACGGATTTTATCGAGTGAGCGCACGAAGAGTAAGATATTTCATCAACACTGGCGAAGATAAAATCCGTATCTCCGAGCGGCCATGTAGTGTTCTGTTTAAATAATTATCGATGAAATACCAGTTTCAATCTCTTACTAAAAAAGCTAGAAATCTTTGAAAGCGTCATATTTTCAAAATTGATATATTCACGCGTGAAGGTATCACTTTTTAGAAAAAAATGTACACTGGTATTTCATCGATAATTATATATAATAATAATACTAGTAATAGCTAAAACGTTTCTGCTTTGAATGTATATGAATATGAATTAACCCTTCAGCTTCTGTCAGGGAACTAAGTAAGACTAGTAAGCTATGTACTCAAATACTCTATTCAGTATTTGCCGTGTCTAACTTAATAGAATAAATGTATCGAGGAATGGTGCAGTTCTGATTGGTTCAATTAGTGAGTTCCATTTGGTGAGTTCCACTGCTATCTTTTTCTACGATTATAGAAAGAGAATTTGGTAAAGACAGTCTTATATCATATGCCAGTAGCCAGTTTTTAACTTTTAAATATAAGCATTCTTTATCTCTACACAGCTTAAAAATAAGTGTTCTATGGATTTGATACAGTTAGTTCAACAGGAACTTTTATTTTCATTAACATTAGATCTCAAGTCCTTTATGTTCCGTTAAAGACATCATCTATACAACTTCAAGAACAACGTTTTCATCTAACTACTTAATAGCAAGAGAATGACTGCAATCTCAGATGTTAATTCCGTCACTAAAGTTATTGAGTATAAAAAAACAATTTACATGGTTTTTATTGTCATATAATTATATGGATATTATTTAATACAAGTTATAATCTTGGTGTGTTTTTATTGGTACCTCTTAGGGGTCAAAATCACGGGTTTTGGTATTACTTAGGGTACCCACGAGCAAACGCAGACATTCTTGTGTAAAGCGGTACCTTTTAGGGTTCGGGTGTCTGTTGAACACAACCTGTTATCAATTTACATGGTTTCTATTGTCATAATTATATGGATATTATTTAATACAAGTTTTAATCTTGGTGTGTTTTTATTGGTACCTCTTAGGGGTCAAAATCACGGGTTTTGGTATTACTTAGGGTACCCACGAGCAAACGCAGACATTCTTGTGTAAAGCGGTACCTTTTAGGGTTCGGGTGTCTGTTGAACACAACCTGTTATCAATTTACATGGTTTCTATTGTCATAATTATATGGATATTATTTAATACAAGTTTTAATCTTGGTGTGTTTTTATTGGTACCTCTTAGGGGTCAAAATCACGGGTTTTGGTATTACTTAGGGTACCCACGAGCAAACGCAGACATTCTTGTGTAAAGCGGTACCTTTTAGGGTTCGGGTGTCTGTTGAACACAACCTGTTATCAATTTACATGGTTTCTATTGTCATAATTATATGGATATTATTTAATACAAGTTTTAATCTTGGTGTGTTTTTATTGGTACCTCTTAGGGGTCAAAATCACGGGTTTTGGTATTACTTAGGGTACCCACGAGCAAACGCAGACATTCTTGTGTAAAGCGGTACCTTTTAGGGTTCGGGTGTCTGTTGAACACAACCTGTTATCAATTTACATGGTTTCTATTGTCATAATTATATGGATATTATTTAATACAAGTTTTAATCTTGGTGTGTTTTTATTGGTACCTTTTAGGGGTCACAATCACGGGTTTTGGTATTACTTAGGGTACCCACGAGCAAACGCAGACATTCTTGTGTAAAGCGGTACCTTTTAGGGTTCGGGTGTCTGTTGAACACAACCTGTTATCAATTTACATGGTTTCTATTGTCATAATTATATGGATATTATTTAATACAAGTTTTAATCTTGGTGTGTTTTTATTGGTACCTTTTAGGGGTCACAATCACGGGTTTTGGTATTACTTAGGGTACCCACGAGCAAACGCAGACATTCTTGTGTAAAGCGGTACCTTTTAGGGTTCGGGTGTCTGTTGAACACAACCTGTTATCAATTTACATGGTTTCTATTGTCATAATTATATGGATATTATTTAATACAAGTTTTAATCTTGGTGTGTTTTTATTGGTACCTCTTAGGGGTCAAAATCACGGGTTTTGGTATTACTTAGGGTACCCACGAGCAAACGCAGACATTCTTGTGTAAAGCGGTACCTTTTAGGGTTCGGGTGTCTGTTGAACACAACCTGTTATCAATTTACATGGTTTCTATTGTCATAATTATATGGATATTATTTAATACAA
The DNA here is from genome assembly GCA_030867875.1 of Actinernus sp. WN-2022. Classification (NCBI taxonomy): domain Eukaryota; kingdom Metazoa; phylum Cnidaria; class Anthozoa; order Actiniaria; family Actinernidae; genus Actinernus; species Actinernus sp. WN-2022. The sequence goes on along the minus strand of JAOWCC010001679.1, from coordinate 4,498,747 downwards.
GTTTTAATCTTGGTGTGTTTTTATTGGTACCTTTTAGGGGTCACAATCACGGGTTTTGGTATTACTTAGGGTACCCACGAGCAAACGCAGACATTCTTGTGTAAAGCGGTACCTTTTAGGGTTCGGGTGTCTGTTGAACACAACCTGTTATCAATTTACATGGTTTCTATTGTCATAATTATATGGATATTATTTAATACAAGTTTTAATCTTGGTGTGTTTTTATTGGTACCTTTTAGGGGTCACAATCACGGGTTTTGGTATTACTTAGGGTACCCACGAGCAAACGCAGACATTCTTGTGTAAAGCGGTACCTTTTAGGGTTCGGGTGTCTGTTGAACACAACCTGTTATCAATTTACATGGTTTCTATTGTCATAATTATATGGATATTATTTAATACAAGTTTTAATCTTGGTGTGTTTTTATTGGTACCTCTTAGGGGTCAAAATCACGGGTTTTGGTATTACTTAGGGTACCCACGAGCAAACGCAGACATTCTTGTGTAAAGCGGTACCTTTTAGGGTTCGGGTGTCTGTTGAACACAACCTGTTATCAATTTACATGGTTTCTATTGTCATAATTATATGGATATTATTTAATACAAGTTTTAATCTTGGTGTGTTTTTATTGGTACCTCTTAGGGGTCAAAATCACGGGTTTTGGTATTACTTAGGGTACCCACGAGCAAACGCAGACATTCTTGTGTAAAGCGGTACCTTTTAGGGTTCGGGTGTCTGTTGAACACAACCTGTTATCAATTTACATGGTTTCTATTGTCATAATTATATGGATATTATTTAATACAAGTTTTAATCTTGGTGTGTTTTTATTGGTACCTCTTAGGGGTCAAAATCACGGGTTTTGGTATTACTTAGGGTACCCACGAGCAAACGCAGACATTCTTGTGTAAAGCGGTACCTTTTAGGGTTCGGGTGTCTGTTGAACACAACCTGTTATCAATTTACATGGTTTCTATTGTCATAATTATATGGATATTATTTAATACAAGTTTTAATCTTGGTGTGTTTTTATTGGTACCTCTTAGGGGTCAAAATCACGGGTTTTGGTATTACTTAGGGTACCCACGAGCAAACGCAGACATTCTTGTGTAAAGCGGTACCTTTTAGGGTTCGGGTGTCTGTTGAACACAACCTGTTATCAATTTACATGGTTTCTATTGTCATAATTATATGGATATTATTTAATACAAGTTTTAATCTTGGTGTGTTTTTATTGGTACCTTTTAGGGGTCACAATCACGGGTTTTGGTATTACTTAGGGTACCCACGAGCAAACGCAGACATTCTTGTGTAAAGCGGTACCTTTTAGGGTTCGGGTGTCTGTTGAACACAACCTGTTATCAATTTACATGGTTTCTATTGTCATAATTATATGGATATTATTTAATACAAGTTTTAATCTTGGTGTGTTTTTATTGGTACCTCTTAGGGGTCAAAATCACGGGTTTTGGTATTACTTAGGGTACCCACGAGCAAACGCAGACATTCTTGTGTAAAGCGGTACCTTTTAGGGTTCGGGTGTCTGTTGAACACAACCTGTTATCAATTTACATGGTTTCTATTGTCATAATTATATGGATATTATTTAATACAAGTTTTAATCTTGGTGTGTTTTTATTGGTACCTTTTAGGGGTCACAATCACGGGTTTTGGTATTACTTAGGGTACCCACGAGCAAACGCAGACATTCTTGTGTAAAGCGGTACCTTTTAGGGTTCGGGTGTCTGTTGAACACAACCTGTTATCAATTTACATGGTTTCTATTGTCATAATTATATGGATATTATTTAATACAAGTTTTAATCTTGGTGTGTTTTTATTGGTACCTTTTAGGGGTCACAATCACGGGTTTTGGTATTACTTAGGGTACCCACGAGCAAACGCAGACATTCTTGTGTAAAGCGGTACCTTTTAGGGTTCGGGTGTCTGTTGAACACAACCTGTTATCAATTTACATGGTTTCTATTGTCATAATTATATGGATATTATTTAATACAAGTTTTAATCTTGGTGTGTTTTTATTGGTACCTCTTAGGGGTCAAAATCACGGGTTTTGGTATTACTTAGGGTACCCACGAGCAAACGCAGACATTCTTGTGTAAAGCGGTACCTTTTAGGGTTCGGGTGTCTGTTGAACACAACCTGTTATCAATTTACATGGTTTCTATTGTCATAATTATATGGATATTATTTAATACAAGTTTTAATCTTGGTGTGTTTTTATTGGTACCTCTTAGGGGTCAAAATCACGGGTTTTGGTATTACTTAGGGTACCCACGAGCAAACGCAGACATTCTTGTGTAAAGCGGTACCTTTTAGGGTTCGGGTGTCTGTTGAACACAACCTGTTATCAATTTACATGGTTTCTATTGTCATAATTATATGGATATTATTTAATACAAGTTTTAATCTTGGTGTGTTTTTATTGGTACGTTTTAGGGGTCAAAATTAGCTTCAGCCACGCCCATTTTAGTACCTCTTTAGGGGTCCAAACGAAAATTTACGACTAGTATCCCCGCCCCTTATATTTGGGAGCCCCCCCCTCCCCCTGCGGGTCACTCAAAAACTAATTAATTTCCACGAGTTGCTCGATATAAGGTAGCGATAGTGGATATATATTCTGTAGTATAATTCTTTAGTTGTAATACATGGACTGGAAAACAAGAAATATAAGGTTACTATGGAACTCACAGTAGTGACGTCACAGTTAACTTGCTATCCTGTCTCCTCGGTCATTAGTTCTTGCGTCTTCTTGCCAAAAACAAATTAAACTGAAACCAGGAGCCCATAACCAGGAGCGTTTATGTCTCCTATACAGGTGTCACAGCGTTTTCACAAGTTGGGCTATTTTTAGATTATTTTCACCGCCAATTGTTGGGTTGCACCGTGGCGGAACAAAATATGCCTCATTAGCTACTTTTGTTATATCAAACAACATGGCTGCTACGCTTTTGTGTTTGATTCCCTTAGGAATAATTGCAACTCAACAATAGCGGGAACCGTTCTAAAAATAACCTAACTTGTGAAAATGCCGTGACATAGGCCTAGTATGCGGGATGGACGCTCCTAGTTATGGGCTCCTGCTGAAATTTAATTTAAAATCCAGTTCAAATACGGCTTTTAGTAGTTTGTGTGTAGTAAAACATGTCACGTGATCTGTCAGGTGACTTTGAACACGTAATCAGTAAATCAAGAACGCGGCTCCGAGTTTAAAACAGCTAGGTTGATGAGTGGATATGTTTAGTTAAGGTTGAAGTCTTTTACCTAAATGAGCTTAGAAAAGATGACTACAATGTTTCGTTAGTGAGTAATTAAGGCCATATGCAAAATAGGTCACAGGACTTTTTGCACCCCAAATATATCCTTATCTTTACATGATAGACAAGTTTTCTAAGCGTGGTCTGAAATACTGTGGCTGTGTTTTAGCAAAGTTACTTTCTATTCAAATGTTATCGTCGCAGCCGCATTGCACTTAAACGATTTTACATAATTATGACGTCATCGATCACGTGATACAACAACATCCATTTAAGGAAGTTGATATTAGTATTATGGTGTAATTAGATTTTGTTTAAACTGTTATTTCTGTCAGAAAACATTTTTTAACGTACATCTATTTTCCGTTAAACGAACCAGGCCTTAACATGCTTGAGATGTCATTATTATTATTATTATTATGACGCATAGCGTGGTAAATAAGAGGACATACCACAATAAACTATCCTTAATTTGTTTTTTAACAACAAACTAAAAATAGTCAAGCGGGAAGGGCCTTGAAGACTACTGGCAAGAAGTGATTCCATAATATCCCTATCTTATTTCCAGTGGTAACAGTTGTTGTAAATAAAAATATTGATAAAATAATAATAATAATCATATACATTAAAAACATTATCGATTCCGATCGGCTAAGAGCAGTGCAGTTCAAATGTAATTCAACGCAAAACAGTGTAATTCAGTGCAATTACAAACAAGATTAAAATTGTTTAAAATTTGTTAAATATACGATTAATAAGTAATCATACGTTTCTCGTTCAATTTGGGATGAATTTTTGAGATATTTAAAAAAAAACACTCGTGTGAATTAATCCCAAATTGAACTCGGAACCGTATGATTACCTGTACTAATTACAACAATAACAATTACTATTATAGTCTATTCATCCAATAAAGTACATATTTGTTAATTATTCGCCAAGTAGAAGTTCCTATTGGTGAATTTTCGCTGTAGTGAATACAGCGACATAATTATGACGACAATAAAAAGTTTGAAGCCTACAGCAAAGCTGATACGGTGTGATATTCTAACAATGGCACTGACTACGGCTAGCTACACCTGACACAAAAAGGTGCTCGCACTAGAATGCAGTCATGGACAGCTGTTTCGTAAAAACTTTGTTATCGTAATTGGAATCTCTACTAGTGACATTATACTAATAAACATCAGTCTCTTGCCCGTGATGCGCAACACTAGACTTAAAGGAATCACCGAGAATACAAATTAAAATTCTGTTTTGATATAAATGGTCCTGAGGGGAGGGGTGGGGGAGGGTGGCTCACAGTAATGCCATCGTCGTGATCAACCTGATTTAAGTCTACATATGCTCTAAAGTATCACGTCAGTTTACTGAGAAAGAGTTATTTTCGTCAGAACTAAAGTCACGTGATACTTTGGATACACTAATCTTCATCAACTTTCAGCTCCGGTACAGACACGTTCTGTTGTACATTTCTGACGAAACTCAAAAAGCCATTGAACTTGCTGACAATCTGCTGTGGTTCCCAGTCCCCCTCAAATAATAGGCGGTCCCATTCGTCACAGTGAAGGTGAAAATCAGTCTGTTAGAGAATAAAAAACAAACACAGACATGAAATAGTCGGGTTAGAACACAGACAACACGTACAACAACCCTCGCTAGTTAAACCCTGGAGAAAAGAGGAAACATTGTGAATTTCGGTATTGTCGGTAAACAAACGGGAAACTGATTTTGCGTGTGTTTTACCCGCACGTGTTTTACGTGTTTTGCGCGCATGCGAGCAAACGAGGAAACATTTTGTAAAACACTGAAATTCACAAATGCCTCCTAACAATATTTTCTCGTTTGCTAGGCCTTTACATTTAATGTGGCCAATAACAGAGCTCCAAACTATTTTAATAGTTAAAATCATCTTACATTACAACGTAGACTTCCGGCACCTGGCTGCACGTCCTCCACATCCTCTGACTGCTCTTCAGATATCATCACCGTGAAATCTTCACCGTCACCGCTCGAGTACCCGTATGAACGTCGCTTGCTGCGTCGCCAGTACGACAGGTCAAAGTCTGTCGGCAGCGGTGTGTCCTGGGATAGCACTAGTTTGCTGTCTTGTATTTTAAGATGGTTCTGTAGGTAGTCAATAAGGATTTTCTGTTCTTCTTCTTCTTCGGGTGTTTTGCTGATTGTTTTTAGAGCTGTTTGAAACAAAGCAAACTTTATTACCAGAGCCACAGCTTCTGGTGAAGTGTAGTAAGACTTTTGGAAAACCAATTTTGGATCAAAAAACGAAAACGACCAAAGCCACACCGGTCAGCCTTACATTTCCGTAACGTTAAAAAGGGCCCTGAAAGAACTTAACGATTCAAAAACATTCAGAAACATTTTTCTCCTTTTCAACCAAAACAAATACATGTAGGTCGGGCATACAGTACGTTGAACAGTTCCTTTTACTCTTGTTTGTGTGCTTTATAACCCATTTTGACGTTGTTATAGCTATCTGTTGTCAATAACAAAAGGCTTGGTGAACCAGAACGAGTCTTAGCAGTCCCGTCTATTGTTCTACTGATGCGTGCGCAACATCGTCAAAATGGCCTATTGGGTTGAAGCTACGACCTTGGGAACCCGCTTCAGTTCACAACCCATGGTGCCACACCCGAGTACAGACACGTGTTTCACTCACTTGTTCGTAAAACGAGATGACAGTCGAGCAGAAGAGATGGAATAAAAATGTCGAGTTTGAGCCACGTGGATGACGGAGCACATAGGTAATAATTTGGTTCGTGAGCGAGCACATTCTTTATCGGTATTGGCGGCTGTTCGTAGAAGCGAAGGTCACCGTCCTGGCCCTCTCCAGTCTCCTCTAAAAAGGCCTAAAACAAAGATGGGGTTGTAATAGTGCTTTCGCTCTATAATATCCTGTGAGCAGAGCTTTCTTCAACTCCACGAAACGAGAAGAAAAGAAGAGTCTGCAGTATTTGTGTTATTTTCTTATTAGCATGCGCCAACGGTTCGTCCAAGATTCTGGGCGAGGCAAGCCTGTTAAACCGGTTTATCAGTGTGCGGGTGTTTTTTGTGTTTTACGCTGATGACCAAACCTGAGCCAACTGCAACAAAAGCGGCCAAGTGGGCTCAGGTTTGGTCATCAATGTTAAAACAAAAATTAGCCGCGCACTGATAAACCGGTTTAACAGGCTTGGTTCGCGCAGTATCTTGGACGAACCGGTGACGCAAGCTCAATACGTACAAAAACAACACGAATACTACAGCGTCTTCTTTCTTCTCGTTTCATGGAGTTATAGAAGGTTCGGCTCACATGGTTGCTCTATACTGTTTTAGTTTTAAGTTTAAGTTCGTTTCCTACATAGACGAGGTCACTAGTGGATGTGTGTGTAGTGTGCATAGGAAGGCTACTAAATGGAAGGTTTCGATCGGTTTCTTTCGAATAAAACTTCTTAAATATAGTTGAAGTTACCTTCATGCGAATCTGCCGACATGATGGAGTAAGGAAGGAAAAGTCATGTCTGATGTTGGGTGGCACTTTGTAAGGTCGATCTGAAAGACTTTCCTCTAGGCTCTCAAACTCCAGTTTCTCAATTCCTTCAGTGAACATCGCACGCCATGTGGCATCCTGGGAAGACTCGTTGCCCGAGTGCTTGAATTTCTTTCTGACTGTTTGCAAGTCAAATATTTCGCCCTCCTCCTCTAAGGGAGAACAAGAAGCTTTATTAGATCAGACATTTAATTTAAAAGCATTCAAGGTAAGTAGTAATTCGCAGCTTCCAACGAATACTACGGTCCAAGAATTATTAAAAGGTTACAAGTGGTTTCACAAGTCGGAGCACCACCACCGAGACCAGAAAGGGGGGTCTTTTTATAGGGTAAGCTTTTATTTATCAGAATACAACAGCTTACCCGATAATCAACAAAACCCTAACCGGTCACCTTAGTTCTGGTCTCGGGTGTTGTTTATATAGTGCTCGCCATTTCGCAGTCTATCGTCCGGTAATTTTCGTGACAAATCTTCCAGTAAATTTGTTACTTATAGAATGGTGTTACAGTCATGGTTTTCTAATGCCATACCGGCGAATACTCGCCTGCATACCAAATAATATAAATTTCTCGTGAAATATTCGCCTGTGTTCTATAGAAAACCATGAAATAACCAGTAAATATCTACCTAATACTAATTAATAATATAGTATAGGAAAATCACATGCCTGACGAGGTAATTCCACGTTAAATTGCACGAGAAAACCGATATCGTCCGAGTCGCTTCGACGATGAATTACTTGAAGTTTTAGTACTTTTGTTGATATTTTGCTAAGTTATAAATAGCGCGCGTAGTCTACAGTGGTGATTCCACTCTGAATCACCACTCCGTCTCAGCCAATCAGCGTCTAATTTCGCAAATGCACCGTGCGATTCAGCTTTGGCTATGCGATTCTACATGAAATAGCTACACTAGTATTACAGTTAGAAATTATTATAGTTATAAATGGATCTACTCTAACTTGAACGATTTCATTGAAATGCATGTGGTTCATTTTCAGCTTCAGTAAGTGGTCTACGGACAAAAACAGTGCAATTTGAATTCCTCAGATTATGTAGAGGAAATCGCATGAACGCGAGCGCTATACGGGATTTATAGGTACCGAGTGCGATTTTGAAAGTTCTAATTATTGCACGGCATTAACCGACACACGCCATAACGTAACCTGGCATCTAACACGCATGCTCATATCTTATTACCCGTGGAGTGGCAACCATATACAGCTGTTTCGTCCTTGTTAGGACTCATCAGCATTACATAGCCTCCAAGACCATCAGCTTCACTAAAGATCATAGGCCTCGGAATCTGGTTACTCTAAGGGCGTGCTTGTACCTGCTTTAAACCCCAGCCACCACGCTAACACGTGTGGGAGCTGGAGATGTGAGCAAAGTGCTATAGCGATGTGGATCTCTCCGAAGAGGATGCTGATGAGTCCTAACAAGGACGAAACAGCTGTCCACGAGTAATAAGATGTGAGCATGTGTGTTAGGCGCTAGCTACGTCGTAGCGTGTGTTGGATAGTGCCATGTAATTTCCTTGTTCTACTCAGCGTTTTTATCTAAAATGGTGGCCGTTTTGACTCCCGTGGAAAGAGGGACACGTGTACCTTCATCGACATCTGCAATGTAGACGTGTCCAAAGTGACACCACATGTCAACTCGGAGATTCCCCGCCTCTTTTTCTTTCTCCTGCTGAACATCAACGAGAACCTTCAGAAGTTTTTCACTGAGGCCATCACTCAAAGTTTCCTCAGACTCAAAGCTCTCCATTCCCTGATATTAAAAACACAAATCAGAAAAACCTTACACCTCCAAATCTTGTTTAAAAGTGGAAAGAACACGAACAATGACGAAAGAAAGAAATTAATTAATGGTAGCAAAAGTAGATCCATCCGGGTTTTTGTCGTTTTATTTTTTTGACCGAGCGAAGATTGGGAATGAGTTTTAAATCCCCTCTCTCTCCCCCTAGATTTAGAGTTTTGACTTATTCCAAATCTTCATTCGGACAAAAATACGACGAACGACAAACATAAACACGGACAGCGACCAATGCCGGAATAGGCCTTTTGCACGAAACGTGCCGATATATCACTTCAATAATTGCGCTCGTCATCCCATGGGAAAAAAATCGTAGCCTATTGGGGGACAAGAGACGAAGGGGACTGGGGAAGTGAAGAGGTGAGTGAGAGCCTGTTCACAGGCTAGAAAGATCGATAATCGATTGGAGGTGTAAAATAGCACTTATAGACAGGTTTTGCTAATAACACTACCGATCTCGTACAAGTAAAGTCCGATTTCGGTATATACTTCATGGTAGTGTTTCGTTCCATATAATGTAGTCTCCCTGCATAATGCTGTAAACAGTAGAGAAAATGATTGTGCAGGGAGACTACATGTATATGGAACGAAACACTACCATGAAGTATATACCCAGATGTCTTCCGTATCCTGCAAAAGACCCATTGCTTGCGATCTACAGCAAAAGTAAGATTATTCAGTTCCAAGTGTTCACCGTACATGGTTTGTTGGTTCTTCTGTCAAGGTAAGTTTGTAGTGCTTGCCCAACCATCGTGGATGAGGGTTGTCCACAAGCTCCAGCTTAAGTTCGTTATCTTTACCAATGTGAAAACCGTCCACGAAAGAGAATTTCTTGCACCGCGGCTTTCCTTGTGAGTTAATACGAGCACCGCTCTGTTAAAAATAAGATCGACAAATTACGAAAGAGGCACTGACGAAACATTCACTAAACTGTAGCCATAATAATAATTGCTGCATGTTGCTGCAACTTGCAACATGGAAATTTGTTGCGTGGCAAGTTGCACACGTGGGTGGTAATAGAGCCTGATACTCAGATTATAATACGAGCAACATCGCGCTGCAACTCGCAACGCAACATTGTTGTGCGACAAGTTGCAAGAAATTATTGCCCGTATTACTTCACCCGTTAAAAAAGAAAATGTTTTGACATCGAGATTCGAACGCACGTACGCGCAAACGACCGCTCTGCCATCTGTGCTATCCAGGCACAATCAACTATTAACGTGGGGGAAATTGCTACTAATATTAGAGGTCGGGTCATACCCCAGCCTCGTTCTCGTGTCTGCGCGGTTACTATTCCAGTTAGCGTGAAAGTAAGTATAAACACAGGCAGCCCAATCTATGGGTTTGTGAAAATAGAAGATATGTAATTTATAAGGGATTTTATAAATCCTTTCAAATTGCCGTACAATGTATAAATAAACATATATTTTCGCTTCCATGTTGTTTCCTTTGTGTTTTTCCTTCTCTTGGAATCATTTTAGGGTGTTTTTAGGAGTTTTTCATCCACCTCGTGTACGGCAATTTGAAAGGATTTATAAAACCCCTTTTTCACAAACCCATAGATTGGGCTGCCTGTGGTATAAACTAAGATGAATATTGTTTTAAGTATTGCTTAATAGTCCAGCTGCTATCGACCATAAAAACGCTGAATTGTTCACTTTTGTGATAAAAGCATGAAACTTTGCACAATTACTTCTAACCATGTAACAAACAATTTGTGATATGGATCCAAGCTAGGTTAAGCTCTGGACTCGAGATCTGCGCATGCCCTAAAATTGCCAGCATGGAAACGAGGCTGAAAATTTAATTGCCTAAAAACAGCCCTTAGAGTACAAAAATAAACTTGGAACTGATATATTAGTTGCATATGTGGTATTCTGTGCTAGAAAATGTTTAAGATATGATCACGTGACCTTTTTTCACAGTTTTACGAATTTCGCTTGGGATACCTGTGGTGGAATGTCAAACATAGATACATGGCGCTAAAATTAGCACTACTGAACGCCCAGTTCTTTTTTTATCATTTTAATGATAGAAAAAAGCTTTTCACATGTTTCCAACCCTGAAATGTTCTAACATCTTTGCAGTGTAAGTGAATTTGCCAACCATACATCCCATGCATTTGATTATTGTATTTGTTTATCATCATCAAAATGATATTTTGCGAACCATGCACTCAACTTTTGTCTTGACTTTGCTGCATTTTACATATTTTCTTGCAAACTTGCTTAGCGGTTCCCTTTACGACTTTGAATCTCAATTTTTAAATGGTAAAAAGCTGGTGAGTAGTTCCCAGGCCACAAGCGGTTCCCAAGATGGCAGCCCCCATGAGTGTGTACTTACAGTCATGACAGGTAAGGCTCTTTTCCCATCATTGCTAGCTTACAAGTTAATAACGTTAGTAAAAAGTTTAAGTTATACCTTTGAATACTATTAATGAAGATTGGATCAGTTCCTGGAAATGTGAACGATGAAGAGCTAAATGATGGTCAGGGAATAGGGCAAACCCTTAAAGAGAGAAAGGCCAGGTGGTACAAGACTTGTCGAAATGCTTTTAGTAATGCAAAGTTGGAGCGTGCAAAGAAAAGGAAACATGAAAGTACAATTAAAGAGGAAAACAGCCTCCTTGAGACGGAAAACACTTGCAGCCCCGTTAAGGCCAGGCGCTCCAGCATTCTAAGCAGCACGTCGAGTAACCACTGCTTTTTCTGTGATTCAAGCGATATCCCAGAAAATCTTCATGCTGCCTCCACCCTTGAGGTTGATAGAAAAGTCAGAGAATGTGCATTTCTTGTTAACGACAACAGGCTGATTGGTAAGCTGGCATCGGGGGACATGATAGCAATAGAGGCAAAGTATCATGCAAAATGTTTAGTTGGTCTGTACAATCAAGCTAGAAAACTGAGAACAACGCAAAGCTCACAAAACACGTCATCGTATGAGCCTATAGATAAAGAGGAACTTGCATTTGCAGAACTTGTTTCTTTTATTGATGAGAGGCTTGAAATTGAGGAACCAGCTGTGTTGAAGCTATCAGATCTCGTGAAGTTTTATTTTTCAAAGCTCAGCGAACTACTCGTGGAAGAGCAACCTGGGATTAATTCCACAAGACTGAAGGTTCGTGTACTGACTGCCTTTCCAGACCTTACAGCACACACTCAAGGACGAGAGGTTATTTTGGTCCTCAGCCGTGAAATCGGAGGTGTTTTACTCGAAGCTAAGAATAGGGACTCTGAGTGCATATGATGAAGACCATGTAGTTGTCATGCTGGGAGGATTACACATTGAGATGGCGGCCTTCAAAGCACTTGGCAAGTGGGTCCTTGGAAGCGGATGGACAGAGGCGCTGACAAATGCGTCAGTCGCATCGGCGGGTGTGGCAGATTCTTTCCTAGCTGCAAGCCACATAATGCGAACAAGACGAGCTCACCAAGTGACAGCAGTCAGTCTACATATTCTAATGAGGAAAGCATATGAAGAATAAAGTAAATCTGATGAGATTGACGAGCCAGTACGATCGTTTGATGAATGGAGAAACGAGAAGATGAAGAAGTGCCCGCAGTTTCTCTACTGGGCCACTGTGCTGGATTTGGAACTTCTTTGCCTCCAACTCGTGAGAGCTTTCCGAGAGGCTGATTTTTCCTTGTATCTTAAAGCTATCCGAGAAATCCTGCCATGGATGTTTGCTCTGGACAGATATAACTATGCAAGATGGCTTTCTGTGCATTACTGAGACATGTGCGAGCTTCCTGTTAAGCATCCAGATGTGTATGCTGAGTTTCGTAAAGGCTCCTTCGTAGTTCACAAGACGAAGAGGTTATTCTCGTCAATCGCCCTAGACCACGCCCATGAGCAAGTCAATGCTGTCGTGAAAGGTGAAGGAGGTGCTGTCGGGTTGACCGAAAATCCTGCTGCCCTGAGAAGATGGATGGTCGCTGGTCCAGAGCTTGCACGAATGGTTGGAGAATTTGAGGAAGTCATCTCCGCTGACGAGAGCCAGAACCACCACAAGCAAAATCCAGCCATCCAAAGTGCCTTCGCTATAAAGATGTAGTTAACCTGGTGTCCTCTATCGACGAGTTCGGCAGTCCGTTCAAAGAGGTTGGAGAAGATCTTACAGCCCTCCACACAAAAGACATCATGGATGAAGAGGTTGTGCAGACAGTTAGAACCGCAAGACAGATAGGAGAGCAACAATGCAAAGCGTTCCTTAAAGAGAGACTTGAGGACAAAACCAAGCTTCTAACAGACACCCTCAAAAAGAATAATCTACCCACGTTCAACACCAAAGAAAAAAAGGTTGTGTCAAAAGATAAGGCCAAAGTGATGGTGTTGAAGGAAGACTGTGCCCTGTTCTCGAGACTCTACATTGCCTGTCAAAATTGCGACGGAAACCTTGAAGACTTCTTCAAGTTTTAGAATCAGCCATGGCCGCCTTCGCTCACAGATGGGGCAACTCCGAGGAGGAACCAAAGCGGATCTTGTCAAGTGCTTGTTAGATAAGTCCAGCCAGTCAGTGGAGCAACCGAGAGTGGATGCAATCATTCTAGATGGAGCCGTTGTGGTCCAGATGCTCCAACCTAAAGCCGTTAGCACCTTCGACGAGTACTTCAACTCCATATTTGCGCCTTACATCGTTAGACAACTGGAAGATGTGAAGAGGCTTGGCATTGTGTGGGACGTTTACAGAGACGACTCTCTGAAGAAAGCTACGAGAGAGAAGCGAGGATCAGGCCAGAGGAGGAGAGTGTTGCTATCTACCCGAATTCCGTCTGACTGGACGGGATTCCTAAGAGTTGATAAGAACAAAGATGAGCTCTTCAAACTACTAGCAACCAAGGTGCGTGTGTGCTAAACCAGGAAGTAAACCATGCTATTTATTATGATGTCAAAATACTAAGTTTTATTTTCACTTTCTAGGTGGTTTCGCTACAGCTTCCAGAGGGGAAGGAACTCTTCGCAACACACGGAGAGAGTGTCCTGTCGTCTGAAGTCAGCGCAGATATGAGTGCTCTTGCGCCGTGCACTCACGAGGAAGCTGATTCCCGCATAATGATTCATGCACTTCATGCTAGTGCACATGGCCATCGACGAATAAAGAACCGAAGCAACGATACTGATGTTGTTGTGCTGGCCGTTTCCATTGCTCCAGTTCTCCCGTTAGATGAGCTGTGGATCTCATATGGTCCTTCCAAGCAAGTCCGTAACCTTCCAGCGCATACCATAGCTAGATCCATGGGTCGAGAGAAAGCGCGTGTGTTATCGATGTTTCACGCATTAACAGGGTGTGATACGGTTTCATATATCGGTGGAAGAGGAAAGAAGACAGCATGGGACGTGTGGAACGTGTTCCCAGAGCTCACCCCTGTTCTTAAAGCACTGCTGATGCTGCCAGAGGATGTTGATGACACAAGCATGGATGTCATTGAGCGATTTGTGGTACTCCTATACGACCGCACGAGCAGCCTCAGTAAAGTCAACGAACCAGACCAGACCCTGTTAAAGAAGCCCACGTTACTGAGTGCCTCTAGATGGGGATGGCAGCTTGAAAGTGGTCGCTGGGTGCCTTACTGGACGACACTCTCGCAAGCCATGGACTCCTGCTATGAACTCATTCGATGTGGATGCAAAGTTGGTTGTCGAGGGCGCTGCAAATGCCAGAAAGCTAATCTTACCTGCACTGGGTTGTGCAACTGCAGAGGCAACTGCAACTAGCTATGGGATGCCTAGAGTAGCAAGTAGAAAGGTTTAATTGACTGTGTTCAATTGCCAAGAACATCGTTGTTAATCGTTGAACAGTTTTGACCAGCTATCTCAACAGCTGAGTGTAAATACTATTGACCGCCACGTAGAGAACCCGATTAAAGACGAAAAAAAGGCTTATCAGGAAGCTATATAGAATTTGTGGTTCAAAGCACTTACGTACTTAGCCTGGAAAGCCTAAAATGCAACGTGAGGATGATACATGCATAGACTTTAGGCCTTTACAGGGATGGAAACATGTGAAAAGCTTTTTTATATCATTAAAATGATAAAAAAAGATAACTGGGCGTTCAGTAGTGCTAATTTTAGCGCCATGTATCTATGTTTGACATTCCACCACAGGTATCCCAAGCGAAATTCGTAAAACTACAAATAAAGGTCACGTGATCATATCTTAAACATTTTCTAGCACAGAATACCACATATGCAACTAATATATCAGTTCCAAGTTTATTTTTGTAATCTAAGGCCTGTTTTTAGCCAATTAAATTTTCAGCCTCGTTTCCATGTTGGCGATTTTAGGGCATGCGCAGATTTCGAGTCCAGAGCTTAACCTAGCTTGGATCCATATCACAAATTGTTTGTTACATGGTTAGAAGTAATTGTGCAAAGTTTCATGCTTTTATCACAAAAGTGAACAATTTTGGTCGATAACAGCTGGACTAAAATACGTGTTTCGCAAAGTACAGTTTCATTTCGTTTCGCAAGGTACAGTAAGCCAAGCAGAGCACATGGAGGCCAGTTTCAAGATTTCAATTCACTGGAATCTGTAGGTTAGTCATTTTCGAAGAAAGAAACTATTAAAGAAAGTAGGCTGTCTAGGAATTTAGCCGGCTAAATACTTGATATTTGAATACGTGGCTCCAAAAGAAACTTTTTCGAGTTAAAATATACAATCCTACTGATTCAATTGTGCTCGCAAGACGGCTTCGCTTTGTCTTTGATTTCACTGACCGAACGCCAAAGTAAATTGTTCTTTGCAAATTTCTCTACTTAGTTGGATATTAAAAGTTCTGTTTTTATTCATTGGGGCTATTGAAATGACATTTCTTTGTGGATATATTTACCGTAAAATGATTTAATTCTTGCGAAATATTTGACTTCTTTATGAAATTGTTATTGACAACTGACAACTATATGAGCGTCACACCATCAGCTCATGCTCGAAATCTGGGCATTATATTTGACAACTCTATGTCATTAGAACGTCAGGTTGCTGCTATTTGTAAGGGTGCTTTTTTCCATATTAGAAATATTGCTAGAATTAAGAAGTACTTATCGGAAGGTAGTATAAAAATCCTAGTTCATGCTTTTGTTACCTGTAAGCTAGACACTGGAAACTCGCTCCTAAGTGGACTTCCGGGTTACTTAATTAAGAAACTGCAGTCAGTTCAAAATTGCGCCGCTCGCCTTATTGTTGGTGGTGGAAAGTATGATCATATTTCACCTGTTCTTCAGCGTCTCCACTGGCTACCCGTAGAAAAACGAATAACTTATAAGATATTACTTCTTACATATAAAGCTCTAAATAATCTGGCTCCTACCTACATTCGTAATATGGTAGAGTACTATACTCCTCCTCGTAATCTTAGGTCTGCCAATAAGTTCCTTCTGAAGGTTCCTACAGTCAATTTAAAGAGCTATGGAGAAAGGGCTTTTTCTGTTATTGCGCCAAAACTGTGGAATTTGTTGCCACTTACTATTAAGTTATGTCCCTCGATGGGAGTCTTCAAAGCTAAGTTAAAAGCATATTTATTTAAGGAAAGTTTTTATTAGTTTAGTTATTGCTTAGATCGTAATATTTTATAGTTCTTGTAAATTAACTTGCCTGTTTTCCAGCTATGTAAAGCGCCTTTGGACATTTAGGATTAAGGCGCTATATAAATGTAGAATTATTAATTATTATTATTATATCACCTATTGAAACTCACTGCTGACAGTGCACTCAGTTTGAATATTAAAAGTGTTAGAGACTTTATGTTTGTGGAAATACAGTCATTTGCTGTGCATGAGGCCTTCATGCAGTATTCATTGTTTTTCGTTCATCGTACAGTCAGTGTGTGCCTGTATTTGTCAGTATTCATTATTTTTCGTTCATCGTACAGTCCGCCAGTGTGTGCCTATTTTTGGCGATAAAGCATCAGTCTCTTACCCTTAAATATTGTCTAACCTACTTACTGCCACTTCTTTAATCTTCAGCTTGGCCTTGTGTTCATTCTTATCACTTTCTCCCTTCACGTAAAAATAGCCATCATTCCTGAATTGAATGTTTGTGCCTGTTTCAATTTGGATTCTTTTTAACTTCTCCCCATCTTTTCCAATAACAACACCTATCAGATCAACAGGAACGAATACTTTCGTGCAGCCTTCGAGGTTTTTGGTTTCAACGGCCTCTGCATTCTGTTACGATTTTAAAATATTAGTGAGAAAAATATTTACTTCATCCTTTTCCCCATCACCAATACCTTATCACAGTACTGTTACTTTCATCACAGTCGTAATTTTGTCTGTTTTATAGAACGGATTTTGGCATATCAGTGAGACAAAAATACTGCATGTCAATACCTTACGGTATAACTGCACTGTAACTTACCGTACCGTAACTCTGTTATTTGATTGGATCAGAAAGATAAAATAGGGAAACCATTTCAATGTCACGGCATGCCGTACAGTAACCGTACCGTAAAGGTGATGTTACACGAGACGACTTTCCGCGACGATTTTGAATGCAACTTTTAGCGTAACATCTAGCTAGCACCTAGGCTCCTACTCCGAAATCCTGGTTTAAAAACATGGCTGACGAGTGGAGTCTTTGTTCAAGTTGACGTAGCCTCGTTTCCGTGGGCGTAGCGAACTGGTTTCTGGGACGATGTTGCACGAAAAGTCAACGGCGAGGGTGTTACACGAAGCAACTCCAACAAAATTCGAGCAACAATGTTGCAGGTTTTTGAAGGTAATTCAAAACTTGCAACATGTTGCCGCAACGAAGCTAAGATTGCGTTAAAAATCGTCCAGCGTGCCATGTTACACCATGTTGACTTTCGCGCGAAAAACGTCGTTAAAAATCGTCTCGTACAGCATCACCTTAACTGTCATTGCCATAACCTGCCCACTCATACCAAATCCGCTCCATTAGTTGTTGCTGTGATTTTTATAACTATTGGTCGATGTTTGTCTTTTCCAGTTCCTTTGTGGTCAAGTAGAACGTTTTGTTTCTAATAGGAGAAGCCGTCTCTACTCACAGCCAAAACCTCGTTTATTTTCTCCTCTGCACTCCGGCGCTGTTCGCATGTCCCCTGTACATGGGCTCCATCAACCTCTATTCGTATTTTAGCGCCTGTTTCTTGTTCAATCCCTTTAATCGTACACCCTTTCGTTCCGATAACCAAACCTTTCTTGTCCTTAGGAATAGACAAGATGGTTTCCTCCGGATGCGAGTTCTGTCTTTCTTGCCATCTCAATTTCTTTTCCTTAAGCAATAAACACATAATATCAATAACGTGTGCGTACAGAACAGGCCTTATTATTGGTGGAACCCAACAGGTCTTATTATTGGTGGAACCCAACAGGTCTTATTATTGGTGGAACCCAACAGGCCTTATTATTGGTGGAACCCAACAGGCCTTATTATTGGTGGAACCCAACAGGCCTTATTATTGGTGGAACCCAACAGGCCTTATTATTGGTGGAATCCAACAGGCCTTATTATTGGTGGAACCCAACAGGCCTTATTATTGGTGGAACCCAACAGTTATTGTGGTGCGAATCCCGCAGTCTTATTGGCTACTCGCCTCCTATAACGATCGACAGATGCGAACCGGTAACGAAAATTCGTTTTTAAATTCGTGAAAATACAAACAACATTTCTTGTTTTTGCAGTGCTTTTGCTCGCTTCGACAGTTTCTTTTTACTAAACCCCTTAGTCTCCGGATCTGTTAGTGCAGTCTGGCTACTAGTGTGTGCATGTCTGTGCAGTCTGGCTACTAGTGTGTGCATGGCTGTAAAATCTGGCTACTAGTGTGTGGCTGTACAGTCTGGCTGCTAGTGTGTGCATGTCTGTACAGTCTGGCTACTAGTGTGTGGCTGTACAGTCTGGCTACTAAGGTGTGCATGTCTGTACAGTCTGGCTACTAGTGTGTGGCTGTACAGTCTGGCGACTAGTGTGTGGCTGTACAGTCTGGCGACTAGTGTGTGGCTGTACAGTCTGGCTACTAGTGTGTGGCTGTGCAGTCTGGCTACTAGTGTGTGGCTGTACAGTCTGGCTACTAGTGTGTGGCTGTACAGTCTGGCTACTAGTGTGTGGCTGTACAGTCTGGCTACTAGTGTGTGGCTGTGCAGTCTGGCTGCTAGTGTGTGGCTGTACAGGCTGGCTGCTAGTGTGTGGCTGTACAGTCTGGCTGCTAGTGAGTGGCTGTTCAGGCTGGCTACTAGTGTGTGGCTGTACAGTCTGGCTGCTAGTGTGTGGCTGTGTAGTCCGCTGGCTGTTAGTGTCGGTATCCGGCTTAGCTGGCCATTGGCTTCTCATAAGTAAGTTAGCTCGTTTTATTGGGAATTGATGTATAGATTTGAAGCAAAGAAAAAGCCTGTAATCGACACCTGGTAAGCATTTTACCTGAAGGATTTTTATCTGTCCTTTTTCCCTCACGAGTAAATTCAGCCTCACTGGTTAGTTCAGTTGGTAGAGCACAGTCTAGAGTGCGGGAGGTCGACGCGTCGGGGGTTCGAATCGCGGCCGCGTCCTAGGGCAGGGACGTTTATAAGCCGTTGGCCTTGTCTTTTTCTACTTCTAATCAGTATTTAAAGCGATGTGAACGAACCTGTTGTACTACTCGAAAAAGAGCAGGGGATTGTCACCCGGTACAGCAACCTGGCCATTCCACTAACCACACACTCAACATTGTAAACTGCGTTGCAGCCATTAGGGCCGTAAAAGCAGTCCGAAAAAAATCACTGACGGGATATGTCAGTAATATGTAAAGCGCCATGAGACAGTGGTGCTAGTATAAATGGCCATTATTATTAGTAGCAGCAGCAGCAGTAGTAATAGTAGCAGGGGAGGATTTAGGGGGGGGGGGGGGGGTGGATTGGGTTGCTAGCCACCCCCGTTTGGGCTGGTTGGACTGGCCAAATTGCAACATTTTACAGAGGTAATGCATGTTCCTGAACAAAAAAAAATATGACAGCCAGTCACCCCCCCCCCCCCCCCCTCCCCCTGCATGTTCCCAAACAAAAAAAATTGGTTGCCAGCCACCCCCCCCCCCCCCCCCCCCCCGTTGGATCCGCCCCTGAGGGGGAGGGGTACGTACAGTAAAGTTCTATATTAAACGTCGGTAAGCACCTTCAGTCTAACCAACTATTCTTCCAGAAAGCCAACGGTGTACAACTTCATCCTCTTCTCTGACAGAGCTCCCGATTAAGGGAATTCAGAGCTGTACAAGCTACTCGGATCAGAGAAGAGTCGGTACGGATGTGCCGGTCCGCGGCAGAAATCGAACTCGGACACATTGCGTCACACACGCGCACCTACATGAAATACGGACCGACGTACATATCTTCAAGGTGTTTAACTCACAATGATATCTTCTATCATCCTCGTAGCCATCTTAATTCCTTCCTCTGTCCCTGTGAGATGTGCGCCGTCATCCTCCATTTTCAATCTCACTCCAGTTTTTTGCATTATCTCGTTACACTTTCTTCTCTGTGTTCCAATAACGCAGCCTTTCGCATCTTGAGGAACTGGGACTACCGTCTGCGGCATGACCTTAAACGAAAAAAACACACCAAGGTCTGTGAAAGCTCGTCCAATGCAGTGAGTTTCTCGTTTCAGTTACACCGGTACATCACAAGTTTAATATTTTGTTGAAAAAATAAACTTGTTTTGGTTGTGCCATTACGTATTTAGCCTGCGAAACAGGCCCTCGGTGTTATTTCAACGTAAAGAAAGTGATAAAATGATTTTGGCCGCGCGAAAATGGTAAAAAGAGGCTGGCACGAGAGAGGAAAGGAGGGGCTGCAGCCATTCCTTAGGCCCGATTTAAACGTCGAACTTTTCATGCGTCGAACCTAATTAGATCAAAAGAAGCCGCCTAATTATCTTTTGTTTCAATACTTCAGTTTCGTATTCGAAAATTACCGCTGAATGCAATGAGTACAGACGCATGTACGCAGGGTTAACCTCATTCTGAAGTTAAACATTCATAAGTACCAGCGATGGGCTATTCACAACACTGTGTATTGTTGTAGTTTCGCATTTTGCACCTTGTCGCTGGTATTTATGAATGTTTAACTTCAGAATGAGGCTAACCCTGCGTACATGCGTCTGTACTCATTGCATTCAGCGGTAATTTTCGAATACGAAACTGGACTATTGCGTTCGGCGCATGAAAAGTTCGACTTTGAATCTAGCCTGCGAATACAGCCGCCTCACATCGGGTGGAAATAAGCCCCCCGAGAGAGACGTCTGCGAGTTGTGTGTAAAAATTCCATACTGATGACGTAAGTTCGTCAAGAATCCGGACGAACGCGTTGATTGGTTGCTGATTTCATATATCGCGGCTGTGAATTTCAAGATGGCGGATGTTGTTGTATCGCGGACACGTCTTCGTGATTGTGTCGATTCATTAGTTTCCCTCTTTAAAATATCGTCTGTCACTGATAACCAGTTTGAGGCTTTGTACTGGTTTATATCTGGAAAGGAATTTTATGTTAGTTTACCCACAGGTAGTGGAAAATCTTTAATTTTTCACCTCTCAAAACCTTGCATTTTATTGGACCCCATTGGGCTGCACTGACAAAGAATGCCATTGTTTTAGGGTTAGGGTTTGTATTGTTTCAGGGTTAGGCATTGTTTGGATAGCCAGTACTATTCCAGGTTCCGAGGAGGTGAAGGCCGCCCCAATTTTTCATGTGCTTCCTAGTCTTGTTCACATGTGGATGTATGACAACGAAGACAGCAATCAAAACAGTCTCCTGGACAAAGGTATAAGCATTCAGTGTGCTTTTAAGGTTTATTCCATGTAATTAATTAGCACGTACACATTTAAACGAGCTTAGTGCTCACTCTGTGAAACGTGATTAAATAAACTACTACTACTAGGATCCAATGGGCCATTCCATTTAAAATCCGCTCCCCCCTATTGAGGGGTTCACTTATTATTAAACCCTTATTATTATTATTATTATTATTCACTTTGGCCCTTCAAAGTCAATTCAAGCTTATATACAAGAGAGTGGTCGCTGTGGCAGAGTATTGCTCTGTTGTTCAATGGCTTAAATTTGAAAGATGCCGATACTGACATGAAGGAATATGTGAAAACAGTAGTTGTTGAAGAAAATTGCTAATGAGGCACTTTGACTGCCCAATTTACCCAGTGGACACAACTGCTGTGATGTATGCAGTGAAAAGTGTAAATGCCAAGGTGAATACTGCAATCAAGACATGCACCTACCTACTGATGCAGAATTGTTGTCACCAAATCAGCACCATGCATATATAGACAGGTTTCACAAGAACAGAAAAGTACACTTCTCTATAAGCTAAGACAGTTACAGAAAAGGCTTGTGATGAAAGCAGTGATTGTCAATGAGTACTACACTCCAACTGTTATGTCTTACCCAACTGTACTTTTAAAACTTGGTAAAGAACAAATTAACCAAGTTGTGGAACACTCTGACATAATATTTACTCTAGAGGATATCTTGAAACATGTTGACATATGGCAAAAAAAGCATGGCATTGCTGTTGCAGTCAATTGCCCTTAACCAAAACGAGTAGGAGACTAGGTACTAGATTGTCGTGTGGTGCCTGAGCAACGCATTTGGGTAGACAGGACTTGTCTGTCTGTCTGTTGTCATTGCATCGAAACAACATGACGAGTGTTTGAATTAGCCTGCGAATACAGCCGCCTCACATCGGGTGGAAATAAGCCCCCCCGAGAGAGACGTCTGCGAGTTGTGTGTAAAAATTCCATACTGATGACGTAAGTTCGTCAAGAATCCGGACGAACGCGTTGATTGGTTGCTGATTTCATATATCGCGGCTGTGAATTTCAAGATGGCGGATGTTGTTGTATCGCGGACACGTCTTCGTGATTGTGTCGATTCATTAGTTTCCCTCTTTAAAATATCGTCTGTCACTGATAACCAGTTTGAGGCTTTGTACTGGTTTATATCTGGAAAGGAATTTTATGTTAGTTTACCCACAGGTAGTGGCCATGGAAAATCTTTAATTTTTCATGTGGTTCCTAGTCTTGTTCACATGTGGATGTATGACAACGAAGACAGCAATCAAAACACAGTCTCCTGGAAAAAGGTATAAGCATTCAGTGTGCTTTTAAGGTTTATTCCATGTAATTAATTAGCACGTACACATTTAAACATGAAAATGTATGTCAAAGCGAGATAGTTGATAAGGCGACTAAAGAATATCATGTAATGAATACAGCTGCATGTCAGGAAGCATTTTACAGTCTACAAAGAGGAACATATACAACATAATGCAGGCCGTTGAGCAGCAGAATGCACTGGGGCATAGGTTCTGTTGTGGTTCAATAATTATTATTGTATGATTTGATTTCTATTAAACTTACGTCATCAGTATGGAATTTTTACACACAACTCGCAGACGTCTCTCTCGGGGAGCTTATTTCCACCCGATGCGAGGCGGCTGTATTCGCAGGCTACTTTGAATCGGGCCTTATACATTTTCATTTCCCGTTCAGATTGTGTTCGATCAAACTGAATCATCCGGCAAAAGTCATCCTATTGGGTTTAAATTCACAAATGATCTTCGTTATTATCTTACCTTTAATTCTGTTGTCGGCAACCTCGTAACCAGGGTCTTCTCGGTCAGATCCAAGATGGCGGCTTCTCCGAGAGAAGACCCTGGTAAACCCTGAACTGTCACGTATTCTGATTGGCTCTTCGATTATGACACAGGGGTTGTTCTAACGATGCTTTTTATTGGTCAAACGGACTGAGTCCAGAGAGATGAATTTGTATATAGATTCGATTGTTATCTATAAAACGATTTTAAATAACCTTAAAACACATTGTGTAGGTAGAGCAATAGATGAAGCGCATTACTGGGTAGTTTTCTGGTAAGTTTCATCAGTGAGAAAGCCAGGAGAAGCCGTTAAATCTGAACATGTGCTATCGATCTCCTCGCTTCAACGCTAACAGAAAATGAACGGCTTTTCAGGATTCGCTTCTAGCTTAGATACATCCTGGTAGCTTTGTGATACTCTTCCACTGTTTCTTTATCCAAGTAAACTCCATTTCGAACTGTTTAGTAGACCTGTTTCGCCGCGTGGAAATACCGTTAATCGCATCTCGCTCACTCCGGATTGGGATACCTATGGTTTGTGGGCACGTGTTAACATTTCCATATTTAGGTTGGCCGCCATATTGGATGCCCACATCACGTGATTAAAATCTCCAGGATTTCTGGAGATTTTTGGTCACGTGATTCAGCGTTTACCAGGGTCTTCTCTCGGAGTAGCCGCCATCTTGGATCTGACCGAGAAGACCCTGGTCACGAGGTTGTGTTGTCGGTTCTTGTAGAATTATTAGGTCAGCTTGCCGTAATTACAATTTTCTTCAGAGCGCTTTGACGAAGCGTGTCCGAATTACAAAGGTTTGTATGGGGACTGAGTATAGATTAGTGTAGACTAGTGAACATTTACAAAACCAGCAGGCCTGGAGAGCAAACGTCGAAGAACGTCTCGGCAAAGCTCTCGACGGAGTAGCTCTCAACGTCAAGTACGCGACGTCTCAACCAGTACGGATTGGGCGCTTAAAGACCTGGAACGAGGTTGACCACACAACTTGCGATTGGTTTTAAATTCGGATTTCAAGTACATCCTTAAGTTAGTTATAAGAAATATAGAACAAATGTATATTACTGAGTGGGATAAGGAGAAAGAAGAAATTTCACAGGGTTTGAAACATTCAAAACTAGAACCGATATGCAGCGGTGAAGGGTATAGTTACGCGTTTGAGGAGTATCTTAGTAAAATCAAAGACTGATCTTGAAACGCGTAGAGCTGTAACAAAGTTACGACTTTCAGCTCACCAATTCCCTGTCGAGCGCGGTCGTTATATACAAATACCAAGAGTACAGAGAATTTCTACCATTTGTGATTCAGGTGTAATTGGGAATGAATTTCACTACTTGTTTAAATGCAGGAATTGCAGTATGATAGAATATTGAGTTTCTTTCATTAATGAATCATATGCTATAAATCCTCTTTTCTCTTCTTTTAGTGAAAGACAATAATATAGGTTTATAGGTGACAATAATATAGGTTTATATAATATAAATTATATGAAAGACAATAATATAGTAAATGTTAGCTCGATATATATTAAAGATATTATAAATCTATTTGTTAAAAATTCTCGTTAAACTTATACAACATTTGTAAATTACATAAATTGATTACTTTTTTAAATATAAGTTCATTACATGCACACCAAAAATTGTTTTCAAGGTGCTAATAAATCATATTTACTGTTTATTTCATGGTTTTCTATGGAATACTGGCGAATATTTCACGAGAAATTTGTATTATTTGGTATACAACGAGCCTTCGGTATTCCATAGAAAATCATGAAATAACCCAGCCTAGTCCCTAGGCCTTCTCAGTGCCTTGGTATTTTGTCTGAGTGGGATAATGGGATCCCTGTGGTTTGTAATGGCTTGTGACGTCACTGCTCACTGTTTCCAGACAGTTGGTCGGTGACGTCACAACCATGCAAACCACAGGGATCCCATTAACCCACTCAAACAAAATACCAGCCAGAAGGCCTAGGGACTATGCTGGAAATAACCATATTAGCTATAAATAACAAATTTACGAGAAGATTTATCACGAAAACAAAGTAACTTACCGGACGATAGACTGCGAATTTTCTCGCCCAAAAACACAAATTTCGAGTGGCGGCCGCGCGCGTCTGCAGACTAATCTCTATTTATCACATTCCGGCTGAGATTTACGAATGGAATCATTCATGCGAAAACCCACTTCACAATTTTCCTTAGCCAATCAGAATCGCGAAACGAATTTTTCACACGTGCGAAAAGCGTTTCGTCCAATCAGAAAACACCTGCCAAAACATATCGGGATTTTCAAACTGGACTTGAGATCGGAGGCGCCACTTTCATTCACTACGAAAGTTGGAGTTTTGACTTTTTTTTAAATAATGTAATATTGATCTGTAAACAGCCAACTAACGATGTTAAAACTTCCAAGTCAATTGAGGAGTATATTATCGACCAAGAAAACAAAATCGCAAGAGCAAAAACTTAGAGAAACAGACGTAAAGTGACTTAAAGCGACAAAGAAGAAGCGAAATTCTACCGAGAGAACTCAACAGATATTGAGATAATCTATGTGAAATCATTCTTAGTGTCAAAAGAAAATACGGCGAAGATTACGAGCTTTCAATCCTTCGTGGAGTGATTTCAACTTCCATAGACCATTGACGGCGGGCATCGACATTTGAAAAATCGTAAATATTCTGTGAGCAGAGAAAATCAACAAGCCGTGGAGATGTCTGAAAACTCGTAGCAAACAACTTGGACAAAAGCAGGTATACTAATCTATTGACGATGTAAACTTGTAAACTTTATTTGTTGAATCAAAGACAGTTTAAAATTGATGTTGAAAACTATTTCAAGGCTGATGTCAGTTTAGAAAGTAAGATTTTCTTTCCATTTTGATTGTATCGAGCATAAATTTTAGTCTACGTTGAGTCGGATACGAAATGCAAAACAAAAAATTGAAAGCCAGAAATGTAAGTGTTCAATGACAAGACCTAAATAAAACCTGTTTGATATTGGAGAAAAATCTCAGTATGTATATAATAAACAAATTACAAGATAGAAAGTGCTTTTGTATGGTATTTACACACTCGTGCGTAAATACCATACGGCAGCACTTCCATTAAGTAATCCCTATGTATTGTATTGTATTGAAAAACAAACTAATCAAAACATTGGCTCAATGATTCATGGGCTCGGACACAGAGTGTCTAAGTGATATGTACATGTAGCTTCTTCATCAGTAGCCACACTCTTTGCCATGATTGACAGGTACCCATATGGGTGTTACCAATATATTATATCATTTGTGGTCAGCTCTAGAGGACATACTTATCCAAATGCAACGTAGCACAACACAAGGGCACCCAACGAAGTTTTCGGTTAAAAAGTTGTCCGGGAGAGTAAGTTAGCCTAAAACTTTCGGATTTGAAAGAATTGTCCCTAGAAAATTGTTTTCTGCAATACTGGCTAGAAAATTTGTTTTCAATCCCTAGAAAATTATAGAAGAAAAGGGACACCAAAAGGTTTCCCCTAAAATATTCGTGCGTCCCAATTCGTCTGATCAATAGTAAGAGTCAGAACAACACATTTTCATTCCCTAAGAATTGCCTAAAGGAAAAAAGAATCCCTAAAAAATTCGTACCTCCACAAAACTTTGCAACATGAAGTTACTTGGGCTAGAAAATCTTGTTTCTGTTCTAGACTACTAACAAATTCGTAGGCCGGGAATATTTTACCATAGTATTTTCGGTTGACGCGATTTCCACCTAGAAAATCCGAACAGCTAATTACTTTCTAGAATACGTCAAAAGACATAGTAAGCGCCTTAAAATGGCTAGATACTGAAGCTGCAGACAACTGGTTTCAAACGAATTTCAAAAAGTATTCGTTGGGTGCCCTTGACAACATAGCAGACATGCTTTACACTTGTGTAGAAGTGGTTGGGATTTGCTCCTCGTCTTGTTAATATCACAGGAAGCCCAAGCTCCGTTTATGTAAATTTAATTTATAAGGTTTGTATGGGAATTTTTAAATCTGGTTTTTCGATAAATATACTGTAATAAAGTGAATAAAACTTACCTGGTGTCTATGATCTGTGTCTTGGCTGTGTCTGTACGTAGTTTCAGCGAATTTGGGCGAATTTTGAATCCCTTACTCTTCATACTAAAGAAGAAATCGATTTCTTCTATAGTATGAAGAGTTAGGGATTCAAAATTCGCCCAAATTCGCTGAAACTACGTACAGACACAGCCAAGACACAGATCATAGACACCAGGTAAGTTTTATTCACTTTATTACAGTATATTTATCGAAAAACCAGATTTAAAAATTCCCATACAAACCCTTATAAAATGAAATTTACATAAACAGAGCTTGGGCTTCCTGTGTTAATATATGTGTTCATACATTTTGACTCATATGTGCATTATACTGATGATTGACACCTAGATGGCTAGCCTGCATTTCAGCCGTCTCCTCTGGTTCGTTCCTCTCTCGGGAGGAATGAACCAGAGGAGACGGCTGAAATTCAGGCTACTAGATGGCTTCCCAACTACTTTGATTTCTGTTTTCACATCCCGATAGTATGACAGTACTTACATTTGTTTCGATGAAGATAAGTTCGTTGTGGAATTCTCGAGTAACGAAGATCGCTCTAGCGTTCCTTTTCTTTTATTTTCAAACCATGATTTTTGAAATTTACGATTAATATCTAGTGTAGATGACTGGTAAACATTAGCAACGAAGGCTGACTTACCCTCGAGACCAACCAAGCCGGAAGTGATTGAACTGTTGTTGGTTTCGTCTGGACGTTATGTCATTATCCACAAGTGATTTAAACTAAATCATAACATTACATAGATTACTTCTCAGTTCAATATAGCGTGTAGAGATAAACATACGAATACGAAGGAAGAACTGTAAACGAATGCTGCAGACACAACAATATATACCAGGCATTCTGTGTTAGGGTTTTGACCGTGTTGGACTGGTACAAAGTGCTGAAAGTACATTTGCATATGAATTAAAAAAAAAATTGGACCCTCCTCTTTTCACGCATGGCGAACTCGAAATTTGAAATTCAAATTACAGAGGAGTAAAAATGTAGCGAATGTATCAGCCTCTCCTGTGGAAAGGGGAATTTTGAAGGTTTAAAATCAATCTAGCTTTTTGTGACTGTTGTGTGACAACTTATACCAGAACTACCCCTCGGTATTCAGTTTCGCACTTCACTTTAATTTGGCACAGTTTAGCACAGTTTCGACATGCGGGGTATTCTATAAGTATGCCAATATAATACAAGACTCACCGATTGAACAAATGATAAACGGAGATACAGATCAAAGAAAAGTGACATCCGATTAAAGAAAGAAGAGAGTAAAATTCAGCGACAGAAATATCACGAAATACCAGCACATGGCGAGAACAACTCGAACTACTACATGGTGAGCAAAATAGCGTCTCTCATATTTATACTATGGAACTTATGGAACAACATGCACTTCATTACAGGTATCGTGTGTTAATCAACTGTTAATTACTACATTCAGTGAGGCCAGTTTGACAATAATGACCAGTTTACCAGTATACATACGCAAGTTCAATCGAGTTTGATTCTTCCAGAACGAAAATAAGTTGAGGTATTTTGCGTTGAAGGCGAGGGAGTTGTTGATGAGGCTAATAAGAGTGTATGATGAAAGATTGAGTGATTATTATAGAGTATTTTAAATCCAACGAGGGTTTATTGATCAGAGTAGATTGAGTATATTAAATAACGGGTTACGACTAATAATCGCTATATTCTATTCTTAAAAGTTTGAATTAATGGAGGTAGAAGTGCTGAATACTTTCATATACTAAGTGATTCCATAAAAAGTGGAGCTTGGTAAAGAAAACCAATCAGAAATGTCAAACAGACTGAGTTCTCGTGAGTTCACCGATTGCATTTCATCATGTATGCCGTCAATGTTAAAGTGCCTCTAACCCTTCTTGACATGTTTCTACTTACGAATCTGTGAAAGGTTTTGAGTACTTCTGCGAATAATTTTTTTTTGGTCAGTTACAGATAATACTCTATGTTCTACGCTTGTTTGAATTGGTGAAAAACTAACCTTTCCTGACCCATGACCGCGTAAGTAAAACCCGGGGTGACGTCATCTCATTAATGCATTATCCTCCATCAAAAATTTGTGTGCAAGAATATTTTTCCTGCATCGTTTGCTTGCAGGATTTTTTTCCAGCGAACGTACCTGAAAGTCGTATGGCTTGAGCCCAAATAGGCGAGGATACGATCTGGTTCCATTGGTGGAAGTCCATTTATTACCCCCTCCCGGAATTTTCCGTTACCACCCGTGGGGGAAGTATGGATATTTCCTGGAAATACACATTGTTATGTATTAAGATATTTCTTCTTGAGATAAAAATGATATCACTATCAAGGAAAGTTATTGATTTAAAAATCCATATGCTTTACACTACTGTTGGATTATTAAATGTATATTTTTGATATACTCAAAAATACACATCTTGTTCTAAATGTATATGCAATCCCTAAAAGCAAGCCGGTCCTGCTCTTATTAAACCTACTCCTCTGGAACTCTGACATTGTGGCTCTTTCTATAAGGGAGTGTTCATTATTTATGAAATTCAAAACAAACCCATTGAATAAATTAGCGAACATGAGGGGTTTTCCAAGTTTTCCAAGTCTCGTACAAGCTGAAGTTTACAGCCCTTTATTTCTCAAAAGCGTATGGTTAAAGCGCGCTGAAACTCGGTAAGGTACTTTAAAATATGCTACTGTAAGTCATATTAGGAATTTTTTTACGCCGAAAGAATAGAAATTTCTCGATTTTCGCAAATATTCAGCAATAACCTATCTTACTTCGTTCGCCGTATAGCGTTAGTTGCAATTTTCCGATCTTCTTGACTTTGGCACAGAAGTTTCAAGTGGTATTGAACTTCCATATGGTATGTACGATTTAATTATTACTGTAATATTTCTCCGGCAGTTGAACCAGATGCATGAACATAATATTTTAAGGTTAAAATTGATCAGCCGTTTGCTGCGAAACTGGTATGGTTTAACCGATTAACCGTGAAACGGCACTCGTCGAAAGTAAAATGAAACAAATCCATCTTTTGGGTTTTAAAATATACGCTCTTTCTTAAAAAAACAACGTTTTCGAAAATCGCTTATATCTTCAGCAATTCTTTGTTAATCACTTTCTAATTTTACTTTTTATAAAATTCGAGGATTCTTTATTAAAAGTTAAAAGCATCTCAGAAATCGGATAATGTTTAGCTGTTCAAAAACGAGATTTAAAATGACCCCCGTTGCCAAAATAAATAGCCGCGGGTAACCTTAAACATCATAGGACGACGGCATAAAACAAGGAGCAGGATGAAGTTGACTATTCTATTGTCGTTACTACAATACAATACAATGTTTATTTATGCTCGATGTACAGGGCTTCTAGCCTCTAGCGTTACAGCTAATGTATCGAGAAGGGAGAATGAGAATAGTTCTATTATATAGATCGAGATCAAATTATAAAATATTTATAACAATTAAGATAATTATCATACAGTAAAAAAAATGTACCCCTAGGGAGAAAGGCACACACTAAAGCAAAGCACTGGAAAAAGTATAACAGCCCCTCGCATATAACGATCTTAATCTATAATAAGTATTAGGGTGTGCTTCTCGCCCATAATAAGCAGGCTATTCCCTCCCACTGAAACCTTACGAAGGGAACAAAATCCAGTACCAAAAATAACTAATAATAACAATAATCAGGGGCGGATCTACGAAATGCAGAAAGAGGGCGCCGTAAAAGTGCGGCGTAAGACGAACTTCGCGCCGTATAGGCGCGATTAGCTAGGGGGTGCGGGACCCAGCCAACGAAATAGGGGCCGCGGTTCCCTCGGTCCCCCCCCCCCCCCCCCCTAAATCCGCCCCTGATAATTTAGAGGATATTACATAGCCGCGCGGAGATACGGATTTTATCTTCGCCAGTGTTGATGAAATATCTTACCAGTGAGCGCAGCGAGCGCAGTAGTGATCTCTGGAAGTACGTGGACGACACCACCATTGCGGAGTTCGTTACTAAGAATGAGTCAAGTGTCGTGCAGAAATATGATGAAGAACTCGCCGGACAAACTCAGGCTGACAGGTTTCGATTAAATGAAACCAAATGTAAGGAACTTCGTATAGGTTTCTCTCGTAGAAGTCTTGTAATGCGCTCGAGCCCATTGTCATTAATGATAAGAACATTGAGGTTGTCTCATCTGTAAAGCTGCCAGGTCTTACTATATCTGATGACCTCAGGTGGAACGCTCATGTGTCAGTGATTTGTGGAAAGGTCTCAACGCGCTTGTACGTCCTCGGGCGACTGAAGCGCGCTAAGGTACCTTCTAAAGACCTTTATCTTTTTTATGTAACTTGCATTGGTCCAGTTATTGAGTACGCATGCCAAGTATACCACGATGCCTTGCCGCAGTACCTTTCCGATATGTTAGAAAGGCTGCAGAAGCGCGCGCTGCGCATCCTTTCCCCCGATTTGTTTTATAGAGAAGCATTAGAAGCCTTAAATCTCACGACTCTGTACGACCGTAGAGCAGCCATGACGCGAACCGTTTGTTTTATAGAGAAGCATTAGAAGCCTTAAATCTCACGACTCTGTACGACCGTAGAGCAGCCATGACGCGAACCGGTTTGTTTTATAGAGAAGCATTAGAAGCCTTAAATCTCACGACTCTGTATGACCGTAGAGCAGCCATGACGCGAACCGGTTTGTTTTATAGAGAAGCATTAGAAGCCTTAAATCTCACGACTCTGTATGACCGTAGAGCAGCCATGACGCGAACCGGTTTGTTTTATAAAGAAGCATTAGAAGCCTTAAATCTCACGACTCTGTATGACCGTAGAGCAGCCATGACGCGGACCGGTTTGTTTTATAGAGAAGCATTAGAAGCCTTAAATCTCACGACTCTGTATGACCGTAAAGCAGCCATGACGCGGACCGGTTTGTTTTATAGAGAAGCATTAGAAGCCTTAAATCTCACGACTCTGTATGACCGTAGAGCAGCCATGACGCGGACCGGTTTGTTTTATAGAGAAGCATTAGAAGCCTTAAATCTCACGACTCTGTACGACCGTAGAGCAGCCATGACGCGGACCGGTTTGTTTGACAAAATTGTCAACGATGGACACCATGAACTGCATGCATTGCTTCCACCTTTAAATAGTAGTACAACAACTTTACGAAACAAGCGTAAGTTTGTTTGGGGTCGGGTGTCAGTTGAACACAATACTGTTATCAATTCACATGGTTTTTATTGTCATATAATTATATGTTAATCTTGGTGTGTTTTTATTGGTACCTTTTAGGGGGCAAAATTAGCTTGAGCCACGCCCATTTTAGTACCTCCTAGGGTTCGAAACGAAAATTTCCGACGAGTATCCCTGCCCCTTATATATGGGAGTCCCTCCCCCCCCCCCTCCCCCTGCGGGTCACTCAAAAACTAATTAATTTCCATGAGTTGCTCGATATAAGGTAGCGATAGTGGATATATATTCTGTAGTATAATTGTTTAGTTGTAATATATGGACTGGAAGACAAGAAATATAAGATTACTATGGAACTCACAGTAGTGACGTCACAGTTCACTTGCTATCCTGTCTCCTCGGTCATTAGTTCTTGCCTCTTCCTGCCAAAAACAAATTAAACTGAAACCAGGAGCCCATAACCAGGAGCGTCCATGTCTCCTGTACAGGTGTCACAGCGTTTTTACAAGTTGGGCTATTTTTAGTTTATTTTCCCCGCCAATTGTTGGGTTGCACCGTGTCGGAACAAAATATGCCTCATTAGCTACTTTTGTTAAATAAAACAACATGGTTTCTACGCTTTTGTGATTTGATTCCCTTAGGAATAATTGCAACTCAACAATAGCGGGAAACCGTTCTAAAAAAGGGACCAGGACGGCGACGTCAGTGACGACGGAACGTAGAAACATTTTTTTATCGAAATCTGATGTTTACTATTTCCCTTGTTCGCCTTGAATTGTTTCTCACAACCAGATTTTCGAAAAATATAATGACTATCGAGCTTCGTTCACGCCGAACAAAAAATGATTTGATTTACTTCCTTACGTGCGCGTTGTCTTCAAAGCGTACAATTTTGGGGTTTTCACGTTGTGTTTTTGAAGAGAACGGGTTAAATGTAGGCGACTGCGTACATTTTCACGTGCAGTTATTGTATTTTGTAATTAAGGCTATTGTTTTATGCCGTCGTCCTAGACGTTGCCGTCGTGGTTGCTAAAGGTCCCTACTAACCTAACTTGTGAAAACGCTGTGACATAGGCCTAGTAGTATGCGGGATGGACGCTCCTAGTTATGGGCTCCTGCTGAAACTTAATTTAAAATCCAGTTCAAATACGGCTTTTAAGGAATATACAGTGTGTGTGCGTGTCCGTACTGCAGTGTATGTGTCCGTACTGCAGTGTGCGTGTCCGTACTGCAGTGTGCGTGTCCGTACTGCAGTGTGCGTGTCCGTACTGCAGTGTGCGTGTCCGTACTGCAGTGTGCGTGTCCGTACTGCAGTGTGCGTGTCCGTACTGCAGTGTGCGTGTCCGTACTGCAGTGTGCGTGTCCGTACTGCAGTGTGCGTGTCCGTACTGCAGTGTGCGTGTCCGTACTGCAGTGTGCGTGTCCGTACTGCAGTGTGCGTGTCCGTACTGCAGTGTATGTGT
This sequence comes from Actinernus sp. WN-2022, assembly GCA_030867875.1. Classification (NCBI taxonomy): domain Eukaryota; kingdom Metazoa; phylum Cnidaria; class Anthozoa; order Actiniaria; family Actinernidae; genus Actinernus; species Actinernus sp. WN-2022. The sequence continues at coordinate 4,464,762 of JAOWCC010001679.1, read as the reverse complement.
CCGTACTGCAGTGTGTGTGTCCGTACTGCAGTGTGTGTGTCCGTACTGCAGTGTGTGTGTCCGTACTGCAGTGTGTGTGTCCGTACTGCAGTGTGTGTGTCCGTACTGCAGTGTGTGTGTCCGTACTGCAGTGTGTGTGTCAGCTGTGTCCGTACTGCAGTGTATGTGTCCGTACTGCAGTGTGTGTGTCCGTACTGCAGTGTATGTGTCCGTACTGCAGTGTGTGTGTCAGCTGTGTCCGTACTGCAGTGTATGTGTCCGTACTGCAGTGTGTGTGTCCGTACTGCAGTGTGTGTGTCCGTACTGCAGTGTGTGTGTCCGTATTGCAGTGTATGTGTCCGTACTGCAGTGTATGTGTCCGTACTGCAGTGTGTGTGTCCGTACTGCAGTGTGTGTGTCCGTACTGCAGTGTGTGTGTCCGTACTGCAGTGTGTGTGTCCGTACTGCAGTGTGTGTGTCCGTACTGCAGTGTGTGTGTCCGTACTGCAGTGTGTGTGTCAGCTGTGTCCGTACTGCAGTGTATGTGTCCGTACTGCAGTGTGTGTGTCCGTACTGCAGTGTGTGTGTCCGTACTGAAGTGTGTGTGTCCGTACTGCAGTGTATGTGTCCGTATGGCAGTGTATGTGTCCGTACTGCAGTGTGTGTGTCCGTACTGCAGTGTGTGTGTCAGCTGTGTCCGTACTGCAGTGTATGTGTCCGTACTGCAGTGTGTGTGTCCGTACTGCAGTGTATGTGTCCGTACTGCAGTGTGTGTGTCAGCTGTGTCCGTACTGCAGTGTATGTGTCCGTACTGCAGTGTGTGTGTCCGTACTGCAGTGTGTGTGTCCGTACTGCAGTGTGTGTGTCCGTACTGCAGTGTATGTGTCCGTACTGCAGTGTGTGTGTCAGCTGTGTCCGTACTGCAGTGTATGTGTCCGTACTGCAGTGTGTGTGTCCGTACTGCAGTGTGTGTGTCCGTACTGCAGTGTGTGTGTCCGTACTGCAGTGTGTGTGTCCGTACTGCAGTGTGTGTGTCAGCTGTGTCCGTACTGCAGTGTGTGTGTCCGTACTGCAGTGTGTGTGTCCGTACTGCAGTGTGTGTGTCCGTACTGCAGTGTGTGTGTCCGTACTGCAGTGTGTGTGTCCGTACTGCAGTGTGTGTGTCAGCTGTGTCCGTACTGCAGTGTATGTGTCCGTACTGCAGTGTGTGTGTCCGTACTGCAGTGTGTGTGTCCGTACTGCAGTGTGTGTGTCAGCTGGGTCCGTACTGCAGTGTATGTGTCCGTACTGCAGTGTGTGTGTCCGTACTGCAGTGTGTGTGTCCGTACTGCAGTGTGTGTGTCCGTACTGCAGTGTGTGTGTCAGCTGTGTCCGTACTGCAGTGTATGTGTCCGTACTGCAGTGTGTGTGTCCGTACTGCAGTGTGTGTGTCAGCTGTGTCCGTACTGCAGTGTATGTGTCCGTACTGCAGTGTGTGTGTCCGTACTGCAGTGTGTGTGTCCGTACTGCAGTGTGTGTGTCCGTACTGCAGTGTGTATGTCCGTACTGCAGTGTGTGTGTCCGTACTGCAGTGTGTGTGTCCGTACTGCAGTGTGTGTGTCCGTACTGCAGTGTGTGTGTCAGCTGTATCCGTACTGCAGTGTATGCGTCCGTACTGCAGTGTATGTGTCCGTACTGCAGTGTGTGTGTCCGTACTGCAGTGTGTGTGTCCGTACTGCAGTGTGTGTGTCAGCTGTGTCCGTACTGCAGTGTATGTGTCCGTACTGCTGTGTGTGTGTCCGTACTGCAGTGTGTGTGTCCGTACTGCAGTGTGTGTGTCCGTACTGCAGTGTGTGTGTCAGCTGTGTCCGTACTGCAGTGTATGTGTCCGTACTGCAGTGTATGTGTCCGTACTGCAGTGTGTGTGTCCGTACTGCAGTGTGTGTGTCCGTACTGCAGTGTATGTGTCCGTACTGCAGTGTGTGTGTCCGTACTGCAGTGTGTGTGTCCGTACTGCAGTGTGTGTGTCCGTACTGCAGTGTGTGTGTCAGCTGTGTCCGTACTGCAGTGTATGTGTCCGTACTGCAGTGTGTGTGTCCGTACTGCAGTGTGTGTGTCCGTACTGAAGTGTGTGTGTCCGTACTGCAGTGTAAGTGTCCGTACTGCAGTGTATGTGTCCGTACTGCAGTGTGTGTGTCCGTACTGCAGTGTGTGTGTCAGCTGTGTCCGTACTGCAGTGTATGTGTCCGTACTGCAGTGTGTGTGTCCGTACTGCAGTGTATGTGTCCGTACTGCAGTGTGTGTGTCAGCTGTGTCCGTACTGCAGTGTATGTGTCCGTACTGCAGTGTGTGTGTCCGTACTGCAGTGTGTGTGTCCGTACTGCAGTGTGTGTGTCCGTACTGCAGTGTATGTGTCCGTACTGCAGTGTATGTGTCCGTACTGCAGTGTGTGTGTCCGTACTGCAGTGTGTGTGTCCGTACTGCAGTGTGTGTGTCCGTACTGCAGTGTATGTGTCCGTACTGCAGTGGGTGTGTCCGTACTGCAGTATGTGTGTCAGCTGTGTCCGTACTGCAGTGTATGTGTCCGTACTGCAGTGTGTGTGTCCGTACTGCAGTGTGTGTGTCCGTACTGCAGTGTGTGTGTCAGCTGTGTCCGTACTGCAGTGTATGTGTCCGTACTGCAGTGTGTGTGTCCGTACTGCAGTGTGTGTGTCCGTACTGCAGTGTGTGTGTCAGCTGTGTCCGTACTGCAGTGTATGTGTCCGTACTGCAGTGTGTGTGTCAGCTGTGTCCGTACTGCAGTGTATGTGTCCGTACTGCAGTGTGTGTGTCCGTACTGCAGTGTGTGTGTCCGTACTGCAGTGTGTGTGTCCGTACTGCAGTGTGTGTGTCAGCTGTGTCCGTACTGCAGTGTATGTGTCCGTACTGCAGTGTGTGTGTCCGTACTGCAGTGTGTGTGTCCGTACTGCAGTGTGTGTGTCCGTACTGCAGTGTATGTGTCCGTACTGCAGTGTGTGTGTCCGTACTGCAGTGTGTGTGTCAGCTGTGTCCGTACTGCAGTGTATGTGTCCGTACTGCAGTGTGCGTGTCCGTACTGCAGTGTGTGTGTCCGTACTGCAGTGTGTGTGTCCGTACTGCAGTGTGTGTGTCCGTACTGCAGTGTGTGTGTCCGTACTGCAGTGTGTGTGTCCGTACTGCAGTGTGTGTGTCCGTACTGCAGTGTGTGTGTCCGTACTGCAGTGTGTGTGTCCGTACTGCAGTGTGTGTGTGTGTACTGCAGTGTGTGTGTCCGTACTGCAGTGTGTGTGTCAGCTGTGTCCGTACTGCAGTGTATGTGTCCGTACTGCAGTGTGTGTGTCCGTACTGCAGTGTGTGTGTCCGTACTGCAGTGTGTGTGTCCGTACTGCAGTGTGTGTGTCCGTACTGCAGTGTGTGTGTCCGTACTGCAGTGTGGTGTCCGTACTGCAGTGTGTGTGTCAGCTGTGTCCGTACTGCAGTGTGTGTGCGTGTTTGTACTGCAGTGCGTGGGTTTCGTACTGCAGTGTGTGTATGTGTGTGGGTGTCGTACTGTATTGTATCTGTTTTTCTCCATCACACACGTTCTCGGTTGATATCTTTTCTCTCTAGGTGGACAAGGCGCTTTTGGCGTCATGCATTGGAGATAATTTCCTTGGAAGCAAACTCGTCGATTTCAGGTTTGAGCTTTGCTGGATAACATTTCAATAAATCACTGAAATAAATACATCTGTAATAATGCTCTCGAGGCTGTAGAATCTAGATGCGTGCATGTGTCTTGGTACTGTTTAGTTACCACTGATTTATTGATTCTGTACATACACACAGGCCTGGTAGCGTAGCAGCAGATAACCTGCTCATGTTTGACGTCACTTCTATAAGGTGATGCCACGTGATATATTAGACCAGTTGAAAAGGGCTGCATTGAAAGGGATGCTGGGTAATTTCACACTTGACCTAAAAAGGATTTCCGTTCAAGGTAAGTCTCGAGTGTACGTTTAGAAACTACTACAAGAGCTGAGTAATTGAACTTGATGCATTGTTTTGTTTATAACTTTCTTGCAAAAATAGTAGCCTTCATTAAAAAAAATTCATAGACTGGGAAGAAAGCATGTCCGACTTTGAGTTGTTAAGGTGTGTTAAAGAAGAGGAAAACAAAAGTTGCTTCCCAAAACTAAAAGAAAACTGATCGGCGAGAGAATTTAGCATCGGCTTCGTTAACTCTAAAGCGACCACAAAATGAGATGCTAAAACGTTTGAAGTTGAGAAAAGCAATGTCCACATTCTAATACAGTGTTACTCATTGACAGTTTTATATTAAAAAAATATTGAATTTAAGAACAATTTGGTTTTTCTAACAGCCTGGTGTATTAAACAAGTGGAAAGTGACAACACAACAACAAGACATGACTCACCAAGAACTCAACGATAACTGTAATACGCCTGCTTTATGCTGAAACCTGAACAGCGAATTGCGAAGAATACGATGGGGTTTCTCTGGTTTCATGTAGAAATTTGTTTGAGAGGTTCCTGAATGTTCCTGGATGAAAAACGGGCAATAAAACTTGCAAACAAGCCAGAACTGGCAGAAGGCAGAATTTTAGAAGAGTATAGCGGCCATGCCAACGAAGAGAGGCTCAAAAGCTATGCAACACGGCCATCAGAGCAGCAGTTTAATACAATGCTGTTCCTTGGGATGAAGAAAATATCTTCCTTCAGACCACAGCTCCTTCAGCTTTTTAGATTTTTACGTGGGGTCTTTCAAGCAGATAGCTTAATTTCCTTTGTCAACATTGAAGTTATATTATAAAACAAATAAAATATGATTCTCCTTGTTATACATGTATAACAAAATAATGCACTTTCGAGGTCTTGATTTGTTAAAGGGGCTGTGTCACGGTGAAACTTTATATTCGTTTTTCCGGGCCGGAAAGTGTTATTTCCACCGATTTTGATATGAACCAACGCACCTCTCGGCCATGTGGGATGCTTAAAATGAAAACAACTATGCAACAATGACTAACAAACAGTGCATATAAACAGTCTCCAGGGAAAATATCGAAAATCCGTTCAATCAAGCATTGAGGGAGGGAAGTTTAACTATTCGTATCCAATTAACGGCCACTAAACGAGCGATTACTCGATACATGCGCAGTACCATGACATAGCCCTTTAAATAAAGCATCTGATATAGAATAATTATACTGTTACTTACAATTATTGACATAACGTCGTTCTTGGCCAGTTTTCTTTGCTTTTCAGTTCCAATGATGTGGATAACATCTTTCCCACCCTTCCGTTTCATTCGAATAGTTTTGATCCCTGACATTTTCTCAATTTCACGCAGGCGTTTTCCATTTTCTCCAACTATGCGGCTTATCACAAATTTGCTACATGCATCAGGAAGTTTAAATATTTCCTTCGTTCTAGTGGCTTGTGAAGGAGATTCATTGGATTTCTTCATCTATCTGTGGATTTAATGCTTATCAGGATTAACGTTTATCGGACTTCAGACAACCGGGCCCCGATTGCCTTTCTTTAAATTGTTTTCAAAACACGGTCGGATATATACCCCAGCCGGTATACCGCGTACCGGGATTGCATGCAAAATACGGAACATTTCAAGTCGGGACGTGTCATTGGGTAAACAAATCAGCAGATGAAGTACATAGATAAGTACTGAAGTACGAATTAGCAGCGTCACGATGTACATGTATGGGAACCTCAGTGCTTGCATGTGGACAGGCGATCAAAATGCGGCAACAGAATGTCTTTTTTTGACATAGTAGCTAAAAAAAACTGAACCCTAACTGCCTAAAAAATACCGACTGAACCCCGACCCTGACTGCACCCAAATTATACTCAAATCCTGACCCTGATCTGCCCAAATCAGGTCAAAACCCTGACCCACCCCCGCGGCACATACATAATACGTCACAAACAGGAGTATCCACCGGGACCGGGCCCTGAAGTAGATAAAAGATGTAAGAAAAGGAGAAGCTGTCAAAACAAACGCCTATAATTAGTATAAAGGCTATATAAATTAAACAATTACGGGTGCTTCTTGGTGTAGCAGATTCATTGTTTGATTCATTGTTTCTGGGGTTAGGGTTCTTTGTATTTCAGGGTATTGTTTTGCTTTAGAAGACAATAGTTGTCTTTGTTTTAAGTCATGTGGTGATCTGTAACACCAAGAAACCCCCACAATTACTAATGCCATCATCTCTACTAGTACTACTCTAGATCTATGCACATTTTGAAGCCAACGAACTTGTTTGGGTAAATTTTTCAAGTTTCTCCAAAATGTCGCAAGTAATCACAAGTAATGATATTAAAGTGCATGCAAGCACTGTATTGGAAATTCGACATTCTACAACTACAAGCACCAACACAAGCACCTACCTTTTTATTCGCTCATTCCTGCACAATTCAAAGAAAGAAAAACGGAAGTACCTAGGTTCTACGTATGACCGCTGACCACCTGACAGCATGCTCGGTCAGTGGGGGTTCTAGGTTTATTTAGCTTTCATTAATTTATTGAGCTTTTATTAAGGACGGTGGCCCCTCTGCTAGTGCGCATATTCTGCGCATAAGCCTCAGTACGGGTGTTCGAAGCTTGATAGGCCCTTTGCAGGACCTGGTCACGTGACGTTTTTAGCCTGTCAATCAAAATAAATTTGGCGCTAGAACAACATGAATGCCAGAAATGGAAAGAGCACGCCAGAATTTGTAAAAAGCCCAAGTTTTAGGTTCGTATCTTTAAAATTGAAGGAATGGCAATTTTTTGTGAGGATTTTTTTGCTGGCTTTCCAGTGAGCAAAAAAAATCCTCACAAACTCTGTTAAATTAAGCTAAACAAGAGCCCATTTGGGCTTTCACTCGGGCCACATGAGATTGAAGATGAAATACACTTTCAATTGAAATCCTCTTAGTAATAACCAAAGGGAAGAATTATTAGCAGTCTTTAGGAGTGGCCGGTAGCGCGGTGACTTTCATTCTCTGCTCCCCTAGTATATATATATACATGTATGTAATTTAATATTTTTGTTTTCTCGTATGTAAATTAAAGTAGTTGATCTTTTATTGAAAACACTACTTATTCATGTGTGTATGTATGTTCAGACTACTATCGTGCAGCTAGCTAGAGTCTTGAGATATCTGTCAGCAACTCGCAGCTAGTTAATAAATTAGTACTGTTCAGACCTAGTAACTTAGTAGGTTTTATTTTTTGTTTTTCCCTCTTCTGGTTTGTTTCTATCTCTAAAGAGGGCATGAATGGGGTTAACTGACTACTGACAAACAGCCTTAAAAATAACTGACAACTGACAAATGACGATTTTTTTACTGACAACTGACAACCGAAAAATAACTGACAACTGACAAATTTGGTTTTTGTGGGTCAAACATTGTAAATTTTCTCTAGTAATGATTAACTAGGGCTAACTGACAACTGACAAATGGCCAACATTTTAACTGACAACTGACATGTAGACCCCCCCATTCAGACCCTCTCTAAAAGATAGAAATTTGGTCTATAACTGCCCTTGGCGCAAGTGTTTCGTAATCGCAAATAATTGACCGCCAAAGTGCTCAATTGAAATTTCAACCAAAATATTAAAACTGTGCGAAAAACTGCTACTGACTGGTGTTTGGCGATCCTCGTTATCCATGATGGCTCAATTGACGTACAATACACCCGGTAGTTGTCATCGATGGGCTTTTAGCGCGCTAGATTCTATTCAAGCTACCTCGCTAGGTAGCCTGGAACTTCAAAGTTTCCTCCGACCACTAGCTAGCTAATCACCAGAGCAGAAAAACTGTTCAGACTAAAGAAGCTCGCTACCTCCTGTGGTTAGCTAGCTAGATTTACTAGCCTGAACACGGCCACACGTTTACAATTTAGTCTGCAGGTCCGATAAAACTGCAGGTTCCAGTCGTAAACAGTCCGAGTTTGACCAAAGTGAAACGATCGAGCTGCTCGCGTCCGTAGATATATATTTCTTCGTTTGCACTTTTGACATGATATAATTCTTCAAATGGCACCATTGTTTTATTTCTTATGTTTAATAATACAGTTCTCAGCTGTAAATAAAATAGAACATTCTATGGAAGATTTCTTGTCCTAAAGTTTGGAAACGTAACACATGCATTTGACGCTAGAAAGTTCAGTACTCGCAAGGTCAATTTACTAGTGGCAGTTTACTAGTTTGCACTATCGGCTGTTATGGAATGGAAACATACTTTCACAGCTTAATATGTATGTCGATTGGTCAGAAGGATATCTTGTTTAAATGCTACGGTCCTTTCGGCATCAGGAAATTTTTAAACGGGAGGGTTTTCGTACAGTATTTCAAGCTATGCTGTAGTGCGAGTTCAGTTACGCCACAAATGTCGGTGAAAATAATACCGTGTTCATTGTTATCGGTTTTCTCTATGGGTTCTCATGTATTCAATAATTACTTCTGGAGCTTCATATTTATGTCGATTGGTCACAATGATTTCCTCTTTCAGTTTTTCCCTTTAGTTTGGACATTAGGGATATATCCTTGGAGATTTCGTACAGTTTAGCGACCGTTGTGTCGAAAGTAGAAACGTTCGTTTGTCATGAAAGTGCGTAAACAAACTGTCACAAGCGGTTTCATAGCAGCTCGATGTTTGACTCCGATATAGTCGATGATAACGTATATAGCTTCATATGTACGTCGATTTCTCACAAGGATTTCCTCTTTCAGTTTCCCCCGTTAGTTTGGATATTAGGGATTTATTCTTGGAGATTTCGTACAGTTTAGCGACTGTGTGTTGAAAGTAGAAAAGAGCCCATCTGGCCTTTCACTCGGGCCACATGAGATAATTTGAAGATGAAATACACTTTCATTTGAATTTGATTGAAAATAGATCAAAAACTCGGTGAAATGTCCGGCTAAAACTGTATGAATAAATGTGAAATGAAACATAAATTTCATAGCAAGAAAAACATGTAATTCCTAATTAGAAAGCTCTTCTAAGTCCGCTTCTCAAATTCACAGACTGTTTTACAAAAACATTTGGGCAGTTCAGTTGACCTTTCAAATAATTTATTCTGAGGTACGCATATACTCTAAATCACAGAGATGTTAAATAAAGCGATAATTAGAAGAAAAAGTACATTAACAGACAAACTGAGAGGAAATGTATTCAAATCTAAAAGAGTTTACTTACAGTACTTACGTAATCTTTCGTTTTGGTTCTATTGTTACTGTTGCTGAAAGCATTCCACCTTCGTGCACATATGCACTGAATCGGAATGAAAGTCGAAGCCTACCTCGAACTTAACTTTCAGCTAACCTGTTTCCTTTCATTCCACAATGAATAATAATCTCATAAAGTAAGCCCGTAGCTTTCAATAAATTTGCCAGTGTCTGAATGAAACAGCTAGATCTTTTCCAATTTCTCTCACGAGTCACGGCAGAAGACAGTCTCAAAGAACTTGAATTTTGATCCTCTTCACAGACACAGTAACGTAATTTAACGTCTCCGATCAATTCCTCTCTCTTTGCTGGCAGTTCATGCTTCTTGTTCGTGTAGTTGCCCCACTGAGCCGTAACCACAAAACGAGCACAGCATTTCAGTTGGCATACACTGCGTACATCTGTTTAACTAATTAGATTTGTAAAAATCTTAGCGGATCATGTAAATATTCCGCTTGGCTCAAATATGAGGGTTTCTGCCGTCAAAGTTAATTTTTTGTTTCAGTTTTCCCCATATTAGCAGACTTGTATAATGTCTCGAGCTCTCCGAATCCAGTAGAAAGACTCTGGTTATTCTGTCGTAAAACATGGACCTGACCCAAATTTAGGTTGTATTGCATCATTGCCCACGATGGAATAGATTTCTGACAATGACTATTTGAAATTGATATCTCCTTGTCTCGCCTAGTCTGAGCTTGGAACTTTCTTATCTGAGCGCGCCTGAGGAAATCTAACCTTTGTTTGCGTGACCAGCACAGTGCAATCCGATTGGTTCGAATTTGACCTTTAACGCATGCGCAGAAGCCGTCTGACACCAATTATAAAAAAAAAAAAAAAAAAAAACGACTTGCATTTTAAGACTCGGCGCTGCCACAGGCAGCCCGAGTAATTATAGAGTTTTCAAAAAATTGCCATTCCTTCAGTTTAAAAGATATGAACCCAAAACTTTACCCTGGTTCCAGAGGCTTTCTTCCGTCGTAGAGAAGAGAACGGAGCCGCGGGCGGCGATCAACGAGCCGCGAAGCGGCGAGAAGAGAAGAAAGCCTCTGGTAGCCCGCGACCGTTGACTGATCGTACCGCGCCAATAGATTTAAACTAGGACAAGATCTGTCCCTTCCTCCTGATTGGAGGAATATTGAATTACCTTATAGCGTCCTCTGATTGGCTATTGTCTATTGTCTAGTGTGTTGTGATTGGTTCCTCGTTTAATTGATCTAGTGATGTTGATTGCCACCTATAGTTAGCATGATAGTGAGAAACGGTCGCGGGCTACCAGAGGCTTTCTTCTCTCTTCCCTTCTCACCGCTTCGCGGCTCCGTTCTCGAAAGCCTCTGGGACTAGGGCACTAAAACTTGGGCTTTTTACTAATTTTGGCTTGCTCTTTCCGTTTGTGACATTCAAGTTGTTCTAGCGCCATTTTTTTTTTGATTGACAGGTTAAAAATGTCACGTGACCAGGTCCTGCAAACGGCCTATCGTGGATATAAAAAAAATTGCAACATTTTATCAGTGGCTTGGAAAATGCGTTGACCTCGTTAAAATGAGTACATCTCTCAAAGGACAGAAAAGAAAGCGGAACGGTAAATTCTCTTGAACTTGGCTGAAACGACGTATTTCGGGGCCGGAGGCGGAATCAAGAACGATGCGAGTTCGCAACCATATTGAATATCCCAGCATGCAACACTCAATACTTAAGACAAATGTAGGGCTTAGTATAAAATTGTCATGGTCGTCAGATAAAGGCAGCAAAAATAAGAAACCGGCCTTTGTAACTTTTTAAAACGCACGGTGACCCCTGTTGTTTATGTTATAAAAAAATAAAGCAGAAAGACAGTTTAGCGTTTGGATTTATTTTAGAGATAAAACTGATTATCATTGAATTTTTAACCAAAATTGGATACCTGTCAAAGTCGATTATGGCACCGACATTATGGCACCGACACAATTAATATTTATTTAAATAACCATTAACGTGGCCTTAGGTAATAAAGCTGTTACCTATAGTGAGGACATCCCCATTTCGAGTCTTCTGACTCCTATTTAGATAAATCACACTTCATTCTTGGAAAATAAATAATCATTTTTTTAAGTGCTGAGTCAGCATTTTTGACGACATTTAACCTTGATTATCTCTGAAAAATACGGTTACCCACAATTTTTAGGGGGATTTTGATAGCCCTATATGTGAAAATACTAAGCTAAAAATATATACTTAATATATAATACGTATACAGAGAGAAGAAACCCATCCCTAATATTAACAATCGGAATAAAGGTGAAAGAGAAATATGCCCTGAGTAGGATTCGAACCCACGGCCTCGGTATACTAGTCCGTTCGATGTGTTAACCACTACACCATCAGGACGACCTCGCTGGCATGCAGCCGACTTTTTGGTTTTTGTGCCGTACCGTGAGTTTTCCCCGGGCATTTCTCTTTCGGGTTCGGGATGGGAAAGGCCATACCTCTGAACTAAGCTTTCAACCTAAGGATCATTATTGATTCCAGGCACATATATATATGTCCAATCTAGGAATCGCTTCGTCAGAAGCTGTAGTGGTTAACGCATCGGACTAGTACCGAGGCCGTGGATTCGAATCCCGCTCAGGGCATATTTCTCTTTATTCTGATTGTTAATACTAGGGATGGGTTTATTCTCTGTATACTAATGTAAATTTGAAATAAGCTCGTATCCAGTCTGGCTAAGCGATTCCTAGGTTGGACGTATGTGCCTGTGAATCAATACTGATCCTTAGCCGTTGAAAGCGTAGTTCAGAAGTTGTGGGCTTTCCCATCCCGAGTTAGCGACTTAACCCCGGGTTGCGCTAATAGCTTGCTTCCAACAACCGGGCCCCGAGGAGCCCAAACCTCACTACCATAAGACAGGTGAGACCTCACAAGCCCAAGGTATAGAAGACGGCGGCAGTGGACATCGGTCATGCTGGAGCAATTGCGGCGTAGGAACCCAAGCATGCGGTTGGCTTTGGAAATACAGCTGGCAATGTGAGACCACTAGTACTATTGATCTCGTTGCTAACTATGACTCCAAAATCGTTTTGAGTAACAGCACAATTAACTGGCTCGTGATTGACGAATAACAGTGGATAGAAGTAATACGCTTATAGTTGTTGTCTTTTTATTTTCAATGTCTTATATTTAGCTTTTTTCTTCATCGACTACTACCGAATGAAGTGAATAATTCCCTCGTATATAGAGTAGTGGACATCACCTGATTGACCGTCTTTATCTCTTCGTTGCTTAGCTACAGACGAATGTTGTTATCCTACAGGTCTGCAATAAAACTGCTCTGGCCAAATGCCTCCAGAGGGTCAGTTCATCATCATCTTCAATTTAATATTTCATTGCATCTTGTTACTCCAGCTGCCGATTTATCCACCGGAATAAATCAATCAAGGGGAAAGGAGGACGAAGTCGACTTGGGATTTAGACAGGAGCCTATTACTATTTATAATATAACCCAGATAGTACGAGCGCTCTGATTGGCTTATAGACTCAAAAATATGGTCTATTGTGCCGGTAAACACATAGAAATCCGGCGGCACGCCTGCTTGCGTTGTGTCGTAGTTATATCATAACAGCAATATATACCACACATTTCAATGTATTTACTGGCGAAATAAAGCACTTGGGATGCTGGGAGAACACTTGAAATGCTTGAAAATCACGCGCCTTCGGCTAGCCTCCCCCACAGCTCTTCTTAGGAGTTCTCTCTCCCTCCCCCTAAGAAGAGCTGTGGGGGAGGCTAGCCTTCGGCTCGTGATTTTCAAGCATTTCTTGTGTTCTCCCAACATCCAAGTGCTTTATTTCGCCAGTAAACACGTTGAAATGTGTGGTCTATTGCTTTAAATAATGGACTCCTGATTTAGTCCATCAGTAATGCTACTGCAGTTTTTTAACAAATTTAGGATATCTTATAGAGGTATCTCCTTTTATTCACCACATATAGCGTCATCATCATAAATTGATTTACCGCGTCACTTGTTCAGTTCAGTTGGTAGAGAACGGTCTAGAGTGAGCCGGGACGTCGTGGGTTCGATATCCGGTCGCGTCCTTGGGCAGGTACGTATACGCTGTTAGCCTTGTCTCCTTCCACTTCTTATTGACATTTGAAGGGCCTTTGCAGGACCTGGTCAGGTAACCGTTTTAGCCTGTCAATCAAAAAACATTGGCGTTAGAACAACATGGATGCCAGAAATGGAAAGAGCAAGCGCTTGCCAGTCAGCAGGAATCAGCCTCATAAACTCTGTTAAATTATAGAGTTTTCAGAAATTTGCCATTCCTTCAGTTTTAAAGATATGAACCGGCTAAAACTTGGGCTTTTTACTAATTTCGGCTTGCTCTTTCCATTTCTGGCATCCATGTTGTGCTAGCGCCAAATTTGTTTTGATTGACAGGCTAAAAAGGGCACGTGACCAGGTCCTGCATAGGGCCTATTGCAAACACACTTGACGTCAGTAATGTATAAAGCGCCATCAGATTGCGGTTAGGCCTGAGCGGATTGTGCTAGCATAATTTTTGGCATAATTGGAGCAAACGAGCATAATTTTTCAAAGAAGCACTGCTCGAGCATAATTACCAGATTGTAGCATAATTTGAAGCATTAAAGCCAAAAGCAATGCTATTATTGCTTTTATAGTGCCTTTCCTAATTATTAGCTGGTATATTTTCCTTAGATTCTAAATTTTTGCCAAAGCAAATACCTGAATTTCACTTTCTAGTTATCTATTCTGGTTTTGACTTTATAAGTGTGACTTAACCTTTGAAAAATAGGTCACCTAATAAAATGTTGTGTGAACAACTAAAAATGCCGCGCATCAACTAATGTTGGCCGTCTTCGAAAAACGTTTTTTTGTGAGCATAATTGTGTAATCTACGAGCATAATGTTTGAACTTTGGCATAATTTGGGCATAATTCGACAAAATTTGGAGCAGTGCTAGCGGCATAATATGCCACTTTTAGGAGCACAATCCGCTCAGGCCTAATTGCGGTGATATGGCGCTAAAGTAAATATGTCATCATCATCATTATTATTATTATTATTATTATTATTATTATTATTATTATGACGCACAGCGTGGTAAATAAGAGGACATACCACAATAAACTACCCTTAATTTGTTTTTTTAACAATAAACTAAAAAGGGCCTTGAAGACTACTGAAGTTACTGGCAAGAGGTGATTCTAGCGCGCAATATCGCACTTTACCGCGCTATACAGCGACGTAATTACCCTATATCATTATGACGTCACGGCTTGTTTATGAGGGGGACAGAATCGACTTGAACAATAGAATTTTGAACTAAATCTGCTCTGCTGAGGAAAATTTAACTTCGAATTGTCTGGTTTCCAGATATCAGCTGTATCAATGTTTATCCCACAATATTTACCGTATTTGGTGGCTGTTAGCGCTATTCTACGTTCTTCAAAATGCATTTGATAGCGATTTCCTTTGTGTTGTTGCTGTTTTGTCCCTGTTTCGTCGCCCTCCCACGACCGTGATCCTTAGCGTTTAAACAATAGATTGTTTTGATATGACGTCATAGTGACATAGGTCAATTAGAATAGACCTTTTGCAGCTAACAGTCACGTGATGACATATTAGCGAATTTAAGATACGGAGACTACGGACTACGACTACGGTTGGATGACATCCCTAGCAGTCGGCTAGAGTACTTGGCCGAATATGCAACGAAGGCGAGAGAATTTCAACATTTTGGCGAGACTGAGCTGAAGCCATCGCGTTGCCGACCGAATTGACCCAAAATTCCCACATAAGCTATGTCCAGAAACGCTGTAAACTCGAACAGAAAGCAGTTTATTGTGTATTTTAAAGGTTAGCTATTGAAATATCCAAAAGAGTGGTGAATTTCTTATATTAAATTCGACTAACGTACTCTGTTGTGGTGACTACGAAAAACACGCTGACTTCTCACCGTCGTGGACTCGCTGTGGTGCAATGAAACCAACAAGAGTGTCTCGTTCCAGTCCTTTATTGGCACGCGTCCGTAGTCGTAGACCGTAGTCGTCGTAATCCCCATGGAAAAGACGTTGCCATGGATGCTGGATATCAAGCCATTTAAAAAAACGCTGTTTTAGAAAGATCGACAATCGATTGGAGGTGAAAAATAGCATTTACAAACAGGTTTTGCTAATAACAATACCGATCTCGTACAAGGCTTCTAAATAAATGAAGTTAAATATTTTTTGGCATCCAGTACATTCCTGTATAATAACGTGAATGCCCAGCTGCAAAAGGCCCATTTCTCGACCAATCACAACGGTGGGATCTCTACATTTACTAGCGACATTATACTAATAAACATTAGTCTCTTGCCCGTGCTGCACAACACAGAAAAACTTGACCAAAGGAACTTAGAAGTCATCGAGAATACAAATTAAGATTCTGCTTTGATATAAATGGCTCCTGAGGGGAGGATGGCTCACAGTAATGCCATCGTCGTGACCAACCTGATTTAAGTCTACAAATGCTCTAAAGTTTCACGTTTTACTGAGAAAGAGTTATTTCCGTCAGAACTAAAGTAACGTGATACTTTGGATACACTAATCTTCATCAACGTCCGGTTCCGGTACAGACACGTTCTGTTGTACATTTCTGACGAAACTCAAAAAGCCATTGAGCTTGCTGACAATCTGCTGTGGTTCCCAGTCCCCCTCAAATAAGAGGCGGTCCCATTCGTCACAGTGAAGGTGAAAATCAGTCTGTTAGAGAATGAAAAACAAACACGGACATGAAATAGTCGGGTTAGAACACAGACAACACGTACAACAACCCTCGCTATTAAAGTGCATCTAACCCTTCTTGCAATTTTTATACCTATGAACCTTTGAAAGGTTTTGAGTACTTATGCGAAGAAAATTTTGGTTTACAGAGAATACCCTTTGCTCTACGCTTGTTTGAAATGGTGAGAAATTGACCTTTCCTGACCCATGACCGCGTAAGTAAAAACCTGGGTCGATTCCCGGGTAGACGTCATCTAATTAATTCGACTTTGCAATAATTTGAATAAATACTTAGCATTTTGTCTAAACTGACTTTTTTCTTTACTAACAACTCACAGACTGTGTATATTCTCTATAAATCAATGTTATTGTGACAGAGAGGTGCCATGGAGAATAATGCATTAATGAGATGACGTCTACCCGGTAATCGACCCAGGCTTTTACTTACGCGGTCATGGGTCAGGAAAGGTCAAATTTTCACCATTTCAAACATACAAGCGTAGAACATAGAGTATTCTCTGTAAACCAAATATTTATCCGCAGAAGTTCATAGAAGGTTCATAGGTATAAAAATTGCAAGAAGGGCCGGTTAGAAGCACTGGAGAAAAGAGCAAACATTATCGCGGGAACATTTTATGAATTTCAGTGTTGCTTTGGTGAACAAACGGGACATTTTGCTTCCGCAACATGTGTTTTGCACGCGCGCGGGCAAACATTTTGGAAAACAATGAAATTTACAAATACTTACTAACAATATTTCCTCGTTTGTCAGGCTTTATATTTGACTTGGCTGGCCTTTTTTGAACGACGAAAAAAGCCAACAATATATAGAGCTTCAAACTTTTAATCATCTTACCTTACAACGTAGAGTTCCGGCACCTGGCTGCACGTCCTCCACATTCTCTGACTGCTCTTCAGATATCATCACCGTGAAATCTTCACCGCGGTCACTCGAGTACCCGTATGATCGTCGCTTGCTGCGTCGCCAGTACGACAGGTCAAAGTCTGTCGGCAGCGGTGTGTCCTGGGATAGCAGTAGTTTGCCGTCTTGTATTTTAAGATTGTTCTTTAGGTAGTCAATAAGGATTTTCTGTTCTTCTTGCTCTTCGGGTGTTTGGCTGATTGATTTTAAAGCTGTTTGAAACAAAACAAAAACTTTGTTACCAGAGCTACAGCTTCAGGTGAGGTGTAGTAAGACTTTTGGGAAACCAATTTTGGATCAAAAAAGGAAAACGACCAAAATCAATCCCTTCAGCCTTACATTTCTGGGCCCCGAAAGAACTTTACGATTCAAATCTCTAAATAGTTCGACCTACAGTATGTTCAACAGTTCCTTTTACTCTTGTTTGTGTGCTTTATCGAGCTGAAGCTATGCCGTTGGGAACCGGCTTCAGTTCCTAACCCATGGTGTCACACCCGAGTTTGGGTGGCGCAGTGGTAAAACACTCGCCTCTCACCGCTGTGGTCCAGGGTTTGATTCCGGGCTCGGGCACCAAATGTAAGTTAGGTTAAATAAATTTGTTGTTGATTCCTTATCTGTCTGCATTATTTTATTTAGTGTAGACACGTGTTTTACTCGCTCGTTCGTATAACGAGATTAACCCATGGGTGCAGACACGTGTTTCACTCACTTGTTCGTATAACGAGATGACAATCGAGCAGACAAGATGGAATAAAAATGTCGAGCTTGAGCCACGTGACTGACGGAGCACATAGATGATAATTTGGTTCGTGAGCGAGCACATTCTTCATCGGTATTGGCGGCTGTTCGTAGAAGCGAAGGTCACCGTCCTGGCCCTCTCCAGTCTCCTCTAAAAAGGCCTAAAACAAAGATGGGATGTAATAGTCCCTTCGCTCTATGTTTTAGTTTTAAGTTTGTTTCCTACATAGACGAGGTCAGTGGATGTTAGTGTCGTCGGTGTGCATAGGAAAGGTACTATGTGGAAAGGTAGATGGATATTTTTTCTATTAACGTATACTATATGTAAGCAGTGACCAACTCGAAAGCTTTACGGCTACTAAAGTCACTGTGCACTGATCACTATTTTCTTTCGTTACTTACTATACCTATCTATCTTCTATGACTGGTCTTACATTGTCTTTTATCCCTGTATTCTTGAATCAGTGTAAAATAAAATGAAACTTGAAACTAGAACTGAGAACTAAAATCGAAATGTCTCCATGCAGTTTCTTATGAATAAGACTTCTTAAATATAGTTGAAGTTACCTTCATGCGAATCTGCCGACATGATGGAGTGAGGAAGGAAAAGTCATGTCTGACGTTGGGTGGCACTTTGTAAGGTCGATCTGAAAGACTTTTCTCTAGGCTCTCAAACTCCAGTTTTTCAATTCCTTCAGCGAACATCGCACGCCATGTGGCATTCTGGGAAGACTCGTTGCCTGTGTGCTTGAATTTCTTCATGACTGTTTGCAAGTCAAATATTTCGTCCTTTTCCTCTGAAGGAGGACAAGAAGCTTTATTAGATCAGACTGTTGATTTGAAAGCATTCAAGGTAAGTGGCAATATGAACTACGGTCCGAGAATGATTCCCACTGCGCAGGTTAACGTAAGTAAAGTCACCTTTATTTATAGAGAGTTTAAACACATTAACCGGCTAGCAGTTATCTAACACGTGGCCTCTCTTTACTTTAGTCCTACGGTTTTACGTCCTTATCCGAGAAGACGTGAAGGTCTAACCGTTTACTGTTCGATTATGTAAAGGCAGCACCTTCTACTCAGTTATTTTAAGACGCCGAGTGTTGGTCCGGCCGGGGTTTGAACCCACGACCTCCCGCTCAACAGACCGGAGCTTAACCACCGAGCTAACCGGGAGGCTAGGCCAGGTCATGACTGAGTTCAATTTGCTGTAATCTACTTATCACCAAAGCAGTCTTTTATTACTCTCGACTTTTACTTAAAAAGAAAACAAATACAGAGACAAGTGGGACATACCTTCATCGACATCTGCAATGTAGGCGTGTCCAAAGTGACACCACATGTCAGCTCGTAGATTCCCCGCCTCTTTTTCGTTCTCTTTATGAACATCAACGAGAACCTTCAGAACTTTTTCACTGAGGCCATCAAATTCAGCGGTTTCTTTTTTCTGGTAATACAAGATAAATAAAATAAACGCCCACATCGTTATCATTTTGTGTCGAATAACAAATTACCTACCAACAGCAGAACGTTCTGAAGAAAATAGAGATTATAATTACTATCTAGCTTCGTTATTTGCGAATACAAGTTTTTTTCATTTCCATTTTTTTGTTTACATAAAGGGAGGTTGACCCTAGGTATTAGGTGCTAGGTATTGTTGTCGATATGCAAAACAGTCTCTGAAAGCGCGCGAAAATTTAAGATGCCAATTGTAAATAGAAGGCTTTTGCTTCGTGGGCAACTTGTCTTGCTGCTCAATTTGTTGAGACGATCAAGGCAAAGAAGAATTACACAAAGAAGGCATCGTTTTGGGGTTAGACATATTTTGAGGAGCAACAATTAATGACTACAGGCAAGCCAATACCCGCGTACGTTGTAAATGGCCGGATATTCATGAACAATATTCATAAGGATATAACACTTTTCAACCTCCATATCCTCCCCAATCTCAACAGCTGCCATGTCACGTGTTACCAAATCGTCGCCGACCGATCGCAAACAGTTTGAGAGCGTATTTCCCTCGGAATCTCATAGCAAATCATCGCAGTTCTATCTTTACGTATTGTTTGCGATCCGTCGGCGACCATCGCAACGCAACGCAAAAGGTATTTTCATTAAAGGCTGTTTTCCATATCGACGTAAAGGCATCGCAAACAGATTGCGATGGCTTTATCGCAAACTGTTTGCGATGTGACCGAGTTAATGGGAATACAGTTTACGTTGCGTTGCGATGGATCGCAGACGGATTGCAAACAATATGTAAATATTGAACTGGTTCTATCTTTACGTATTGTTTGCGATCCGTTGGCGACCCGTCGCAACGCAACGTAAACTGCATGTATTGCCATTAACTCCGTCACATCGCAAACAGTTTGCGATAGCTTTATTGCGATCAAGCCATCGCAAACTGTTTGCGACTGTTTGCGATGCCTTTACGTCGATATGGAAAACAGCTCCTTACGCGTACGTACTTAAAATTAGAAACGGGTGATTGCCTCTGTTTTCTTTTAGTTTCGGCGGGAAACTGGTGAGACGCGCGCGCGACCGGCTCACCAAAAGCGCATGCGCGTGACATTTTGCCGCGGTGGGATCATGAGTGCATATTAGTACCTCCAGAATACCAGCTGTAACAACGAGAGGCAAATAAACCAAACTCACGTTGTACTGCGTTCTTGAATTAAATACGGGTGACAGCAGTGAGAGGCGGAGCGCTTCACGCATGCGCCACACCGGCTCTGCAGGGCATCGCTAGCGCTTAAAGTGTTAATCTAAAGTCGGAAAATAAGAAGAAAGTTGAAGCGTGCATTATGGCGAAATTTAAATTAGTCAGTTTAGAAGCTGCACATCGGCTTTACAAGGCCATGGTACTTCCAGTGCTAGATTACTGTAGTGTTGTGTTTCACGGCTGCGGGAAAGGGAATGATGAGGAAATGGAATGGATACAAAGACGTGCCAGTAGAATAGTCTACTCTTAACGCAGCTGATAATCTATCTTCCGATCAAATACTGGCTAAGCTGGGATGGGAATTACTGAGTCACAGAAGAGAGACACATGTCTTGAAACTTGTTAATAGATGCATTGAGAATAGAGTCCAACTATTTCTAAGAGAGAATCCATGAAGTTCATAATTATAACACTAGGAACAGTGACAATATAGTTGTAGAAAAAGTAAAATTAGAGTCTACCAAAACGACATATTTTTAAAAAGGAGCTAGAATTTTTAATGATTTTAAGAAATCTTAAATAGATTTTAATATGCATGTATATATAGTAGTTTTTAATTGTACATTTTAACTCGTTATATCTTTTTATAGGACCCACATTGATAGCAGTTTTTATAACTGAAGTGGCTATCCTATCAAAATATGTTATAATTATATTACTATTGTTAATTAGTTCAGCGTTCACCGTACATAATCAGTTGTTGGTTCTTCTGTCAAGGTAAGTTTGTAGTGACTGCCCAGCCATCGTGGATGAGGGTTGTTTACACGCTCCAGCTTTAGTTCGTTATCTTCACCAATGTAAAAACCGTCCACGAAAGAGAATCTCTTGCACTGCGGCTTTCCATACATCCTACGGGCATTGCACTGTGAGAAATAAAATCGACAAATTACGAATGAAATGTCAAAATATTGGTAAACTGTAACCATAACGAAAATATATGAAACTAAAAGATCGTAAAACATACACCTCGACTTTCTTTGATTTATGGGCAAGCCTTTTATTATTACTTAGCTTTATCGGGCAAATGAATGTAGTGCTTGTTCAGTTGTATTGTTATTAGCGAGAAGTTGACGGGACATTAAACTCTGCCTACTTACCGCCACTTCTTTAATATTCAGTTTGGCTTTGTGTTGATGTTCATCGTCCTCTCCCTTGATGTTGAAGTAGCCATTGCGCAACAGAATGGATGTGTCTGTTTCAGTTTCGATTCTTTTCAGGTTATCTCCACCTTTACCAATAACGTAGCCTATCAGATGATCAGGGACTAATACTTTCGTACAGCCTTCAAACCATGCATTTTCAGCAGCCTCTGCATTCTGTTATGATTAAAAATCATCAATTGGAAAAATGTTTTTACAACCTTTTTCCCATCACCTTATCAGTGATCGTGTACTGGGAAGAAGGGGACTGGGGAGAGGGAGGGGACTGGGGAGAGTAAAAAGGAGAGGGGAATTGGCCTTAGCTTATTCATAAAGACATCAAAGAAAGGCCAGTTGTCTCAGGAAGAGGAAAAATAGGCCCTTTGCAGGACCTGGTCACGTGAACTTTTTAGCCTGTCGATTAAAAAAATGGAAAGAGCAAATCGAAATTAGTAAAAAAATCCTAGTTTTAGGCTCATATCTTAAAAACTGAAGTAAGGCAATTTTTTGAAAACTCTATAATTTTACAGAGTTTATATGAGGCAGTGATTGACAGGCTAAAAAGATCACGTGCCCAGGTCCTGCAAAGGGCCTATTCCAATCGATAGAAGAAAATAACATTAATTTCCTTATGACACAAAAACACACGCCAGTGTGGTACAACAGACATTTCTGACCGACTCCAGTTTTGCGGGGAACTGGCCTCGCTCTTTTGCCATTGTTACGACCTTTTTTCTGTGCGAGCATGAGATATGAATAAGGAGCTACGGGAAGATGCTGGCTACAGATTGTGTAGCATTACCCGTTCCTTGATTATTATCCGTCAAATCAATTGATGTACTGCTCGTTCAGGTTTACCTTGTTCATCATAACACCAAAACATTAGTTGCTTTGTGGTCAAGTAAGAAGTTTTGTTTCTAATCAGGAGAAGTAAAACCTCCGTCTCTGATCTACTCACAACCAAAAGTTCACGTATTTTCTCCTCTGCACGCTGGCGCTGTTCGTCTGACCCCTGTATGTGGGCGGCTCCGTCGTCCGCTATTCGTATTTTAGCGCCCGTCTCTTTTTCAATCCCTTTTTTCGTGTGCCCTTTCTTTCCGATAACCAAGCTCTTCTTGTCCTCAGGAATAGACAGGATGGTTTCCTCAGGACGTGGGGAGTTCCATCTCACTTTCTTTTCCTTGAGAAATAAACACAACACCTGCCATTGGTTATCAATAATAATGTGTAATCGACGTCGTGTTCGTAATACGGCATTACAATGATTTCCTCCATCATCCTCGTAGCCTTCTCAATTCCTTCCTCTGTTCCTGACATGTAATGGCTACCTTACATAAGGTGTTTAACTCACAATGATTTCCTCCATCATCCTCGTAGCCTTCTCAATTCCTTCCTCTGTTCCTTTTATGTAATACTACCTTACATAAGGTGTTTAACTGACAATGATTTCCTCTATCATCCTCGTTGTAATATGTCATTGTTATATGTTAATCGATACCTGATTATAATCTAATATCAATAGGCTAACAATAGTACGATTACGTTGAGCTAGAGTAAAGAGCTACAAGAACACACTATAAGTCACTCTTGTTTCTATAATATCATTACACTCGTAATGCTTCCCCTGTTCCTGACATGCAATAATAATATCGCAAAAAGATGAATTCTGGGACTTTTTCATTGATAACGGAATCTCTCTTCTGGGACTGGGCAGAGGGGGGGGGGGTAGTTCCCCCCCCCCCCACCCTCTTCGACCCCCTCCCTACGCCACTGGCCTTACGTAAGGTGTTTAACTCACAATGATATCCTCTATCATCCTCGTAGCCATCTCAATTCCTTCCTTTGTCCCTGTGAGATGTGCGCCGTCATCCTCCATTTTCAATCTCACTCCAGTTTGTTGCATTATCTCGTTACACTTTCTTCCCTGTTTTCCAATAACGCAGCCTATCGCGACTTGAGGAACGTGGACTACCGTCTGCGGCATGACCTTAAACAAAAACAAAAACACCAAGGACTGTGAAAGCTCGTCCAATGCAGCGAGTTTCTCATTTTGGTGAAACCGGTACATCACAAGTTAAATATTTTGTTGAAAAATCATTTTGTTTTGGTTGTGCCATTACGTATTTTAAAATTTGTTTTCACAGACAGTAAATTAATTTGTGAAATATTGTAAATATTGGCCCTCTTGTAACAAAGTGCAAAGTTCACATTAAAAGGTACTGACAATAAATTAGTCTGCACGTATTTTATGCTCTTAAAGTACCCCTAATCAATCAGTTTATTTACCATTTTTAAAAGGTTTACAAATACAGAACATTACAATACAGCTAGCTTGACAAGACAATAAAATAAATAATAAAGGTGTCATGATTAATAGTGACAATATATAGATATAGGAAGGTAGCAATATATATTAGGTTAAAGGTTTAGTTGAAGGTGTATGGATGGTTGGTCAGTAAAAAAAAATCCAAGGAGCTTGTTAGCACTGGCCACCGGTAGCTGCAGTGAAGGCTAAGCTGGCAAGTAATTAATGTATTAATTAAGGTCTGTATTGATGCTGGTATGTTGATTGGCTAAGCTAGGTCCATTTTAGGAGTACATAAAAATTGGTCACTATTAATTCTCAATCATTTTAGTTTTATTTATTTTCAAAATTTAGATGAAATTTGAGGACGACAGCGCAGTTAGAGGTCTGGGTCGAGTGACGTAGATAAGGTAAAAGCCATTGTCCACTGGCACTTGTTGTAGGTTCTATTGTTATGGATTCATCACTCACGAGTGGGACAAACTATGGCACGTCCGTAAGCGTGCTGTAACCGTGCTGTGCCGTATTTCTGTAATTTGATTGGATTAGCAGGACAAAAACAATACAGAAACCATTTCAATGTCACGGCATGCCGTGCGGTAACCGTGCTGTAGTCATTGCCGTAGTTTGACCCACTCATATGAAATCTGCTCTAAAACCATTTCAATGTCACGGCATGCCGTACAATAACCGTGCTTTAGTCAGTGCTGTAGTTTGTCCCACTCATACGAAATCTGCTCTAGACCCATGCTTCTAATTAGTGTACTGTGGCTCGGTCGTGAAAAGAGCCTGGTTGCTTTTCGCCATTTTTAGCAAAATTCATAATGGCCATTCATAATTTGCATACTTGGAAGATTAATGTGTACAGAGAAACCATTGCTACACATGGAAAGATCGTACCTAAATTATTAATTGACCACAGTTTGAAAGCAATGTTTCAAATTGCTGTCGAGTTATTGGCATTTTCAATGTAGAAAATACACGAAAGCGAGGCTGTAAAGGCCTACATGGTTTTTCTTATACAAATCTCTCTAATTTCAAATCGCTGTAACTTTACAGCCTTTTATGCTACAACACTCAAATTCTACAGGATGACCATACATTGTACATGTGGTTAAGCTGTTAAAATACAGAAAATATGCCCTTATGCATGTGGTGTACAGGTTTGTAGACAATCAAGGATTCAAACAAAATTACTTTAGATAAAGAAATACAAAAAAATAGGGTTAGGGGCACTTTTTAATTGATTGGTACTTCTAATTTGTGCAGATTAGCGAACCACCATCAGTAACCACACTCTTTGTCTTGATTGACAGGTACCCATTTGGGTGTTACCAACATCTATCATTTGTGGTCGACTCTAGACAACATACTCATCCAAATGCAATGTAGCAACAACATAGCATACATGCTTTAAAGGCTGGTTCTCATATGATCGCTGACGATCGCTAGCGATCGCCGGATCGTCCAAATCACTCAACCGATATGGCGCGCCGTTTGTTTCAAAATTATTTATTACCGTTATTGACTTATTTTACCTACCTGTAATAAATTACCTTGAACCTTCATGCGACTTTACTACCTCATATCGTCAGTTTTACTACATTGATGTGTGGCGGTTTACTACCTTCATGACCTTGATGTCATTATTGTAAGATATGTCTGTTAATACTACCTTGATGTGTGTGTTATACTACCTTGATGCAATTTTCTCTACCTTGATGCAATTTTCTCTACCTTGATGCGTGTTTCTCTACCTTGATGTGTGTGTTATATTACCTTGATGTGATTTTCTCTACCTTGATGTGTGTGTTTAGTTTTTCTACCTTGATGTGAATGTGTCTACCTTGATGCGTGCATTTCTCTACCTTGATGCGTGTTTCTCTACCTTGATGTGTGTGTTTAGTCTACCTTAATGCGATTTTCTCTACCTTGATGCGTGTTTCTCTACCTTGATGTGTGTGTTATACTACCTTGATGCGATTTTCTCTACCTTGATGTGTGTGTTTTGATGCGTGCTTTTCTTTACCTTGATGCGATTTTCTCTACCTTGATGTGTGTGTGATACTTAACCTTGATGCAATTTTCTCTACCTTGATGCGTGTTTCTCTACCTTGATGTGTGTGTTATATTACCTTGATGCGATTTTCTCTACCTTGATGCGTGTGTTTTTCTACCTTGATGTGAATTTGTCTACCTTGATGCGTGCATTTCTCTACCTTGATGCGTGTTTCTCTACCTTGATGTGTGTGTTATTCTACCTTGATGCGTGCTATCTTTTCTACCTTGATATCAATTTAATACCGTGATGTGTGTTAGCTTGATATCAATTTACTACTGTGATGTGTGTTAGCTTGATATCAATTTACTACCGTGATAAGTGATTTAATTACCTTGATGCGAGTTTACTGTGTTTCTAAGCTACTTTGATGCGTGTGTTTGTCTACCTTGATATGTTTTATACTACATTGATGCTTGTGTTTTTCTACCTTGATGCGTATTTCTCTACCTTGATATGTGTTTTATGCTACCTTGATGTGTGTCAGTGTTTGTTATACTATCTTGATGTGTGTAATATACTACCTTGATGTGTGTTTCTTTTTACCTTGATGTTTGTGTTATACTACGTTGATGCAATTTTCTCTACCTTGATGCGTGTTTCTCTACCTTGATGTGTGTGTTATACTACCTTGATGTGAATTTGTCTACCTTGATGCGTGCTATCTTTTACCTTGATATCAATTTACTACCGTGATGTGTGTTAGCTTGATATCAATTTACTTCCTTGATGTGTGTTAGCTTGATATCAATTTACTACCGTGATAAGTGATTTAATGCCACATGGCTTTCCACATTCCTATCCAAAGCAGCTCCAATTACTCTTTCACAAGCAGTTCTGTTAGCCTGAAGCCTCAGGAGGAAATCTTGCAGAGCATTGGAGTCTGATGCATACAGTCTCCTTTCAACTTCGCCACAGAGACTTCCCACAGATTCAAGAAAAAATGTCCACTGATCTTCCGCCATTGTTTAAACATATTTTATACAACTACTACATACAGGGTCAATAATGTAATCTGAAAATGTCAAGTTGGTAAAAATAATTAAGATAAGATATTGATATCAAGGGAGTATTTTACACAGGTAGAAAAACACACGCATCAAGGTAGTATAACAGACATCAAGGTACTAATATATATATCAACGTACTAAATTTGCATCAAGTTAGAAAGTCACCGTGCAAAACTCGCATCGACGTATTTAAATCACTTACGACATAGTAATTTGACATAAAGGTAAGACAATCGGCACCGGGTAGTAAATCGATATCAAGGTAACGCACATCACGGTAGGAAATTGATATCAAGGTAGAAAAACACACATCAAGGTAGAGCAACACACACATCAAGGTAGAAAAACGCAAGAATCAATGTAGTATAAAACACATATCAAGGTAGACAAACACACGCATCAAAGTAGCTTAGAAACACAGTAAACTCGCATCAAGGTAATTAAATCACTTATCACGGTAGTAAATTGATATCAAGCTAACACACATCACAGTAGTAAATTGATATCAAGCTAACACACATCACGGTATTAAATTGATATCAAGGTAGAAAAGATAGCACGCATCAAGGTAGAATAACACACACATCAAGGTAGAGAAACACGCATCAAGGTAGAGAAATGCACGCATCAAGGTAGACAAATTCACATCAAGGTAGAAAAACACACACATCAAGGTAGAGAAAATCGCATCAAGGTAGAGAAATGCACGCATCAAGGTAGACAAATTCACATCAAGGTAGAATAACACACACATCAAGGTAGATAAAATCGCATCAAGGTAGAGAAATGCACGCATCAAGGTAGACACATTCACATCAAGGTAGACAAATTCACATCAAGGTAGAAAAACACACGCATCAAGGTAGAGAAAATCGCATCAAGGTAATATAACACACACATCAAGGTAGAGAAACACGCATCAAGGTAGAGAAAATTGCATCAAGGTAGTATCACACACACATCAAGGTAGAGAAAATCGCATCAAGGTAAAGAAAATCACGCATCAAAACACACACATCAAGGTAGAGAAAATTGCATCAAGGTAGTATCACACACACATCAAGGTAGAGAAAATCGCATCAAGGTAAAGAAAAGCACGCATCAAAATACACATCAAGGTAGAGAAAATAGCATCAAGGTAGTATAACACACACATCAAGGTAGAGAAACACGCATCAAGGTAGGGAAAATCGCATCAAGGTAGACTAAACACACACATCAAGGTAGAGAAAATCGCATCAAGGTAGAGAACCTTGCTCTACTCCAGCGATCGTCAGCGATCGCGATCGCTGACGATCGCTGACGATCGCTGGATCGCTAGAAGTGTTCACATATGATCGCTGACGATCGCTGGTCAAATTTTGGACGATCCGGCGATCGTCAGCGATCGTCAGCGATCATATGAGAACCGGCAGCCTTAATACACTTGTGTACTGGAAGTCCTTGTCTTGTAATCTGTGTTCATACATTTTGACTCGTATGTGCACTACATGATTGACAGCTATCTGTCGCCTTGAACACATAGATGGCTTCCCAACTACTTTGATTTCAAGAACGAGAATCTGTTTTCACATCCCGATAGTATAACAGTACTTGCATTTGTTTCGATGAAGATAAGTTCGTTGTGGAATTCTCGAGTAAAGAATATCGTTCTAGCGTTCCTTTTCTTCATTCTTTTATTTTCAAACCATGCTTTATAGGTAAAGCTTTAAGTGTGATTTTTGAAATTTACGATTAATATCTAGTGTAGATGAATAGCAATAGCAGGCTGACTTACCCTCGAGACCAACCAAGCCGGAAGTGATTGAACTGTTGTTGGTTTCGTCTGAACGCAATGTTATTATCCACACGTGATTTAAACTAAATCATAACATTACCTAGCCTGCGTAGCAAGCGTTTCTGTTCAATATAGCGTGTAGAGATAAACATACGAATACGAAGGGACAACTTTACATTCTTAAGAGGAGCGAATGCTGTAGGCACAACAATATATAACAGGCATTCCGTGTTAGGGTTTTGACCGTGTTGGACTGGTGCAAAGTGCCGAAAGTACATTTGCACAATTTGCATAGGGAAAATATGTTTTTTTTAAATTAGCCCCTCCTCTTTCACGCATGGCAAACTCGAAATTTGAAATTCAAATTACATAGGAGTGAAATGTGAGTGAATCAGGCTGCGAAATTTTGAAGGTTTAAAATCAATCAAGCCATAAAAAAGTGAACAGACAGAAGATCGTTGTTTATTAAAGACTTTAGGCGGTATTTTGTGACTGTTGTGTGACAACTTCAGTTTCACACTTCACTTTGGCGCAGTTTAGCACAGTTTCGACATGCGGGGTATTCTCGGGGGTATTCTATAAGTATGCCAACATAATACACGTTACACGATTCACCGATTGAACAAATGATAAACTCAGATACATGTAAAGAAAAGTGATACCGATTAAAGAAAGAAGAGAGTAAAATTCAGCGACAGAAATATCACGAAATACCAGCACATGGCGAGAACAATACTAGTCATAAGCAGTGTGTGACACTGCGGTTCCGGATCAGTTGGCGCAGCTAGAGAGTACTGAATAAGAAATAACGCGATAACAAGCCGTACTCGAACTACTACACAACATGGCGAGCAAAATAGCGTCTCTCATATTTATACTATGGAACTTATGGAACAACATCCACTTCATTACAGGTATCGTGTGTTAATCAACTGTTAATTACTACATTCAGTGAGGCCAGTTTGACAATAATGACCAGTTTACCAGTATACATACGCAAGTTCAATCGAGTTTGATTCTTCCAGAACGAAAATAAGTTGAGGTATTTTGCGTTGAAGGCGAGGGAGTTGTTGATGAGGCTAATAAGAGTGTATGATGAAAGATTGAGTGATTATTATAGGGTATTTTAAATCCAACGAGGGTTTATTGATCAGAGTAGATTGAGCATATTAAATAACGGGTTACGACTGTTTATCGCTATATTCTATTCTTAAAAGTTTGAATTAATGGAGGTAGAAGTGCTGAATACTTTCATATATATACTAAGTGATTCCATAAAAAGTGGAGCTTGGTAAAGAAAACCAATCAGAAATGTCAAACAGAGTTCTCGTGAGTTCACCGATTGCATTTCATCATGTATGCGGTCAATGTTAAAGTGCCTCTAACCCTTGACATGTTTCTACTTACGAATCTGTCAAAGGTTTAAAATTTTTGGTTTACAAATAATACTCTATGTTCTACGCTTGTTTGAAACGGTGAAAAACTGACCTTTCCTGAAGTAAAACCCGGGGTGACGTCATCTCATTAATGCATTATCCTTCATCACAACAACATCGATTTATAGAAAATATACATAGTTTGTCAGTTGTTAGTAAAGAAAATAAGTTATTTTAGACAGAATCCTAAGTATTTATTTAAATTATTGCAAAGACGAATTGATTAGAGACGTCACCCCGGGAATCTACCCAGGCTTTTACAGTTTACGCGGTCATGGGTCACCATTTCAAACAAGCGTAGAACATTTCACAATTATTCACCAAAGTGGAGGTGAATAGTGGTGGATATTTACCGAGCCGCTTCGGCGAAATTTGTGTGCAAGAATATTTTTCCTGGCTAAAATCAGTGCAATAAAATTTTTTCCTACATCGTTTGCTTGCAGAATTTTTTTCCAGTGAACGTACCTTAAAGTCGTATGGTTTGAGCCCAAATAGTCAAGGATATCTGGTTCCATTGTTCCATTGGTGAAAGTCCATTTATTACCCCCTCCCGGAATTTTCCGTTACCACCCGTGGGGGAGGTATGGATATTTCTTGGAAATACACATTGTAATGTATTAAGATATTTCTTCTTGAGATAAAAATGATATCATAAATGATATATATCATATAGATCTAGATCAAATTATAAAATATTTATAACAATTAAGATAATTATCATACAGTACAAAAATGTACCCCTAGGGAGAAAGGCACTCACTAAAGCAGCCCCTCGCATATAACGATCTTAATCTATAATAAGTATTAGGGTGTGCTTCTCGCCCATAATAAGCAGGCTATTCCCACCCACTGAAATCTTACGAAGGGAACAAAATCCAGTACCAAAAATAACTAATAACAATAATCAGGGGCGGATCTACGAAATGCAGAAAGAGGGCGCGATTAGGCGTATAGGCGCGATTAGCTAGGGGGTGCGGGACCCAGCCAACGAAAGGGGGGCCTCGGCCCCCCCTAAATCCACCCCTGATAATATAGAGGGTATTACATGGCCGCGCGGAGATACGGATTTTATCTTCGAGTGTTGATGAAATATCTTACGAGTGAGCGCACGAAGACTAAGATATTTCATCAACACTGGCGAAGATAAAATCCTTATCTCCGAGCGGCCATGTAGTGTTCTGTTTAAATAATTATCGATGAAATACCAGTTTCAATCTCTTACTAAAAAAGCTAGAAATCTTTGAAAGCCAGTCATATTTTCAAAAGTGATATATTCACGATCACGCGTGAAGATATCACTTTTTAGAAGAAAAAAAATTATATATTTCAAACTCCGAGTCAACGTTTCCCCCAGATCTGAGAACCGTTGGCACTTGACATTTCAATTAAGTTGACTTCAACTAAATTAGTACTAGATTTAGCTAATTTAGTTCAGTCTAAACCGTAAACTGTTTTATTTTCAGGGCGTCAACTTATCGACAGCAAAGGCACAGATTTTGTAATTGGTTTCCTAACACAACATGTAAAGTACCAGGTGAATGGGTCGAACCAACTCTACCTCACCAGTGACGAGACAACTACCGTACATCTACAGATACCCTTCATACAACGGGACCAGCAAATCACCCTGACACCCGGTATACCCCGGGTAGTAGACCTCCCGGGTAAAATCCGTATGGAAAGCAAAACAGGCTATGAGAGAAAAGGCATAAGGCTTAGATCAAGGGCGAGGTTCTCTGTGTTTGGGATTAACATTGTAGAACGTTCTAGCGATGGCTTTCTCGGGCTCCCTGTGGTGAGTTTGGGTTCTGATTACGTAATATCTACGTACAAACCCATTATGAGTGCGTTGGTGCTAATAGTCTCCCCAGGGGACCAGACCTCGGTCACTGTCCAGTTGAGGATCAGCGATGGAGGTGAAATAACATTTTCTAAAAACAGGTACAGAGATGGCGAGAGTTTCACTTTCCCATTGGACTCGATGCAGTGTTTTCAGATCGTCTCCGACCCAGGCCATGATTTAACTGGCACTCGAGTCACTTCAGCCAAACCCGTGGCTGTGTTCTCTGGTAATGACTGCGCCTATGTTCCATTTAACAAGAGATCATGTGATCACCTCGTGGAGCAAATTCTTCCCGTGAGTATGTGGGGTAAGGAGTTTGTCACCATGCCAACAGCAATCCGTACAGGCGGTGATTTTTTTCATATCCTAGCGGCAGAGCACAATACTGTTGTTACTGTTGATTTTAAGAAGGCCAAAACATTACAATCAGGACACAAGTACGAGCTGAGTGCGTCGTCTGGTGTATCTCATATCATTAGGACCAGTAAGCCGAGTCTTGTTGTACAGTATGCTAAAGGACATAGTGTAGATGGCTCGCTGTTTGACCCCTTCATGGCTGTGTTACCATCCACTAATCAATACTCTAATGACTACACTGTCTCTGTTCCAGTTCACGGCTCACGGCAGTTCACAAGCTTTGTGAGTATTGTCTCTAAGACGACGCACTTGCAAGGAATAAAAATTAAACCTATTAACAGTTCAAACTCGATTCTAAGATTCTCGCAATGTGCAGGCATCCACGGAACTAACTTTTCAAGTTGTAGTGTGCAGCTCAGCCATGGCTCCTATCGAATTTACCATGATTCTCCACCAGTAACGTTTGCATTAAATAGCTATGGTACCTGGAAAAGAGAGTCCTATGGATTTCCGGGCGGCATTCGTATAAGCCGAGCAACTCCGAATTGCGTCGAAAGTCTAACGATCCCCGCCGATGGAAATGATAACGACTGCGACGGCCGAATTGACGAGGAATTATCGAATGGTGTTGATGATGATGGCGATGGAAGAATTGACGAAGACTTAGCGACCATACCACCTAGTTTAACGCTACCACGAAATGCTTCCCTTGTTAGTTGCACTAACATTATGCTGGATACTGAAACACACGGGGAAGCGAGAGGCGAGGCATTCGGGATTTGTAAGGTCAGAGGACCAGTTGCTACGACTTATAAAGATGTGCTTGTAAGCAAAACTGAGTGCGGTTACACTCTTGTGCGGAGCTGGAAATTAACAGATGCTTGTACGAATACCAAATATGGAAACCAATACTTCACTGTCAGCACTCCAACCCGGCCGACCGTACAATTCCCAACGGACCTGACTCTAACTTGCCGGACCCAAAAATACTTGGTTCCGGAACGCACTGGAAATGTTAAGATATTGCGTAACTCGTGCAAAGGTCATGTGAAGATCCAGTTCCGGGATTCGCTAATGTCTTCCTGTCTGGTTAAAAAAAGGATCCTGAAACGGGAATGGACTGTGATTGAGGAGTGTGGACGTCAAATGTCCAAAGTCCAGATGATACATCTGGTCCCATTAGGTGTGTAATTATTTTTTAAGGAATCGTTTTTGTTACTTATTCCAGTTCTTCCGAAAAAAGAAATCCAGCAAAAGAAATTAAATGGTGACGAACTTCGCGGCTACGAACTTTACATTAATCAGACTCAAAACAGAATATGTGCTGTAATTCGTAATTTGCTGTAATTATTCTGAATAGCCAGAATAGGTCCCAATAACGCGTCCTTAGTTTGATACATCATCTTTCAATTGCTTGACGTCGTTCTAGTAGCTTTCCCTCAATAACACGTTTCTTGTTTATAGAGAGAAGGCAGCGCACGAGGATGTTCAACGCCTCCTTACCTCTTCTCAGTGAGTCGTTTACCGCTGACCTAAAGGACCGCACATCAGATGCTTTTAACGAGATGGCAACGAGTTTAGAGCGTGAGGTATGTTCGTACCGCAGTCTGTGCGTGTCCGTGAAGTGTGCCGTGCTGCAGTGTGTGTGTATGTCCGTGAAGTGTGTCGTGCTGCAGTATGTGTGTGTGTCCGTGAAGTGTGTCCGGGCTGCAGTATGTGTGGGTGTCCGTGAAGTGTGTCTGTGCTGCAGTGTGTGTGCGTGTCCGTGAAGTGTGTCGTGATGCAGTATGTGTGTGTCTGTACTGCAGTATGTGTGTGTGTCCGCACTGCAGTGTGTGTGTCATGTATGTCAGTGTCCGTACTGCAGCGTGTGTCTGCGTACTGCAGTGTGTGTCCGTACTGCAGTATGTGTGTCAGTGTCCGTAATGCAGTATGTGTGTGTTAGTGTCCGTACTGCAGCAGTACGTGTGTGTTAGTGTCCGTAATGCAGCGTGTGTGTCAGTGTCCGTACTGCAGTGTGTTTCAGTGTCCGTACTGCAGTATGTGTGGGTGCGTGTCCGTACTGCAGTATGTGTGTGTTAGTGTCCGTACTGCAGCGTGTGTCAGTGTCCGTACTGCAGCGTGTGTGTGTGTGTCGTACTGCATTGTATCTGTTTTTCTCCATCACACACGTTCTCGGCTGATATCTTTTCTCTCTAGGTGGACAAGGCGCTTTTGACGTCATACATTGGAGATTATTTCCTTGGAAGCAAACTCGTCTATTTCAGGTTTGAGCTTTGCTGGATAACATTTCAGTAAATCACTGAAATAAATACATCTGTAATAATGCTCTCGAGGCTGTAGAATCTTGATGCGTGCATGTGTCTTGGTACTGTTTAGTTACCACTGATTTATTGATTCTGTCCATACACACAGGCCTGGTAGCGTAGCAGCAGATATCCTGCTCATGTTTGACGTCACTTCTAAGGTGATGCCACGTGATATATTAGACCAGTTGAAAAGGGCTGCATTGAAAGGGATGCTGGGTAATTTCACACTTGACCCAAAAAGGATTTCCGTTCAAGGTAAGTCTCGAGTGTACGTCTAGAAACTACTACAAGAGCTGAGTAATTGATCTTGATGCATTGTTTTGTTTCTAACTTTCTTGCAAAAATAGTAGCCTTCATTAAAAAAATTCTTGTTGCTATTTTTATATCAGACAAACATTAGCAAAACGCATTTTCCTCTAGTTCAGACATAGAGCTAACTTGTAAACGACCTAATCTTTCTTTATTTCTCTCATTTTCGACTACCAACTTTCGTTTGTTTGCGCTTTGTCGACAGATTTCAACGAGTGCAATAGCGTCAAGTACAATTTCTGCGATAAGAATGCCGCTTGCCGTAATACTGAGGGCTCGTATAATTGTTCTTGTGTGGGGAGGTTCATTGGCGACGGAACAGCTTGTCAAGGTAAGACATACGTACGCCTACCGAATACGGATACTGACCACAGTCATCGATGCTGTTTACAGAATGGCATCAGCGGAAGAGTGAACCTCATAAAAAATTCCGGATACAATCTGACGTCAACAGCAATTTTTAGATTGGGTTTAAAACAACATATACTGCGACTTCTGGATACTATGTTAGCTTGTTAGTTAATCTGAATACTTACGGCTCAGCTGAACCCGGCGGCGTAATTTAGTCTGTATGAAATGTTGCTTTAACAGTCGTTTTAATGTATGAATCATATTAAACCTACTGCAAAGGAAACTTCGTGAGCCGGTGAATATGACGCCAAAAAGGAACATTACGCCATGTCACGAGTGTTTCACTCTCCGCTATTACTGAATCGGATTTCTAACTGTGAATCTGGCGGATCCTGCTTCAGTTCACAAATCCTTTTCTTATTTTCAGCCTTGCCGCTGATTACAACGCAGCCAAGTCACATCGAAGGCGCAGTGGAAGAAAACATCACTTTACAATGCCAGTCACATGGCATCCCTGCCCCTAACATTTACTGGGTGACCCCCCGCGGTAAAAAGATAAACAGGACACGTGCAGTTCACATGACTGAGCTCCTGGATGACATGAGCATCAGGACGAGGCTGCAGACTGTCCAGAGGGACGGCTCGCTGCTGATAACAGACGCGCGCGTGAGTGACAGTGGAGTATTCACGTGCATAGCGACGAACAGTCTTGGGACTGATGATATGAAGGTGAAACTGACAGTGCGAAAAGGTGTGTAAAACATTCATGTTTATAGTTTGACTCGGGGTTGGTATAAGATGGTCGACGTCTTTCGGGAATTCTATCTAATAAAGGTTTGCGAAACTAATTGCCGTGGATTAAAGTCCAGCCAAAGGCAAATACTTTTTAAAGTCTGTTCTGTCGATAAGCTTGCTTTCTTCAGAGCTTAATCTGCTGTTTAATGACTGTAACTAGTACAATAAACCCGTTTCTTCCTTTTTTGTATTAACACAGATCGTGTTGTCGTCGACGCATCTATCACTTTAGTGGAAGAAAAATTCGAAAATAACTTGAAAAACAAGACATCAGCACGATACAGGCAACTCGAAGAAGAAGTGAAAAGAGAGGTAACTAGTTTAACACTGTAGAGCACGTGTAAAGCCACGCCCTGTTCAGAATGAACCGTCACTCCATCCTCAGATGAGTCTTTACCCTAGACAATATTTCACGAGTTTTTAGATAATCATAGTCACGGATAGATTTCTGAGTTTTCAAGAAGAAGGCATGAACGACACAGGTTGCACTTTCACGCACATCGCCAGTACTTTTCGTCACATCGCCAGTACTGTTTGTCACATCGCCAGTACTGTTTGTCACATCGCCAATACTGTTTGTCACATCGCCAATACTGTTTTTCACATCGCCAATACTGTTTGTCCTATTTCCATTTCAGCTCTCTGCTGTATTTGTTGGCATCGATGGATTTCAGCAAGTCAACATCATAGCATTTATGTAAGCAGAATAGGTCCACTACAGCTGAACAAAATTAAGAGCTCTTGACTCGAATTCATTGCCTTCGTGGGGCGGGTATCTATCCCGGGGAAGAGGGGGAGGGGCTCCCTAAATGGTACTGACGGGGATGATCGGCGTACCTTTGAGGGGTTATAATGCGTAGTTTGGTACCGCTTAGGGTGTTCAATTTGAAACATTCACGGCAGTTGTAATTATCGTGGTAGCTTGTTTGGTATCCAAAGTACGCCGGGAAAGTAAGACAATAACTACTTATCAGTGTTTGATGCAACTATCTAGATCGCTATTAAAAATTGTGAAAATATCAGTTAAGTTTGTGTTTAGGATTGGTGTCTCTTACTCGTAAAAGTACATTTGAGCCACACCCAAACAAAAAACGAGATTCTGGTACCTTTCAGGGGTTCCTTTTAAAATGTTCGACGAACATTCCCGTCACTTTGATATGGGAGGTGGGGGAAGGAGGGTGGCACCCCTAATACTCTTATATCGGGGAAGTAATCCATAGATAGATAAATAACCTTTATTTAAGCAGGGTGGCCCATTCAACAACGAGACTGGTATCTAAAGGGGCCCTGTATGTATCCAGAGGGGCCCTGCATTCATTGTAGAGTTGCTATGACTACTGCTATTTACATGTGTTGTTTACGTAAGTCTTATCTCGTGTAGGAATGGAAGTGTAAAGGTTTTATTTCGAGTCGTCGTTAAAGTCGACAACCTTGAGATGAATCCACCCCAGCTAACCGTGAGGAGAGTCGGGGAAACTTTAAGAGTTAAGGTGAAGTCAGGATACATTGGAAAACTAAAGGTCTCTCAAATAGCTGAGATAAGAGGTGAGACAAATGTACGAAGGCACACCTTTAACTACCTCTACTCTACCTCTCGCTCCCGCTCTCCCTCTCCCGCACTCTCGCTCCCTCTCCCTCTCCCGCTCCCGCTCTCTCGCTCCCTCTCCGGCTCTCTCGCTCCCTCTCCCGCTCTCTCGCTCCCTCTCCCTCGCTCCCGCTCCCGCTCTCCCGATCCCGCTCTCTCGCTCCCATGGGAAAAGCTAGAAAGTTTAGACCACCCTGATCAAATGTGGGAAATATGGAAAGACATGTTTTTATCCATTGCTGACCTCCATGCACCCTTAAAAACAAAACGAGTAAGAAACAAAAAGTCGCCATGGGTAGATTCAAACGTAAGGAATCTAATAATTGAAAGGGACAGGCTTAAGCGTATTGCTGTTAAGTCTAATATCAAAGAAGATTGGACAAACTATAAAACATGCAACACTATTACTGACAAAGAAATACGAAAAGCGAAAGCCTTGTACTATAAGAATCATATTAGTACCAGTAGACCATTTTCTCAGGTATGCGCACGCAATATTGGCCCGCCAAATCGCTTTTTGAACAATAGCCGCCAATTTTTTAACAATAGCCGATAATTTGAATAACAAAGGCTGTCGCATCAGAACGAGTCTAACAAAAGCTAACAAAACTCACGGCCCGCCAAGAAATACTTCATGTAGGCAGCTTGGATTTAGACTGGTATGTAATCAACTAAAGTCGATTGAGGTATGCTAACCGCCGTGGAAAGCGAGTAGCAGCTGACGTTTCGAGCGTTAGCCCTTCGTCACAGCAAAAAAGCTTGGATTTAGTATTGGTTGAAATAATAGGGAGGGTTATAGGAAACCACTACGTGATTCCCACGTGAAGTATTTACCGGCCCGTCAAGCCTGTTGCGTGCGCATACTTGAGAACATGGTCTATTCAAGAAATCCCAGGGAAATCTGTAACACAATAAATGAAGTGTTGTCACGTAATACAAAAAGTAAATCGAATATTGACACCATTAAGACGGAAAATTCTACATTTACCGATGGTAAAGATATAATAATCATTTTACAGAAATTGGCCCTAAACTAGCATCTGGTATCCTACAAGGACCTACGACCTACGGTGACTATATTAACAAGACTAAGTCCTCGTTTCAGTTAAACCGAATAACACCGACTACAATCTTAGATCTTCTAAAATCTATGTCTGCAAAAAAGCAACGAGCTTAGATAATATACCATGCCGTTTAGTGAAAGAGACTCGGCTGCTTCTGTAATTTGTGAATCTCTTGCTGGAATTTTTCCAGAGGGTTTAAAACTCGCAAAAGTCACTCCCATCTATAAAGCAAAGGACAACATGAATAATTATCGTCCAATATCTGTTCTATCCTCTATAAGCCAAAGTTTTTGAAAGGATAGTTTACAATCAATTGTACATTTATCTCAATCAAAACAATCTTTTGTCTAAATTCCAGTCTGGCTTTAGACCTTTCCACTCAACAACTACTGCTTTACTGGATGCTACTAATGAATGGTTATCAAATATGGACAAAGGTTTACTAAATTCTGTGGCTTTCTTAGATTTTTCAAAAGCCTTCGACACAGTTGACCATACGACTCTGTTACAAAAATTATCCCTTTATGGTGTTACAGAGAAATCACTTAAATGGTTTAAATCGTATTTGACAAATCGTCAACAAAGATGTTACGTTAATGGTGAATTATCATCACTTAAATATTTGACATGCTGTATTCCTTAACGGTCTATTCTTGGTCCCTTGTTATTTTTGATATATATCAATAACTTACCAAACAGCTTACAGTTCTCAATTCCTAGAATGTACGCTGACGATAAAAAATATTACAACTTCAGGTAAATCATTGTCAGAAATAACAAAATCAGCAAACTCCGATCTATCAAATATAAAGAATTGGCTTTTAGCCAATAAATTAAGTTTAAATGTTACAAAGACAGAACAAATAATAATAATAATAATGGCTTAATCAGTGGCATTTCCACGAGGTGACTCTTCATCCACTGACGGGCCTGCGATTTAACGTCCTCATCCGAGAAGACGTGAAGGTCTAACCATTTGCAGCTCGTGAACGAAATTGTTTTACAAAGGCAGCACCTTCTACTCAGTTATTTTAAGACCCTGAGTGTTGGTCCGGCCGGGGTTTGAACCCGCGATCTCCCGCACAACAGACCGACGCTTAATCACTGAGCTAACAAATGTATATTGGATGTGATGATAATCTTAGAAAAATTAGCAATAATTTCAACATTTATATAAACAATAATCGAATTGAAAGAGTTTCTTCTAGTAAAACTCTTGGCGTCCTTGTTGACGAACGTTTATCGTGGGCGGCTCACACTGATTATATCTGTAAAAAGGTCTCTTCAGGTAATAATAATAATAATAATAATAATAATAGCATTTATTTAAACACGGTATTGGCGATACTGCAGCATTCAGAGCTGATGTGGCCGTGATAATACAAAGGAACTATAAAGAAATCTAGCTAACCTCATTGATTATGATTTTGATTGAAAGACTATTGCATTATAAGATATTGGAATGATACTAACTAAATAGTTGAAAGACTAACTAATTGACTAATAACTTAATTAGATGAATAAGCGAGTAGTTGTGTAAATGGATAGGCGGATGTCTAATGTATAAGTAAACACTTGGACGAGTAAACATGAATAAGTTAGGCATGCATAAATAAAACATATTAGTGGTATGAGAACTTATCAGTGTTGATCCTGACATTTTATCCCAAAAGAAACGGCAATCACGGTCTATAATTCATTAATACAGCCTTGGTTCGATTATTGCGATATGGTTTGGGATAACTTACGAGCCACATCGGCTGAAAGGCTTCAAAAGCTACAAAATCGAGCAGCCCGCGTCATAACCAAACAATTGCAAGGTTATGATATCAGATCCAAAGACATCCGTAGCAGCCTCGACTGGGACAATCTTGTTGTAAGACGTTTAAAACACAAAGCTATCACGATGTTTAAAATTCAGAATAATAATGGCCCTTTGTGCTTGAGAGAACTTTTCAGATCAAATAAAACAACATACAATCCTCGCAATGGTGAAAACCAGTTATCCTTACCAAAACCTCGGACTGAGTATCTGAAAAGAGCTTTCGCATATGATGGTGCTAAACTCTGGAATGGATTACCAAGTTACATGAGACGTCAAACAAGCTTGTCGTCCTTTAATCGGGAGCTGTTATCCATTGAACCTTAACTGGTTTTCTATATTTTAACCATCTATTGTATTTATTTATCTATATATAGATATTTTTTTTGTAGTCTTGTTAAACTCGGCTTTCATGAAAAGCAATATACTGTATATTGATGTAATTGCGAGTATAAATAAAGTTTCACTCACTCACTCACCGCATACACACACTTCGACTGAAGTCTACATAAAGTGAAATAACACTTGAAAAGCCTTCTTTCCACGTCAGTTGTTGTCGTTTTTGGTGTTTTGACTCGCAACGATAATTTGGGTAGATAAGCCCGACTGCTGGGAATGAGACTATATAATGAGGAGAAAACATTAAGAAAAACGTAGGCCAATGCACAGAAAAGGATAACGAACATCGATATTATTTTTAATATTTTGAATATCTCAACTTGCTGTTGTTCTGTTCACAAAGAATGAAAACAATAGAAGTTACAAACGCCATAAAGATTATTGTGACCAAATACAACCCAGTGCTTTGTTGGGCCAGGTTTGGGTATTTTTCTACCTTTTCGCAGAGTGGATAACGACAACCCATATTTCGCAATGTCGTTGTTGATAACAATAGGCAATTTTGACGATGTTGCGCACGCATCAGTAGAACAATAGACGCGAGCCTTTTGTTATTTAAAACAATATCCATTGTTCTAGCTGCGCGCGCAACATCGTCAAAATGGCCTATAGATTTGATATCGTATCAATACACAGGGAGACCACCACCACCGTTTAACATCACCTTGAGTGACCTTAAGTACGAGGCCGTACACGTGTGGTGGATCCCCCCTGACCTGCATGATATGTACGGGGTGGCCACCTACTCTTTGCAGTACAAGGAATTTGGCGACAACATCAATATATGGAATACATTCGCTACAGTCCCCACTCATGATCACCGGCTGAGTGGGTTGGAATCTGTGACGAGTTACATCGTACGAGTGAAGGCCAATAACAAGTACGGGGGAAGTGAGCCGAGCGAGCTGCTGGAAATAACGACCCTCAGAGGTGAGATGGCGTGACACGAGGTGTGACTTGCTCTCAGTTTAGACGACCCTTACTCGTTCACACGGTCCAAAAGGACAACTAATTAAAATTCACATCTAAATCTTGTCTTGTTTACCTGTGAACTCTAGCCCTAGGTGAGTGAGAACTTGGTTTTATGGTTAGGGTATGTTTTATGATTATGGTTAGATGTAGATGTCACGTACTCTGTTTAGATGATAAAACAAGCATTAAGGTTAGAGTTTATATTGCATCAAGGTTAACCCTGCTAGCAGAGGTTATTTTCTCTTACCCTCTCTCCAGCTCCACTAACGAGGGAGAAAAGGTTCTTTTCTCCGTCGTTAGTGGAGCTGGAGAGAGGGTAAGAGAAAATAACCTCTGCTGGCAGGGTTATCAAGGTTTGACGGTCAAACAGAAACGATATCCTCGTGGCTTTACATTCAATATTTTGTTTTTCGTTTATCTTCTCAGAGCGCAGTATGATCGAGTGGCTTGTTCTGATACTCGTCCCAGTCCTAGTTCTTGTCCTAATCATCATTTTGATCGTTTTTACCGTGCGGAGACTGAAAAAGAGACGCAACGAAGGCCTGTATGACCCAGGCGTACAGGAGGAGATAGCGATGACCACACTACAGCCGGTAGGTGCAACATTATCTCGATTCTGCATAAATTCATTCATGGATAACCGACTACATTCACAAATTATTGTTATCGTGGAATATTCCGGTTTCGTATTTGAAAATTACCGCTGAATGCGATGACTACAGACTCATTTGCTCACGTACTGCTAGTCTCACTTTCAAGTTAAATATTCATAAATACCAGCGAAGTGTAAAACTCGAAACTTCAACAATACAGAGTTGTGAAAAGTTCACGTCAAAACGAGGCTAGCAGTGAGCAGATGCGTCTGTAGTCATCATGTACAGCGGTAATTTTCGAAACTGGACTATTGTAAATTTCCCATTCTGCTGGTTTCGTCTTTCCGTATAGGTTTTTATTTTTATTAAACGTTTTGATTTTTTGGAACGAAAAAACGCTCGAAACGTCAGCTGCTACTCGCTTCCCACGGCGGTTGGCATACCTTAATCGACTTTTAGTTGATCATACCCTGAGTGTTTATCTTCCCCGCCGACGCAGACCAACACTAGTTTTTACAGGAACTAGTCACCCATCGTTACTTTTTATACAGTTTTATATTTTTCTTATCTAAAAAAGGAAAACAAGACACTTCTGCACACATTCCGTACCCGAGTTTTTACCTTCAAGAATGAAGACCATTACTCCGGTGCTCCGACCAAGAACAAGACCAGACAGGAACAGGAGGGTGGACTGGCGCAGGGACTGGACGCTAGCTTCTTATGGCGGGAAATACCACGTGATCGTATTACGCTCGGCGATGTGATTGGTGAGGGAGAGTTTGGTCTCGTGATCAAATCCACGTTCACTGATGACGACGGCGAGGAGCTACCTTGTGCTGTGAAAAAACTGAAACGTAAGTCAGGTTGTCACGCACTATGTCACGCTATGAGACCGCTTTTGATAAGCCCATCGCGCGTGCGCCTCGCCAGTTTCCCGCCAAAACTGAAAGAAAACAAAGGCAATCACCCATGTTTCTAACTTTAGGTTCGTCTGTGAAATGTTTCGTCAAAAAAAACTACTTTTAAAGCTTAGAACAGGTTTAAGTTTCTTAATTTGTAATTCACTTGTGAGTTTCAACTAAAGTTAGAAAATTATTTACTAAAATGGTTTAAGCTCTAGGAATCTTTACTAAAACTGTATTTGCACAATCTGCCTTCGTTCTTATGTGTATGTTTACCTTTTTCAGGGAGTGCCACAGAAACTGACTTCAAGGATCTTCTGAACGAACTCGAGATCATGACCGGAGTTGGTAGCCATGAAAACATAATTAACTTGTTTGGCGCATGCTCGGTAGGAGGTAAGTATCTGACGTAATTGTTAACTACAACTGCATTACCGTGATGTTACGTGACGAGTACACAAACTGTGATAACGCGTTGCGTGGCGTGTGACCTTTTTTTCTAGGACCTTTGCTGATCGTGGTCGAGTTAGCAGAGTTTGGGAACCTGTTGCGTTACCTTCGTAACCATCGTCAGCAAAACTACGACAACATGAACGAGTATACGTTGAGCATCTCGTCTGCTGAGAGACTGCGATTCGCATGTGAGATCAGTAAAGGAATGGCTCACTTGGC
This sequence comes from Actinernus sp. WN-2022, assembly GCA_030867875.1. NCBI lineage: Eukaryota > Metazoa > Cnidaria > Anthozoa > Actiniaria > Actinernidae > Actinernus > Actinernus sp. WN-2022. Next base: position 4,420,721 of record JAOWCC010001679.1, on the reverse strand, counting down.
CTGGATGAAGGTACGTTGGTTGGTTCTTGTATTTCAGTTTCGTTCTTCTCGTTTGTCGTAAGTATTTGCGAATCGACTAAACTTCGCCAAGAACGAAACATGCGGTTACAATGTTTAGTTAATTTCAGGTAGCAATACTTATTTACCGATTTACCTTATTTACCGATGTAACATAAGACATCATTTTTTTATAATATTTGTTTATCCTTTTAGTCAAAGACTGTACAGGATGTTACAAAAAGGTCAAACGGCCATAGTGGCGGAAAAAGAAACTTATATAAATTTAACAGCAAATATAACGTATCTAAGTAAATACGATGATTAATGATAACAATAAACAGAAACGAACACTTCATAGCATTGTGCTATTTAATTGACTAGTGGGGAAAATACATTTGTTCTATAGCAGCAAGTGCTCCCTGGAAAATATCTATTGAACCTGCTTTAACTGCGTTTAATGGGAGATTATTCCATTTTGGAATAATTCGTGGAAAAAAAGAAAACTTACACGCATTTATGTTAGCTGAAATATGCCGAAATATATAAGGATGGTTCGAGCGTGTTCTATTAGAGTCAGGAAACCCCGGCTGACCCCTTTTTTCCCCGGCTGACTCTTTTTTTCCCCGGCTGACTTTTTTTTCCCCGGCTGACTCTTTTTTTTCCCGGCTGACTCTTTTTTTCCCGGCTGACTCTTTTTTTTCCCCGGCTGACTCTTTTTTTCCCTGGCTGACTCTTTACTTCTTTTTTCCCCCGGCTGACTCTTTACTTTCCCCGGCTGACCCTTTACTTTCCCCGGCTGACCCTTTACTTTCCCCGGCTGACTCTTTTTTTCCCCGGCTGACTCTTTTTAATTGTAACAGTTTATTTCAGCTTATTTTATTTCAGTCCTTTGGCTGCAAATCGTGATATTAAATAAACTTTACCTAAACTAGGTAACAAATATTATGAACAGTTTTATACATCGTACATGTAGTAGCGGTATTTAGGTATCTACGGCATTCTAAAGTGTTCCAAAGTGTTTTTTTCCCCAAACTGGGCTGCCGCGTCACGGTTAGCTCAGTGGTTAAGCTCCGGTCTGTTGAGCAGGAGGTCGTGGGTTCAAACCCCGGCCCGACCAACACTCAGAGTCTTAAAATAACTGAGTAGAAGGTGCTGCCTTTGTGAAACAACTGCAAATGGTTAGACTTTCACGTCTTCTCGGATAAGGACGTAAAATCGTAGGACTAGTGTCCCCAATTAGTTGCAAAGCTAAATACATTTGACACTTAAATAAAGTTACTTACTTACTTACTTCCAACCGACAGATTGGCGCATTGCAGTAACACTTGAATATCTCGAAGTAATCATTGCACACAAAGCGTATGGCATTACGCTGTACTGCCTCTGAGACGTCACGTGCTGGTTCTCGTATAGATTCCACGCTGTTGTTGCGTACTCGACTTGAGGTCTCACTAGAAAGTAGCTAGCCTGTTGTTTAACCTGTGTGCTGCACTGTGATGAGTTTCTACGTACGAAGCCTAGTATTTTCATGGTCTTGCCCTTAATATATTTAACATGGGTGTCAACATATTTAACATGGTTGGCATGCGCATGTGCACTGGACGCCAGCCGTTTTGTGTAGCAAACTGGGCTTCCTGTGGTCGCAACGTAAGCAGCCAAAGCCACAGTAAGGGTAAGGGGTCACGGCCAGGATCCACGTGCTCTAGTGACTACACCTAAACTAGTGAGCAATTGGTTTACTAAGGTTAGGTTTTTTTAATGTTGGGTTAGGGTTTGGATTAGTTCACAGGACCATTAAATCAACAACACTGTAATCCTTCTTCTGTCAATAGTAAAATACCTGCCGTTTTAAAGCGAGTTTTAGGGGAGCGAGTTTTGGGGGAGCCGGGCCGGGGTGGCGCAGTGGTTAAGCGCTTCGCCTCTCACCTCTGTGGCCCAGGTTCGATTCCCGGACGCGGCGCCATATGTGGGTTGAGTTTGTTGGTATCTCAGAGTAGGCCTAAGCAGATTGTGCTCCTAAAACTGGCATATTATGCTTCTAGCAGTGCTCCTAGTATTGTCAAATTATGCCAAAAATTATGCTCAAGTTCACAAATTATGCCTCCAGTTTCAAAATTGTGCTTACGAAATGACGTTTCTGTGCATATAACAGCAAAAATAATAATTCAAAAGTAAATATAATAACAATGTTTAGCACGTCTTTTATAATAACTTCTTCTAATGGCTTCTTAAATCACGCTTTTATAATAACTAGTCTAGTAACTAGGCAAGTCAAAATATTTCCGATAGTTCCCAGTCCCAGATCCACTGAATGTAGTAAACCCTGTAAACCCTGTAAATCCAGTAAACACGCACGCACGCACCGTAGCTTGCAATTATTCTTATTCTGTGTAGCAAAAGCACTTAAAAAGCAAGCATAATTAAAAGTGTTATTGCTTCAAAATTTAAAGTGCGACAAATTTCTAATTATGCCCGAGCAGTGCTTTTCTGAAAAATTATGCTCGTTTCCTCCAATTATGCCAAAAATTATGCTAGCACAATCTGCCAAGGCCTATCTCCGAGGGTTTTTCTCCGGGTTCTCCGGTTTTCGGCCTCCCTCCGCAAACACCAACAAGCTCAATTCCAATTCGATCTGTGGATTAGCCGGGACCTGGCTTTGATCAGCCCCCATGTTTGTTTAAGGTCTCGTTAGAAGTTCAGAGAGTTTTGGAAGCTAACTTGACAGGTTAGAAAGGCATTTTGTTGACGGTGCAGGTCATAGATGATCTCATAAGAGGTTTAACTTTATCTGCTCTTTTAAAGTGCACCTAACCCTTTTTTCAATTTTTGTACATATAAATCTTTGAAAGGTTTCGAGTACTTCTGCGAAGAAATTTTTGGCTTACAGAGAATACTCTATGTTCTATGCGTCTTTGAAATGGTGAACATTTGACCTTTCCTGACCCATGACCGCGTAAGAAAAAGACTGGGTCGATTCTTGATATTACGTCACCTCATTAATACATTATTCTCCATGGCGCCTTTCTATCACAACAACATCGATATATAGATAATATACAGTCTGTGAGTTGTTAGTAAAGAAAACAGTTATTTTAGACAAAATGCTAAATATTTATTCAAATTATTGCAAAGTCGAATGACTTGGATGACGTAAGATCAAGTATCGGCCCAGTCTTTTTCTTACGCGGTCATGGGTCAGGAAAGGTCAATTTTCACCATTTCAACAACACGGTATCTTCCTTAGATTGACTATTATCATCAATTGTCAAAGTCGCTAGAATTGATTATAATCCTCAATTTAACCACGAGGTTAAAACCAGTCAAGTATAAAGATAAACAATTGTCGAATTCCGAACGGCGGTAGACGCGCTTAGTGTAGTGGTCATGACGTCCGCACTACCAAGCACTACACGCAAACGGCTACGAGTTCGAGCCCGAGTAGGAGCGCTCAAAAAACTTTTTACTCTTGTTTACCTTCCTTCCTTGTTTACCTGCGAACCCTAGGTCCAGGTGAGTGAGAACCCGTCGTTTACCCGTGAACTCGTCCGATGGTTAGGGTTTGGTTTGTAGTTCGGGTTAGGGTTTGTCTTAGAATGATGATTATGATCAATTCTAGCGATTTTGACAATTGATGATAATAGTCAATCTAAGGGAGAGGACGCGTTGATTTCAAACACACATAGAACATCGAGTATTCTCTGTAAGCCAAAAATTTCTTCGCAGAAGTACTCAAAACCTTTCAAAGACTTATATGTATAAAAATTACAAAAGGGATAAGTGGCACTTTAAAGTGCATATGAGCCCAAATTTTTTTATCATTAAAATCGATTCTCCATCAAGTAAATAGTTGAATTGTCAAATATTTCTTACTTTGAGTGCTGCGTCTGAGTTAGACGTTGCCATTTCCGATATGCTAATTATGTGACGACATGTGCGGACTCATTTATTATACAAAAATGTGCTGGCAGAAATATACATATTTTTCTAAACATCCATGCAATATTCGGGCCTTATATCAGTGATTTTACCAAATATTTTGTATAAATCAGAAATAGTTTCATTCACAAGGAGTAAGAAGTGACCTTATGTTGGCCTCACATATCGTCACTAATTAGCATATTATTTGATGGAGAATCGATTTTAATGATAAAACAAATTAGGCTCATATGCACTTTAATCAAAACAAACGTGGAAGCAGGATATATTCAGCGGCTCAATTCTCTCTTGTACAGATGTAAAGATACCCATATTATTAGATAAGTGGTACATATTTCAAAATTGATTTTATTTTTCCATTCTGTAGTGTGCGCACCGTGACTTGGCTGCACGCAATGTTCTTCTCGGCGAAAACTTGACGGCAAAAGTGGCAGACTTCGGTTTGTCAAGAGATGTCTACACCGATAACGTGTACGAAAAGAAGACTGGGGTAAGTATAATACTTGAAAAGGACGGGGGTGGGGTAGAGATAATTTGTCGCACTCCTCGAAGCCCAATTAGTGCTAATCATGGATTACATTCTGGTTCTCTTGGTAAAAGGAGTTTTTCTAAACACTGGGGTTACAAGAAAAATACTACTCGTTACTCATCAACCAATATGTTTATCTCGAAATCCACGCCTTTAGCAAATCAAACTAAATATTACCCTTATCTTCATACATTCCAAACCTTTCCAAACATACCCATCCCATTCCCTTCCCTTCCCTTCCCTTCCCTTCCCTTCCCTTCCCTTCCCTCCTTCCCTCCCCCCCTTCCCTCCTTCCCTCCCCTCCTCCCCCCCCCTCCCCCCCCCCGGGTATACACGTGGGGAATTTGATTGAGTTTCTGTCCCGGGGGTGAGGCATTTGCCAGCAAAGAAAAGTTGGGGATGGGGAATTGGTCAAAGGGGGTTAAAATAGCGAATTTTATAAGGTTTGCACTCGTTCCAATCCCCACGTTGTGGCCGATTTGCATAGTTCTGATTCAAAAATTTCAAATGCCCCACAAATGCCTGCGGGGGGAAGGGGGGGTGAGGGGTGTGGACATTATATAAGACAAGACAAGACAAGACATATTTTATTAGAGTGCCAAGCGACAGACTGTACATAGGCATGATTCTCTAATATTCTATACAAGGATGGTTTGCCTAACTTTAAAACATTCATAGATGTATTTTGCTATTTCTGGCTTATGTTTTTTTGGTGCGATTAAATCTTTATAGTTCGTTATTTTTTTGTTTATATCTTGAAAAAGAGAGTTTCTCAGATCAGAATATAATTGACATTTAGATAAAATATGTTCTTCGTTTTCCATAATTTGACAATGTGGGCATATTCTCAATTCAGGACTATATAAGTGTCATAATAGCGACGGAGGGTGGGTGGAGTTATTTCCACAAGTATAATGTATATAAAATGTACTATTTGTGTATTTAACATAGAACAGTGCGAGGCAGAACAAGACGTATTTGCTGTAATTTGAAAATGGAAATTTTAAGTTGAAAAAGATGCTGGATGGTTGAAAGCTATGAGTAAAATAAAATGACTAATTTCAAGAGTTTTACAAGAAAAGTGTAGTTATTAAAGACACAAGCGAGTGGGGTTGAATGAAGTTGTCTTCCATACTTAGGGAAAACTTCCAGCCAAGTGGATGCCGCTCGAATCTCTTGAGTTCGGGATTTACACCAGTCAGAGTGACGTGTAAGTGAACATTGTATGTATAGTACACTGTAGCTTAATAATAATGATAACATGTTCAGTGTGTCAGCTCTGTTTCTTTATCAGCCCTGTTTCCTGTTCAGGTTTGTACAGATTTACTGACTTTTCTCACTGAACACACACACATCACAAGACATGACGTTTTCTCCTAACTTTCATGCAGGATTAACGTTTTCCGAATGGAAAGTTCTAATAAAATTCACTGGCCTCAATCATGTTTCGTGCCGATATATTTTCCTATTTACTTGTTTTTGTTTTGTATTGTCATTAGATGGTCATTCGGCGTTGTCCTGTGGGAGATTGAGACTGGAGGTAAGGTGCTATCGTCTCATTTTTGTTACATAATTTTAGGTATAGTACTATCAACTCACGTGACGCGTTGTTGTGTAGGTGTGACGCCATTCTCTACGCTGTCCGTGTCCGAGCTAATGGAATACCTGAAGGCGGGAAGAAGACTCGGCAGACCAATACATTGTAACCGCAGCCTGTACGTATATACTACTGCATGTGTTCACTATCTACTGATCTGGGAAGTGAGTTTGGTATTATATCTTATACTAATGAACAAGGTGGATCAGTCAAAAGTTGTTAGCATGCTGTGAAAAACAAAGATGCTTCTGGTTTGTAACGTTAAGTTATTGTTGTGAAGCATGTAGTAGGTTTTGTTGTGTAGTGCGCTCCAGCAGATAATGTGGGGATGCAGGTTGGAGTAGTGGTAAAACACAGCCTGTCATCGCTGCGGTCCCGGGTTCGATTCCCGCCGGCTCGGGGGCACCGTATGTCAGTTAGGTTTGTTGTTGATTCCTTATCTGCATTCGAGGGTTTTTCTCTGGGTTCTCCGAAATAGAGTTGTGTGTCCAAAACAATACTTTTAGTGTAGTGAGGAGTAAAAGCAGGCCCGCATCAGCTGTAAGCTGTCATTATAATCAGCCTGCTGTAACAAATAAAATATTTATTTTTAATATATAATTATCGATGAAATACCAGTGAATGTCTTTCTACAAAGTGAAGATATGACTTGCTTTCAAAGATTTCTAGTCTTTTTAGTAAGAGATTGAAACTGGTATTTCATCGATAATTATATATTAAACAGAACACTACATGGCCGCTTGGATTTTATCTTCTCGTGTTGATGAAATATATTACTTGTTCGCTGCGCTCTATCGTAAGATATTTCATCAACACTCGAAGATAAAATCGGTAACTCCGCGCGGCCATGTAATATCCTCTCAACCTCGTTCTCAGGGGTCTTTACGCGCCTAATCCAAGATGGCGGAGAAAGACCCCTGGGAACGATCTCCATATATTTTATCTTTCGTTGCCGTCCTTCTCATATTGCATGCTTAGTAATATCTGCACCAGTAATATCTGCATCAAACGTGTATGAACTACCGTACTTTACCATAGTCTATCCTATAAAACGTGTATGAACTACCGTACTTTACTCGTCTACCCTATCAAACGTGTATCAATCACCGTACTTTACCCTAGTCTACCCTATCAAACGTGTATCAACTACCGTACTTTACCCTAGTCTACCCTATCAAACGTGTATCAACTACCGTACTTTACCCTAGTCTACCCTATCAAACGTGTATCAACTACCGTACTTTAGTCTACCCATAGTTAATAGAGTGGAATGGTTATGAAACCCGGCAAACTTCAAAGGGGCTAACAAAGGCGCTGCGATTTATGTTGGAAGGGGGCAAGACAAAAGATTGTGCAGGGTCATAGTTCATTAGCGTCCCCTGAACTCACGTTTCTATTGGCTGATTGATTAACACGCCTAATCCAAGATGGCGGAGAAAGACCCCTGGGAACGATCTCTATATATTTTATTTATAATCTTTCGTTGCCGTCCTTCTCATATTACATGCTTAGTAATATCTGCACCAGTAATATCTGCATCAAACGTGTATGAACTACCGTACTTTACCCTAGTCTACCCTATCAAACGTGTATTAATTACCGTACTTTACCCTAGTCTACCCTATCAAACGTGTATGAACTACCGTACTTTAGTCTACCCATAGTTAATAGAGTGGAATGGTTATGAAACCCGGCAAACTTCAAAGGGGCTAACAAAGGCGCTGCGATTTATGTTGGAAGGGGGCAAGACAAAAGATTGTGCAGGGTCATAGTTCATTAGCGTCCCCTGAACTCACGTTTCTATTGGCTGATTGATTAACACGCCTAATCCAAGATGGCGGAGAAAGACCCCTGGGAACGATCTCTATATATTTTATTTATAATCTTTCGTTGCCGTCCTTCTCATATTACATGCTTAGTAATATCTGCACCAGTAATATCTGCATCAAACGTGTATGAACTACCGTACTTTACCCTAGTCTACCCTATCAAACGTGTATTAATTACCGTACTTTACCCTAGTCTACCCTATCAAACGTGTATGAACTACCGTACTTTAGTCTACCCATAGTTAATAGAGTGGAATGGTTATGAAACCCGGCAAACTTCAAAGGGGCTAACAAAGGCGCTGCGATTTATGTTGGAAGGGGGCAAGACAAAAGATTGTGCAGGGGCCATAGTTCATTAGCGTCCCCTGAACTCACGTTTCTATTGGCTGATTGATTAACACGCCTAATCCAAGATGGCGGAGAAAGACCCCTGGGAACGATCTCTATATATTTTATTTATAATCTTTCGTTGCCGTCCTCATATTACATGCTTAGTAATATCTGCACCAGTAATATCTGCATCAAACGTGTATAAACTACCGTATTTTACCCGTCTACCCTATCAAACGTGTATCAACTACCGTACTTTACCCTAGTCTACCCTATCAAACGTGTATCAACTACCGTACTTTACGCTAGTCTACCCTATCAAACGTGTATCAACTACCGTACTTTACCCTAGTCTACCCTATCAAACCTATTGTCAACTCTTAGTTGATAGGACCCAATGCCCACCCTACCTACCCTGTTATATCACATCACTGACAACACACCATACGGTACTTTTAAAATGTTGTATTTTTTTTGTTCCTGCTAATCTCTAGTTACTCTATCATGCTCCGTTGCTGGAACGCAAATCCCGAAAGAAGGTCAACATTCGAAGTGCTCCTGAATGAACTGAAGGACTTGTACCGACAAGAGACAGTGAGTACAGTTATGATAACATTGAAGAAGCAAACATATTTCACTGTTCATTTGCCAATATTTCATTAGCTTGCAACCGTCTCTTTTAGAGTTTTTTTTTTCGGGTAAGTTTGACGTTGAGTTACCTTTGGCGTGCGGTCCAAAACAACAATTTACTCTTATTTTGTTTTCTATAGATTTACGTCAATGTTAAGGGAATAAGTGAAGAGGACGCAAACGAGAATCAACGTTTGGCCTGAGAATACTGCTCACGCCCCTCGAAGTTCATCATGTCAATATTACAGCGTATGCACCTTACGCGGACTACCATACACGTACTGTAACGAGCTCAGTCGACGCACCTCACTGAACAGATTGGCGTTAGTCTCATTTGCAGTTTGGATTTCTCCACGGCAATCGTCAGTTACCTACTATACATATCTGATAAGCCATGAAGTATCAGAGAAACATTCACTGGGGGAAATGTGGCAGTATACGTTGGGGTTTGACGAGGTAGCGCGTGTAATGACAGACATATTTCAAAAAAGGTTGTCAAATGACCAACCGCATTCCAAATTAGTTTGTTTTGGGACGAATATTAAAGTGTATATGAGGCCAAACATTTTTATCACGATTCTACATCAAGTGAATAGTTGAATATTTCTCGATTAGATTGTTGCATCCATGAGTTATAGAGGTTTATGTTTATAATATATTCAAGCCGGTGACATAAAACCAGCCTTCATTTATTATACAAAAACATACTGGTACGTTAAGGCCTGGGTCATTGACCGAAAATAGGAAAAACATTTTTCAAGATTATGAGCTAGAACCTTGACAAAAATATGTGAAACTCAATAGAATAGAACTTCAATAGAACTTCGCGTGATAAAGAACCTTAAATAGCGTTTTTGAATTTGGGGTGGTCACGTGACATGTTTACAGAGAGGGGGAATACACTGTTTGTATTGTAAGAGATAACATAACATAACTTGACAATTATCACCTGAATTTTATTATGCAATTCAAGGTTTTACCAAACCTTCAGTACAGGAGAAAATGTGCTAAGATGGTGAACACTGTTTATGGCAGTTGTTTGGTAAGTAGACGAATTACTGGCCTGCGAATACAGCCGTCTAACATCGTGAACCACAATCAAAACGTGGCCCCCGAGAGAGACGTCTGCGTCTTGAGACGGAAAATTCCATACTGATGACGTTATGCGGCCAGGATCTGGTCGCGTTAATTGATTGGCTCGTATATGATAATTAGGCATACTATCCAATCAAATAACGCGACCAGATCCTAGCCGCATAACGTCATCAGTATGGAATTTTCCGTCTCAAGACGCAGACGTCTCTCTCGGGGGCCACGTTTTGACTGTGGTTCCCGATGATTGGATACTATGCCTAATTATTATATACGAGCCAATCAAATAACGCGACCAGATCCTAGCCGCATAACGTCATCAGTATGGAATTTTCCGTCTCAAGACGCAGACGTCTCTCTCGGGGGCCACGTTTTGACTGTGGTTCCCGATGATTGGATACTATGCCTAATTATTATATACGAGCCAATCAAATAACGCGACCAGATCCTAGCCGCATAACGTCATCAGTATGGAATTTTCCGTCTCAAGACGCAGACGTCTCTCTCGGGGGCCACGTTTTGACTGTGGTTCCCGATGATTGGATAGTATGCCTAATTATCATATACGAGCCAATCAAATAACGCGACCAGATCCTAGCCGCATAACGTCATCAGTATGGAATTTTCCGTCTCAAGACGCAGATGTCTCTCTCGGGGGCCACGTTTTGACTGTGGTTCCCGATGATTGGATAGTATGCCTAATTATGATATACGAGCCAATCAAATAACGCGACCAGATCTTGGCCGCATAACGTCATCAGTATGGAATTTTTCGTCTCAAGACGCAGACGTCTCTCTCGGGGGCCACGTTTTGACTGTGATTCCCGATACGAGACGGCTGTATTCGCAGGGTAACGAATTACAAGAGCATTCCTTTTTCTCTCGAATTCCTTATGAATGAAAAGAATAAAACTTCGTAATGACGTGAATGGTTCCTATGGGTACGGCTGATTTGTTGAGAGTGTTCTTTTTTTTACGAGCTCAATAAAAATTAGTCATAAAGTTGTTCAATTAATTTGGCAAGCAGTTCACGACACCACTGCCTCGTTTCGCAGCCTTTGCTTTAAAGACATATCAAATGTTCCCGTCACTAGCCTTCTTAAGACAGCGGTTGCAAAAGCTCAAAACAGCCCGTGCCCCCGCCAACCACCCTGCCGACTACCAGTCTCGAGGAAGGAGACTTGAGGCTTTCTACATCCCCTGACAGTACTGCACCTCGTAGGAAGTGAGTCGTGGTCTCAAAACTCATCTTCTGGAATGGTGAGGCACTGGACTCGATACCCAAGCGGTTAAAGGCCTTGATTCGTCCCTCGTACGTCATGTAGTCTGACACTAGCGTCAGGTGACGGGGGTCCACACGGATACCATACGCACCGAACACGTTCTTTACTTCCTATAAACACAAAGGTAAAGCAACCTTAGTTAACGTCGGTAACTGGACGGTAACTGGACAGTCTGGTGAGAATGATAACTGAACTTGAGACTGACGTTGGGGCCTACGATTTAACGTTCTTATCTGAGAAGACGTGAAGGACCAACCATTTGTAGTTCGTGAACGAGATTGTTTCACAAAGGCAGCATCTTCTACTGAGTTATTTTAAGACCCTGAGTGTTGATCCGGCCGGGGTTTTGAACCCTCGACCTCCCACGACATATTAATTTACCAGCCTTCCTCAAATGAAAAACAATGCTTGCTCTCTAATGTTTTTTTATGGATACTAATCTATTGCAGTGTTTTGTTGCCTATAACTTGTACACTATATGTCAGTTATGGACCGATGTTCCTGTCCATAAACTCATTTGAATTTCCCAGGCGCCGCCTCGGGCTGCCATCTTGGATGTTATGACGTCACATGGTTGTCCCTTGTTATGACGTCGCATGGTTGTCCCTTGTTATGACGTCACATGGTTGTCCCTTGTTATAACGTCACATGGTTGTCCCTTGTTATGACGTCACATGGGTGTCCCTTGTTATGACGTCACATGGTTGTCCCTTGTTATAACGTCACATGGTTGTCCCTTGTTATGACGTCACATGGTTGTCCCTTGTTATGACGTCACATGGTTGTCCCTTGTTATGACGTCACATGGTTGTCCCTTGTTATGACGTCACATGGTTGTCCCAATTGTCAGAAACAATAGCTCTTTTGTGTAACCATTTAAAAAATGTTACGAGGTGTACACAAGTACAATGTGTTGTGATGTGAGGTATGTTAGCCTCACTAGACACCTTACCTTTGATATGACTCGTGCTGCCGTCTCGATGCCGTACGTGTTGGCTACAGCGTGAATATCATTAGCGCAAACTTTGTCCACATTTATGATGTTGGGGTACAGAAACGCCACCTGAAAAAAGGGAAAAAAACATATTTATTAAATACTTTTGCCAAGAACGCACCAAATATGACATCGTATTTTGGGTAGTCAAACGGCTTCCCATCTCCATTGTAAATCCCATTCCCTAAAGGTTCACCAAAATACGAATGACTCGTATAATACACAACCGTATTAGATGCTTAGCCGACTAATAAACCTCTATTTGTCATACGGACACATTCGTGCAGCAAAAGCAAAGAACGTGTGGCTGCACCTCTACTTAGGATCTCATAGCTACAGATTGTATGTTGCATCGCCACTCACATGAGACCATCAACTTTAACACCGAATGAAGTTGCTCTACGTAAAGACCGAATGAAGTTGCTCTACGTAAAGACCGAATGAAGTTGCTCTACGTAAAGACCGAATGAAGTTGCTCTACGTAAAGACCGAATGAAGTTGCTCTACGTAAAGACCGAACGAAGTTGCTCTACGTAAAGACCGAACGAAGTTGCTCTACGTAAAGACCGAACGAAGTTGCTCTACGTAAAGACCGAACGAAGTTGCTCTACGTAAAGACCGAATGAAGTTGCTCTACGTAAAGACCGAATGAAGTTGCTCTACGTAAAGACCGAATGAAGTTGCTCTACGTAAAGACCGAACGAAGTTGCTCTACGTAAAGACCGAATGAGGTTACTGTAATCAAGACAATGACGAGACATTGTCAATAATATTGGGCAAAGAATTCATTTTTAACTCGCGGATGCGCGCAAGCGCAGAACGGGTTATTAGGGTTAGTGGATCGAACTAATTTATTCATCGTTTTATGGTGTGTACTTCGTTTTTTTCTGTGTACATCGGGGACTCTCTGTTGGCTGTCCGAATAGGCCGAATAGTGTTCGATTTTCGAGTTTTATGGTATTAGGTAGTGGGTCCCTAGTGGGACATGGTAGTGGGTCCCTATTAATCACTAAGTGGTGATGACGTAACGATGACGTCATCGGTCACGTGATTTTAAGTACATGCCATATCTCCCTCATTTCTAATGCCAGACAGTACAAAATTGGACAGGCATGATATAGCGCTGCGCAGTTTCTAAAAATAGATTGTCTGGCACGATACCCCCCGCAAGGGTCAGACAAACAAACGCTGCTGTTTACAGTATTTCAGTGTGGTCGAGAGTCGTGTTAGGACATAATTCGTATTTTTTTCGATCAAAAAAAGAAGCAATACCTTAAATAACATTCCCAGTCACATCACTAAGCACTATTGCTGGGGGAGAGGTAAGATTGATTCTAGATGTGAAAAATCCCTTGATAAATCGCTCAAAGAGATATATCTCTCAGAGATGTACATGTATATAGAGCCATTAGAGGTTTTATCTTTTCTTGGCCTTTTGATTGGAGCTTTCCCGTTCCAAAACCTTCACAAGGAATGCAGTGAGAAATGTCATCACTGGATAAATGTTCGTACAGGAGACCTCAAAAGCACACAACAACGAGACAAGTACAATGAAACGCAAGCGGGAGTTTGTATGAATTACTGGTACAAATTACTGAAGTCCCACTGCCCGCCACTCTTCAGATACAAACATAAGATACCAGGTAAAAGATTAACTGATCAAAATTTGAGGGATGTAGCTGTGCCGGAAAGCGTGCAATCGTGTTTTCAGTTTCCCGTACAAGACTTGGACTCGTTGTTACAGACAAATGTATGGCAAAGTAATAACACGACTGCATGCTTCCCTGCAGCACAGCTACATCCTTCAAATTTTGATCAGTTAATCTTTTACCTGGTATCTTAAATTTGTAGAAGATGAATATTTCAGAAATTCTATTTTACGGAAATTATTTGGCATCGGATTCCCATACAAACACTGTATTTCGGGCCATGTTTGCACCCCTTTCATAATGTCGGTAGAACTCGCTTGATAAGATTGCCGTTTATCACTTTGTTTCAATCCTCTGTATTTTAGCCAACGTTTAAGCTTAAGCTGTTTGACAGTATAATAATCAGATTTCTCTTTCAAAATATAATACAGGAAAGCCGTCATTTCTGGTAGAATAGTCAGAGGACGAACTGAAGTGCTGGTCAATTCTTGTAAGTTCTAACGCGACAAGTGGTTTCTGTCTGAGTCTTGGCGAGGGGTCTAAATTTTGTGACGTCATCTGTGATGACGTAAGGATGACGTCATCGGTCACGTGATTTGAAGTACATGCCCATATCTCCCTCATTTCTAATGCCAGCCGGCTCAAACCTGGACAGACATGGTAGTGGGTCCCTATCAAGCACCGAGTGGTGATGACGTAAGGATGACGTCATCGGCCACGTGATTTTAAGTACATGCCCATGTCGCCCTCGTTTCTAATGCCAGCTGGCTCAAACCTGGACAGACATGGTAGTGGGTCCCTATCAATCACTTAGTGGCGATGACGTAACGATGACGTCATCTGTCACGTGATATTAAGTACATGCCAATATCTCCCTCAATTCTAATGCCAGCCGGCTCAAACCTGGACAGACAAGGTAGTGGCTCCCTATCATGCACCTAGTGATGACGTAAAGATGACGTCATCGGTCACGTGATTTAAGTACATGCCCATGATGTCGCTCTCATTTCTAATGCCAGAAGTTCAAACTTCGACAGGCATGGTATTGGTTCCCGCAAATCACTTAGTGGCGATGACGTTGTCGGTCACGTGATTTATAGTACATGCCCATATCTCCCTCATTTCTAATGCCAGCAGGTTCAAACCTGGACAGACAAGGCAGTGGTTCCCTTATTGACGACGTAACGATGACGTCGTCGGTCACGTGATATCAAGTACATGCCCATTTCTCCCTTATTTCCAATGCCAGACAGTTCAAACTTGGACAGGCATGGTATTGGGTTCCCACAAATCACTTAGTGGCGATGACGTAACGATGACGTCATCTGGCACGTCATATTAAGTACATAGAGGTTATTGACCAAGCGTGAGGTCAAGATGGGGGGATATTGGCCAAGTTCATAAAAACGCAAAAAATGAACGCGGCCAATATTCCCCCATATTAACCGAACAAGCTTGGTCAATAAGGTTTTTATTATATGGCAAAAATGAATTAAATCACACTTTGACACACGCGCCAGGAACCCATTGCGTGGTAAACTGAAGAGCGAATAGAAATCAATCTAAAATTAGACTGAGAGTCGACGACTTTCACTTAAAGTTCAACCTTGTGGCGTTCAAAAAAGTTTGTTTTCCGACGTAAAAAATGCGTTTTATGGATGAAAACTGACCTGTACTTTACATCAGATGTACTGAGTTTCAATGACAACTTCATCAGGAAGGCCGAATGCATTATCTAGAGACAAAAATGTGCATATTTGTGGAAGATTTGAAAGTTGAAAACCGGCGTTGAAATCACTCGAGTGGCGATAACTCAGATAAGGACACTGCAAATCTTGACAAATAGGGCTGTAGAAAAATTCAAACAAACTTGTAAGTATTAATTAGTAAATACTCTTAATTTGTAAGCCAATTACCAACTGTGAATGCTGAATTTCTTAGCTCATATAATATAAAACCTGCTTTCCGAGTTTGATGAAACTGTGTGCTAAGCTTACTCGTTTCCGTAATAATTTTATTTCTTTGTACCACGATTATAGTAGCATTGTGAGGTAGCCGAACTTTTCTTTGTGTTTTTGAAGTCACGGCCATTTCAGCTTCGCTTTTTTATCTTCATTCAATTCAGTCGCTTTTGCTGCAGTTGTTTTCATCGAACTTGCGAGAGCCAGAAAAAACTGCATCAATCCCTCTAAAAAGTTGAATTTTAGCTGTAAACGAAAAAGCAGAACGATTTTTAAATTAGTATTTGCTTTCATATCACAAATTGTTTAGTTTCTTTCAAAATGTATGGGTTCTATTACTATTTGTTTACGAAGAATTGTGAGCGAATTTTGAAAATCCTGAGCGAGCAAGATGAAAAAATATTGCCCGCTGAGCAACCAATCAGATTGCAGCATTCAGAGTCATCTTGCCCGCTCACGGAGCTGCCATACAATAAATGCCCATATCGCCCTCATTTCTAATGCCAGACAGTTCAAACTTGGACAGGCATGGTATTGGGTCCCCACAAATCACTTAGTGGCGATGACGTAACGATGACGTCATCGGTCACGTGATTTGTAGTAAATGCCAAAATAGCTCACTGACCTTCCACGAGTTGCCCTTAGGGGCCCTATGTTTAAAATCAATACCATCCGAAATGTTGTGCTCCAGGATAGTATCAACATTACTTTTTAACTTTTTTCAACATGATGATTGTTTACCTGAAAGTTGACTCCTTCAGTTTTAAGGACAGAAGTGTTGTTCTCCTCCACCAGAAAGCATCGCTTTATGCCTGGTGTCTCGTATACTACACTCTACAAACAATTAAATACAATCATTATCCAGGTACACAGCAATTTACAGCGTGTCTCCATGGTTTTTCGATGGCTTTTGCATAGTTTGTCACATTGTGGAAATCGATAGTTTTGTTTTTTTCATTTTGCTAGGGGCTCTTCCTGAAGTTTATTTTTCAGGCAAGTTTGATTTTGGTTTACCTAAAAAGTAAGTAAGTGACTTTATTTAAGTGTCAATGTATTTAGCTTTGCAGCTAATTGGGAACACTAGTCCTTACGTCCTTATCTGGGAAGACGTGAAGGTCTAACCGTTTACTGTATTATGTAAAGGCAGCACCTTCTACTCAGTTATTTTAAGACCCCGAGTGTTGGTCCGGCCGGGGTTTGAACCCGCGACCTCCCGCTTGACAGACCGGAGCTTAACCACTGAGCTAACCGGGAGGGACTGGAGCTTAACCACTGAGCTAACCAGGAGGCGGCCTGTGGTGCGAACGTCAAGATGATAGGGGCTGGAACGAGAGGCCTGCGTACCACAGGTAACCCAAAAACACCCGGAGCCACCAGGGACCGGTTGTACAAAGCAAGGGTAACTTTATCACATGGATAGCGCTAAATCTGTAATTGTAATCTGTACAGTTAACCCTCGGGTTAGTGATTTAACCCCGGGGTAATGCTTACCCTTGCTTCGGCCCGTGTGTTGGATCAACATGACACACTGACAGGACCTCCTATTCTCAGGCTTTTGATTATAAAATGTCTCCCCTGTTTTCAAAAAGAGATATAAAAAAAACAGGTGCAAAGTCTCTCCGAAGCGCAAACCCTGTGTACTACTACTTTTTGTGAATTCAAATCGTAGCACTCACCTGCTTGGCGAGCTTCTCTGCGATACTTGTGACCCTGACCTTCCACCGCAGCACAGGAAACTAACGAGTAATGAGCAAATATCAGCACTGAAAGGCTCGAGATTGACGAGAACCTCACACGATATTCCACTCGCTTTTCAGTGATTTTCTTAGTCACCGAGAACAAAGAGAGCATATCTTGGTTACCTTAATAGTGACTTCGCACCAGTGTTCATTCTCTGTGTCATATTTGTAAGATGAGATGTGACCATCGCTGTTAACCACTCGCTGTAAAATGATAAAAATCAACAGTCATATCAGGCTAAATATCACTCCCTTGAAAAGAGGAATAAAGAGCATGTGTATTTGACAGGTGCCAATCACTAAATGTTTTACGGCAACCTATGTGAAATTACTCCAAGTTTAGTGTCTTAGTCCTGAAGAATCTGTGTTCACTAGTAGATGATACAAGCAATATTTCAGTCAATCAGAACTCAGAATTTCTGAGATACAGTATTCATGGCTAGATGAAGGCAATAAAAATGCAGGAAATTTTGCACTATTTTGCTTTCAGTCAATCATCCAAGCAGCCACCATTCATGAACAATTAGCTTCAAAGAAAATATCAAAGAAAGTTTTTCATAATGGCTTCAAATCTGCCCTTTCTTTCATAAGACAAAACTGATTTACCATTTCTTATTTATAGGATAATATGGTTATTTCATGGTATACGGACGCCAAAAATGTTACTCAAAATGTATATTATTTTGGTGTACAACTCGCCTAAAAGCTCTTTGTATACCAAATAATATAAATTTCTTGTGAAATATTTGCCTTTAGTATAAACCAACTTGTGGACTATTACAAATCCTGTATTCTGATTGGCTACGCTACTATAGGTCTATGGTAGAGAAAAACCGCACACATTTTCACGAAATAATAAAAAAAATTCAACTTCAATTTCTACTGTCCGACTAGTTAGTTTATACTAAAACAATCAGACCTCTCGGCCTCATGGGCTACGAGATAAATAGCCCATTCGGGTGCGCCCATTGGGCTATTTAACAATTATTCGCCGAAGGCTAAGTCGATATTGGTGAACATTGGTGAATATTCACCAGTATCGACTGAGCCTGAGGCGAATAATTGTTTTAGTATATACAACACGGGAACCTGCTTTTGTCACTGCATTTTGTTGAATTTCTAAAATTTCCGCATCGGAAACAATCGCGAAACGTGAATTTACGCCTTCCATTTTGTTTCAAAATTATCCAGAGTTTTGTAGGTGGCTATTGCTCATTATTCCGAGATAGCCAGCCAATCAAATTGCATGATCTATGTTGGTTCCCGTGTTGTATGGGCTATTGACTCGGGCTGCGGGTCTAATTGTTAAGTATTCCACAGAAATCCATGAAATTACCAGTAAATATTACACAACGAAAACAAATAACAAACAGCTCATTTGATGATTTTTACATGTATTTGTACAATATACGGTAAGTATTAAATTGTCATTAATTAATTATTTATAACAACAACACAAGCAGCAGCTAATCACTTGATGCAGTACCTCCACTCTGCTGGTAGCCACACTCGAACCTTTTTGTTTCGTTTTGGATTTTCTTTCCAAGGTGGATGAGGATATTGTTGTTTCATTTATGTCTGGGAACAAGAGCAAGATAGAATACCATTAACCACTGTCCACCTGCCGACACACTGTCCACCTGCCGACACACTGTCCACCTGCCGACACACTGTCCACCTCCCGACACACTGTCCACCTGCCGACACACTGTCCACCTGCCGACACACTGTCCACCTGCCGACACACTGTCCACCTCCCGACACACTGTCCACCTGCCGACACACTGTCCACCTGCCGACACACTGTCCACCTGCCGACACACTGTCCACCTGCCGACACACTGACCACCTGCCGACACACTGTCCACCTGCCGACACACTGTTCACCTCCCGACACACTGTCCACCTGCCGACACACTGTCCACCTGCCGACACACTGTCCACCTCCCGACACACTGTCCACCTGCCGACACACTGTTCACCTGCCGACATGGAGTCTTTATGCAGCAATAAACACGTGTCTGTGCTGGTTAGGATGGTGAAAGAATGGAGCAGAATGTCTACATTCAACCATGGCATTCAAGAAAACCCATTCATCATACAATTGGTAAAACAGAGAATCCAACTCACCATCTGCAATGGATGAGTGTGTCGAGAGTGTTCCTGCATCACTGTCTCCATCTTCATCTCCACCTACAAAGCAAGTGGGACACACGTTACTACACTATAATCCCTACTTCAGTATTGTCATTACTGCTCGTCTACACCTACCGATATTTCACATTGTCACAGAGCTAGTTTGTAGGACATAGTCAGTAGTACATGGGACACAGTCATAGGATATGAGGCATAGGGCATACAAAATCAGACGTGGGAAATAGTGAAATAGCACATGGGACATAGTCAATAGTACAAGGAACATAGTCAATAGCACATGGGACATAAACAATAAGACTATATTCGCAGTAGATGG
Organism: Actinernus sp. WN-2022; assembly: GCA_030867875.1. Lineage (NCBI taxonomy): Eukaryota > Metazoa > Cnidaria > Anthozoa > Actiniaria > Actinernidae > Actinernus > Actinernus sp. WN-2022. Next base: position 4,400,679 of record JAOWCC010001679.1, on the reverse strand, counting down.
TACACCTTTGCGAATTATCATATATAAATAAATAGAGACATACGACATGGGACTTACGACATTCTGGCCAAGACTGATATGGACAATTTGTGGTTGTAGCTAAAGTCAGGTGAATTAATTTGTTTCTGGGGTAATAAAATGTAAGACAAATATAAATGGTTTCCATCCAATCCATTTTTCGAGTCACACTGTACTTTATCCATTCCACATGGCTGTACAATGACAACCTCTATTGAAATAGCTGCACACTAAATTAGCATTACTGTCGTTTCTACTTTGTTTCACTTTCAGTTTATTAAGTATCAATATAGGCAAGCCTAATCCCGATACTGGCATTTAGTACAGCGGTATGCTAAACAACAAAATAAACGATCAAACACACTACGAAACATTCACGTGATGAAAAGCTAATGTACATATTAAATAAGTTCCTTGAACTGGTTATTTGAAGTTGCCTGTACAGTGTTGCTGGGTAGAGCATCCCAAACTGGTATTGTTCTAACATAGAAATGTATGTGTACATTACAATACCTAGAACTGCTTAACAGTGAATCAAAACGTGTTTTTGAGAGCCAAACACCAGAGAGATGGGCAGTTTTGAAACAAAGACAACATGCACAAACTCTAAAGGCCACAGATTAACTAGTAATTCACGGTGTGACTTACTTTCATGGTTCTGCCGCAGCTCCTTCTCAATTTCTTCCTCGTCTTCATCAGGAGCTTCGTACGTTGCATGCTGGGAGACCATGTTTTAGCATATAGAATGAGTACATTGTTAGTGATTAGATTAGGGTTAACTAGCCTTAAGTGCCCATGAACCTTATTTTTTTATTTTAGATATCAATTCTAAATCAAGTGAATAGTAGAATGGTAATTGTTTGTTGCTTTGAATGCTGTGCCGCTGAATTAAGGAGGTTTTAATATCTAAAATGCTAATTACATGACGTCAGGGGAGGTATTTGCAATCATTTCTTAGTGGTTGTGAATGGGCGTTTCTGCTGATATATAGGAAAACAAATTTCTAACATCATTTTATTTCAACCATGGGTATAACACTAGTAATTTGAAAATTGTTTAGTTGTAACAACATGTTTTGTATAATCATAGTAATTAGCATTTAGGAAATTAAAACCTCTATAAGTCATTGGCACAGCATTCAAACCAGTATATATTGTACCATTCTACTATTAACTTGATGTAGAATTCATATCTAAAATAAAAGTATATTGTTCTTAGGCACTTTAAGCTATGCTTTCTTGTTGAGAACCGTCACCATTTAAGATAAGGCTTACAGACATTCAATGTCAAACTATGAAAGGTTAGAGTTCAACTAACCTGTTCAAGTCTTTGTCTCTGCTTCACATCATTGGCATCACCATCAACACCTTCATCTGCAGACAGTTCGGCATTATCATCATCATCATCTGAAAAGATCAACACTTCAAATGTTATCATTGCAATCATTATCATCATTTTATCATCTGAGAAGATGAACACTTCAAATGTCACCATTGTAATCATCGTTAACAACATTGCAATCATCGTTATCATCATTTTATCATCTGAGATGAACACTTCAAATGTCATCATTGGAAACATTGGTATCATCATCTGAGAAGATGAACACTTCAAATGTTATCACTGCAATCATTATCATCATTTTATCATCTGAGAAGATGAACACTTCAAATGTCATCATTGGAAACATTGGTATCATCATCTGAGAAGATGAACACTTCAAATGTCACCATTGCAAACATCGGTATCATTATCATCTGAGAAAATGAACACTTAAAATGTCACCGTTGCAAACATTGGTATCATTATCATCTGAGAAGATGAACACTTAAAATGACACCGTCGCAAACATCAGTATCATTATCATCTGAGAAAATGAACACTTTAAATGTCACACCGTTGCAAACATCGGTATCATTATCATCTGAGAAAATGAACACTTCAAATGACACTGTTGCAAACATCAATATCATTATCATCTGAGAAGATGAAAACTTAAAATGTCACCGTTGCAAACATCGGCATCATTATCATCTGAGAAAATGAACACTTAAAATGACACTGTTGCAAACATCGGTATCATTATCTGAGAAAATGAACACTTAAAATGACACCGTTGCAAACATTGGTATCATTATCATCTGAGAAGATGAACACTTAAAATGACACCGTTGCAAACATCGGTATCATTATCATCTGAGAAGATGAAAACTTAAAATGACACCTTTCCAATCATTGTTACCACCATCTCTATCAAGGCTTAGGAAAAAAACTGCATTTAACAAGTTTCCAAGCATTTGAACGATGTTGATTACGACATACCTGCATCCTCACTGTTTCCAGCTCGAGTTGAAGTGTTTGCACTCTCTTCTGCAGTATCGACTAACCTGTAAACACACACAACACATGACTACGGTAACATCACAATTTAAGGGCACAAATTCAAGACGGATTTAACACGAAAATATAATGACAAAGGCTTGTCAGTACAACACACACTGGTTACAGCTATATGAAATATGCTCATGGAACCCTGAAGAAACATTCGTTCAGGAGATATACTAATTACTTTCCATAATGAAGCATTATTCCCCACTAGATGTACTGCAAAATGATGAGAATCCCACACTCGATTACTTACTGCTGAGTCTGCTTTGCTCTCACAGCCTTCTGAATAATGGATATTAGTTTCTTGAAGAAGACTGTTTCAACATAGTGGAGGATCTGAGAAGGCGTGCAATAGAATTCATCCTATAACAAGACAAACAGGAACTATCAACTGTGACCAGAGAGAGAAATAAGACCAAGATGTCAGTTGGGACACCATATGACATCATTTTAGGCTCGTACCTTGTATGCAGACTCCGGCAAGAACTGCATTTTCATGCGATACATACGCATTCTGAGGGGGAAAAGGATTGAGTTTACCAACACTGTGAGAAACATTGAAATATATTTGTGAAAACTTTGTAATGTGTTGTGTACAATGATTCTGAATGGACAATATATTGACCATGTGATGACGATGGATTGGGCTGTAGAGTAATCACAGGTTAATGCTTGACTTACCGAGTCCCGCGTTCTTTCTGTGACAGTGATTCCCAGACGTCAACAGACTGAAGAACCTGACCAGAGAAGAAAACAAATAGTCTGTGTTAAGACATCTTCATGTAGTTCAAAAGGTTTGGTGGCTGTCTACGTTTTATTACATCACAATACATCAGGTATGTGTCTATGATGAGGTCCATTGCTCAGTGAAAGATTTACTTTTGGGAATTCTTCAGTGTAATTGATTATGTGACATAATATTGGGGCTAAAGATTATAGGAAAATACCACTAGCAACTGATGCTAATTGTCACTAATTTTTACTGGCAACATAACAAATGCATATTGTTCAGCAAGATTCTACTAGCAACAGTTACATGTATCACGAGATTTTACTCCCATTTCTAAAAATCTACTCGGATTTTGCAAGTGTGCAACACAATTTCTCTGGGACCAACACAAAAATTATACACAAGTATTTTACAAGGCTGGCCATTGTTTCCAGTACTTAATGACCAGACTTGTAAAATACATGTGTAAAAGTTTTATCGTAACACCATATATAGTTATTCCAAGTTAAATTTCCTGGAACTTCCTGGAACTTCTCTGAGGAACCACTTTTCTAAGCGACCACCTTCATCTCAAATAGAGAGGTTGCTTAAGAGAGGTTCCACTGTACCTGAGACAGCATGACATGTGTGAACTTCAGCTGCAGCACAAGTATTTTACAAGCCTGGCTGTTGTTTCCAGTGTTTAATGCCCAGAGTTGTAAAATACATGTGTAAAAGTTTTATAGTAACACCATATATAGTTATTCCAAGCTACATTTTAAGGAACTTCCTGGAACTTCTCTGAGGAACCACTTTTCTAAGCGACTACCTTCATCTCAAATTGAGAGGTTGCTTACGAGAGGTTCCACTGTACCTGAGACAGCATGACTTGTGTGAACTTCAGCTGCAGCTTCTTGGCCTTCTTTAACACCTTCCTGCCTGGCAACAATGGCAAGTCCATGGTGGGTGTCTTGATGTTAGCACTGGCTGTCATCAGGATCTCCCTAGTATGTGACAAACAATCAAGAGTCACGTAACACATCTGAATGTCACACATGACGGACTGATGGTCACGCCATCAACATAACCCTGTGGAAGCCAGGTTGTACATCGCATGCAAGGTTAGCAGCAAGCTACATGTAGCATATGTCAGTTTTCTGAAACTCCAGATATGCAAGGAACAATGGGAAAACTGAGCCAACAACGGAAAACGGGGAAGGAGAAAATAAGCCTTTGTCCTTGTATCTTTCGAGTTTTATTCTCCTGTTGATCACAGATATTAATCTCCAGCATTTGTCCACTGTGTCATTCCACATACGGAAATATTTCTTGTAAGATAGGCATTGTGTATTTTACCTGAGTCGAGGGATTCCCAGCGTGACGTTCATATCACCGCGACCAGCAAAATGGAAAGTGTTGAGTGTCATCTGAGTAGATGGCTCTCCAATAGACTGTACAATATAGAATTATATGAGCATCAGATCTCAATTAGTCTTGATTCATTAAACAAGTTGAGCTCACTCTCACCTGAGCAGCGAGTAAGCCTACAGCTTCTCCTGGTTCAACAAGAGACTTGAAGGTCTTCAGGTACATCATGCCACGAAACTTCTGTGCAGGAAGTCGTTTGCTACATAAGACAAAAAATACCAGTCGAGCTCAACAATCACAAACTAAGAACCTAAACATATTGTTACCTATATTTTGTTTTGGAAAGCAATGGTCAAATTTAGTGGACGAGAAGGTCTGCTTCAATTGTCATGGTGACAATGTCACGGTCATAATGCATGGTCACAATGTCACGATAACAATGTCACAGTAACGATGTCACGATAACAATGTCACGATAACAATGTCACAGTAACGATGTCACAATAACAATGTCACAGTAACGATGTTATGTCACAGTAACGATGTCATGATAACAATGTCACGATCACGATGTCATGATAACAATGTCACGAACACGATGTCATGATAACAATGTCACGATCACGATGTCATGATAACAATGTCACGATCACGATGTCATGATAACAATGTCACGATCACGATGTTATGTCACAGTAACGATGTCATGATAACAATGTCACGATCACGATGTCATGATAACAATGTCACAGTAACGATGTTATGTCACAGTAACGATGTCATGATAACAATGTCACGATCACGATGTCATGATAACAATGTCACAGTAACGATGTCATGATAACAATGTCACAGTAACGATGTCATGATAACAATGTCACAGTAACGATGACACATTCACAATGTCACAGTAACGATGTCATGATAACGTCACAGTAACGATGTCATAATAACAATGCCACAGTAACGATGTCATGATAACAATGTCACAGTAAGAATGACACATTCACAATGTCACAGTAACGATGTCATGATAACAATGTCACAGTAATGATGTCATGATAACAATGTCACAGTAATGATGTCATGATAACGTCACAGTAACGATGTCATGATAACGTCACAGTAACGATGTCATGATAACAATGTCACAGTAACGATGTCATGATAACAATGTCACAGTAACGATGACATGATAACAATGTCACAGTAACGATGACACATTCACTATGTCACAGTAACGATGTCATGATAACAATGTCACAGAAACGATGTCATGATAACAATGTCACAGTAACGATGACATGATAACAATGTCACAGTAACGATGACACATTCACTATGTCACAGTAACGATGTCATGATAACAATGTCACAGTAACGATGTCATGATAACAATGTCACAGTAACGATGACATGATAACAATGTCACAGTAACGATGACACATTCACTATGTCACAGTAACGATGTCATGATAACAATGTCACAGTAACGATGACATGATAACAATGTCACAGTAACGATGACACATTCACTATGTCACAGTAACGATGTCATGATAACAATGTCACAGAAACGATGTCACGGTAACAATTTCACGGTCATCATGTCATTATAAGAATGTCACAGTAACGATATAAATGAAACAAAGAAATATTTCTCTTGTGCATCTGCAAGATTGCTACAAGGATTATTTATAGCTATGGTGAGTTCCATGACTTGGTTAGAGAGACATAACGAGATGAATGAAGCAAGGAATGATAGATTAGCGACATCTTAAAAAGTTTCATGCAGAGAATTAGACCACATTCAACTCCCTTACCTGGTTTGTTCGTCGTCGTTGGCTTGCATGAGACACTTATCAGGATTATTCTTGGTGTAGTTATTGATGGAGAGGGACGTTTTCTCAGATACTGCACCAAAGAATCGATCAGGACGCAGGTTGGACAGGACAGGTGGAGGGCAGGGATGGGACATCTTCTTGTATCTGTACACGAGAAAATGAACCTTGGTGACAAGAGTAGCAAAGACTGAAAATGTGATGTTGCTCCTCGCCATTGGCGAGAGCAACAGTGTCTCATTTTCTGATTGGCTGCCTATCATTGGAAATCACTTGTGCAAGATTGATTGGAGGATCAATCGGGTGATCAATCTAGCACACACGATAGATTCACTTTCGTAAATGTGTGAAAGAGCCTGTTTTTGAAAGATTATGGTATATTTAAAAGGAGTTACACCCTTCCTAAGGTCAACAAAAAACGTATTAGACAACATCATATGTACATTGCATGGCTCGTGTCTTCTTACCTCGTTTTCACAGAGCCTGGTGCTTTGTGCCACATCGTGAACAGCTGTAGATCAGCCTGGTAGAGAAGGACAAGATATCATAAACTCGAACATGTTTTCAAGCTGTTAAGATTCTTGGAATGTTTCTAGCGAAACCCAATACATGTTTTCTGCCAGTAGGTCCACACCCTTAACGAGTTAGCACACACAGGTGAACAAATACACTACAAGGCCACAAAATATTTCCCACCCTTATCACGTACCGCTGATCTGCCGAACTGGGCTGGTGTAGTGCTCTCCTTTTCTCTCTGCACCTCATCAATGTTGTCCTTAGCAAACGCCAGGAATGGCGAACTTCGAGCTTGCTTCCCCTCCTGAAAATGCCTCTTGTACCACCTATTGACCTGGGAACAGATTTGGAACTTGATTTTTTTTCTCTTTGCTGATTTTAAAATACATTAAAATAATCTGAGCATCATCTCTCTCGCGCTTAACAAGCAGGTACTTCACTTGCCTTCTTCTCCATTTTTTCAGCCTTGCTGGAGTCCAAGTGACTGATGAGAGCCATTGGATTCAACTGTTGAAGAAATGCCTAAGAGCAAAAAACATCACAGACAACATTACACTATCAGCACTGCAGCAACTGTTCACTCCATCTGACAACTCCATCTATCAAGCTGATAACTATGGATTCTCATAACCCAGAAAGTATTTTCGCTTGCACACAATTGATGGCATGCATCATGTGACCGCTATTATTTTAATCTCTGCCAGATGATAGATATCAGTGAACACACCCCCTGTGAACACACCCCCTGTGAACACACCCCCTGTGAACACACCCCCTGTGAACACACCCCCTGTGAACACACCCCCTGTGAACACACCCCCTGTGAACACACCCCCTGTGAACACACCCTCTGTGAACACACCCTCTGTGAACACACCCTCTGTGAACACACCCCCTGTGAACACACCCCCTGTGAACACACCCCCTGTGAACACACCCCCTGTGAGTGTAGTGTGCATAAGGGCTCCCACTTAGAAAACATTTAAAGGATTATAATGACAATAGCCTACACTGTGGCATCAAAATATATCTACAATAAACTATTTGTGGTGTCGAAATATGCCCAGGCATTTCGTCCGTGGACATTATCTGTCGAGGGAAACTGTGAGCTTCGAGGATCAGATAATATCCAAGGACAAATATCATGGCATATTTCGATGCCACAATGTAGGTTATTGTTGTTATCATCCTTCCAATATATTCTTTGACACGCGTTTTTAAAAACGCTCACTGGGGTGTATGCGCTGATATTTCCCGCTCGCGGAGAGAAAATATCGGGTCACGTGACGCATTCAACAAATCACATGCGAGAAAATATTTGACGGGTTATAAGCCCTGATATTTGTCCTTGGACATTATCTGATCCTCGAAACTCACAGTTTTCCAAAAGCTTTGCCCTCAGGAACTGTTCTCTTCTCGGAACAGATAATATCCACGGACGAAACATCAGGGCTTATTTCAACGTCACAAGTACGTTATTGTTTCTATATCCGCTTGTAGCCAACCTACCCTTACCCAATACCCATACGATCGCATACTTCGCTACACTCAATTACTCTGGCATCCAAAGAGAAATGGAATTTCTATCAATTATAGCCCAGTTTCATGATCGTTACAATCACTGCAATCACTGAAAAACGTGCTCAGCGATATGAAAACCACTCTTGAGCAATCATCATAACGATCGCAGCAATCACGATCGCTATGATCACTACGGTAATACTTTTTCGGTGATCACAGCGATCGTAATGATTATATGGAAACCAGGCTTATCGAAAACGAGATAGAAGGCATTGGCCTCATCAAAATGAGGGAATGCCTGGGTTCTAATGATATGTACAGTGCATCATGGGTAATAGTTTCGGTAGACAACAACACAAGGTCCTAACGGAAGGAGTGACTCTTTCTCTCAAGTACAATTAATTATTTTATATGCCCGAGACCCTCATACAGTCATATCTAGACATGCGTATTGGAAACAAGACTTTTTAAACCCTGAACCTGACAATAATGTGGACTACATGTAGTTTGTTGTTCAAGGTTGATCCATTAAAAGACAGCCGGCTTCTTGTGCATTTCACCACTTGGAAATCCTACTGATAACAATGGTCTGGTATACCGTAAAATTCCGAAAAGCCCCCTAAATTTTAAACGCAAAAACCCTCCCTATAATAAGCCCCCCGAATATAAGCCCATGGGCGTATTTTAAGGATGTACCTTATCATCTACATGTACATAGACAAAACATGCTGTAATCATGTTGCAATAAAGCTTGTTGCTGTCATGTTCAGAGGGTTGTTAGATTCAAAGAGATCAGTTAATGACCGCAGTTCACAATATTTTGAGGCACAAAGTGCCATCCGAAAATACGCCTAGCTCATTTTGAAACGCAAATTTCCCTCCAAAAATAAGCCCTATATATAAGCTTATAAGTATATAAGCCCTCCCCGAAAATAAACCCACCAAAAAGATCCTTTGAGCAAATATAAGCCCAGGCCTTATTTTCGGAATTTTACAGTATCTCATTCTGAAGAGAAATCTGAGGAATTGATTTGACCTTTTTTAGGGAAAAACTGCAGTATTCCGTCACTTCTTCTCTCACAACACCATGTTGTTTACAAATGTGTCTACCCATGGAACACTGCACATACCACTGGAAGCCAGTCCTTTCCGTGTTTCGGTCATTACCATTTACTAAACATACGACACAAGTCCAATACCTTGTAGTTGCTTGCCATGAATGGGTACTGTTTCTCTGACAGGAACTTTGTCTTCAGTATATCCAGGCCATCCTCGCCATAGTAGAACTGGACGACAGACCCATCACTGTCACGTACAGTCAGGTCATAGTTCACTTGTAACCCCTCCAAGTGCTTGATGAGACATCGCTGGAGGTAACCACTACGACTTGTCTTTACAGCTGTGTCAACCAAACCCTACATGGGAGGCGACAGTAAAAAAAAATGTCATTAGCACAGGCATCCCAAGTTCCAATAGTCCAGGTTCGTATTCGAAAATTACCGCTGAATGCAATGACTACAGACGCATGTACGCAGGGTTAACCTCATTCTGAAGTTAAACATTCATAAATACCAGCGAGAAGGTGGGCTATTCACAACTCTGCGTATTGTTGTAGTTTCGCGTTTTGCACCTTCTCGCTGGTATTTAAGAATGTTTAACTTCAGAATGAGGCTAACCCTGCATACATGCGTCTGTAGTCATTGCATTCAGCGGTAATTTTCGAATACGAACCTGGACTATTGCAGCTGTACCACGTAACTGGTTTCTTGTAAAGAAAATAGTCACAAGTAATTGAAAGAAAATATAACTTTCACTTGCCTGACAGCGTAATTATGTGGACCCTACTTTCCCAAACTTCCTTCAGTTGGTGTTTTTTATCTATCAATCAAACGTGTCTTTATACTCTAACTCAATTCTCATTGGATAAAATGGGAATCTAGACGAGACAATATGTACACATCTACACCATTTGAATTGTTTAGGCACCAAGGCAGCCAATCAAAATCCTGCAGGTTTGGAGTGACGGCAGCCAAATTGTCAGGACCAGTCACATGATCACGGTTCACGTAAAAATGAAAATAGCTGTAATCACTTTCTTCATGTCTTTGTCTAATTTCAGCTACATTGGGGGTAGTTTTGAGCACTTTTAGAGGATCTTCTCTTACCAGAAAAGAACAGATTTTCATTGACATGAATACTTTCATAAGAAGAAACAAGTACAAAGTCTGCGCAATCAAACCATAGTAAAGCTTGGGTTGTGTGTGGTTAGCATACATGTAGTTTCCTACCAGCGTACGGCTCTCACCTCTCTGCCAGCCATGCAATGAAAGAAATACTCCTGAGGTCTTATTCCTGTCAAGAAGCGACCATCTACGAACCCTCCCGCCCTGGGGCTGGTATCGTATGGCAGAAACGATGGTAGTGAACGGCCGCTGAGCATGATGGGAGGCCGTCGCCCCTCCAGCTCAATCTGGCCCAACAGACAGGAGATTTGCATGCAGTTGACCACTGACCCCTTGGCACCAGATTGCACCATCAACTGCAAGTTGTTTGCTGTGGTAAAGATGTTTAGAATTGTTATAATGCAACGATAACGCACATTCTGATCCCTAGGTTCAATACAGTAACCTTTGGAAAGCATAGCATCAGATATTGCGGACCCATGTTATGGTGTTTAAGTGAACACTAAAATAAGGTACTACCTACATGTAGTTTAAGTAATGGTCCGCGCAAGAGGTAGGCATATGTTATGCATGGAATGTAAAAAGGTGCTAATTGTGGTATTGTTTCAATCTTCCACCTCATTGGCTTAGACATTAAAATCTATCTAAAATTAAAGAAGAATATTATTTTTTCTCATTTTGTAAACAGATTTAAATTGCATCTAGTGAAAACTCTCATAACTTTCAATATGGGGAACATTTTTTAATTGAACGTTTTCTTGGTTATTGTTTTGCACTCTTCTGATTAGACAAAACGTTTTCACACAAAAGAACTCTACCTTTAAAATGCATTTTTAGTGGACATAATTTCAGAAATTTCTGATTTAAGGGTTGATGAGTTGTCAGTATGAAAAACAGAAAATACTAAAGTGGGGAAAGCAAATTGCATCTGAACAATAGAATTGTGCCTACCTCTTGCGCGGATTGTTACTTAAAGTGTATAAGAAAGCTAGATGTCGCTGACCAGTTAACAGACAAGTAGAAGGACTGTTTCCTATGCACTAATTAGATTAAAATTAATCCACATTAAGACTTTATATATTTTTAATAATTTTATCAATGAGAGTATATAGTACATACTAGGTTTCTATATCCATAATTCTATTTTTACATATTTATAGTGGAATACTGGCCTTGTTTATCTCAGTAGCAAACTGTTTAACTCAAGAAGTACTTACAGGGAATCTCTGGTAGAGTCCCAGTGGAATACAGGCCTTGTTAATCTCAATAGCAAACTGTTTAACTTAAGAAATACTTACAGGGGAATCTCTGGTAGAGTCCCAGTGGAATACAGGCCTTGTTAATCTCGTCCTGATAGTGGTCAGTCTTCTTCTTCATACACAGGTCCAGTTCCTTCATATCAGAGCCATCACTGTTGTGATGTGCCACCTGCAGTCTGGCTTCCAACTCTGATCTACAACAATAAGAGAGGTTTGGATCACTAATAACCTAATCTAATTTAATCTATCTATTTGTCTATTAAAGTAATGCGGATTTGCACGTACATGTACACTTCGAATTACATATATATTAAGGGTGCGTTCGATTGACCGTATTCCGGAATAGGATTAGATGGAATAGTCTCTGGACATCACTGGTTCAGGCACATTTTACATTGTAAGCTACAAATGCTTGTTGACATTGTTGATATTCAGGATACATTTAGTATTCCAGTGGCTAAAAAATCCCAGTAAACGTGATTTGTAGTGATCATTCGATATTGTATTCTTATTATGGAATACGGTCAATCGAAGGCACCCTAAGTTGCTATCATTAAAAAATGGAAATGGAAAATATGGTACATCCAATGAATATAGAATATTGGACAATTATAATTAAATCAGTTAAAAATGCCAGTGCAAAGAATAATAAAATTAAATAACTTTTCCGTATTTCTTTAAAACGTTTCAGGAACAAAATATAAACTATTGAACGAATTAAGATTCCAATCGTTTGAGAATGTATGTGTGATGGAAGATATGTATAATAACTGACCAGTCCATTTTTATCTTTCTTTAAAATGTCTCTGAAATAAAAATGTCTTAAGTGCTGATTTAAAAATTATTACTGTTAGAGTTTTTACTTTTTTCCGGTAGGAAGTTCGATAAGTGTGGAGCAGCATACGTAAATGATCTTTGTCCAATAGGTGCAGGTCTTCACCTTGGCAGGTACTTGTAAGAGTGATTTGTTGGCAGATCTTAGAGATCGTGCAGGAGTGTACTTTGTCAGAAGCTCAGATATGTATACTGGGGCCATATTATGCAATGCTTTGTAAGTCATCAAAAGAATCTTAAAATCAATCCGATCTCTCATTGGCAACCAGTGTAATTCCTTGAGAGTTCCTGAGATACTATCGGCTCGCTGCAGTATTTTGGATTCGCTGCAATTTATTAATATCACACGATGGAAGGCCATATAAAAGACTATTGCAGTAGTCCAGTCTTGACGATATAAAGTCTTTCAATCTGATCTTTCGAGAGATACTGCTTCCTTACTGCTAAGAATGATGCTTGACATATGTTGTTAATATATACGCGGACGGAAGTTAAGGTTTGAATCCAAAATGACAACTAGGTCACAAACTTGATTCGTAAGTTTTATGTCAGTTATACATTGTACCAATGGTGAAATCATAGATAAATGGATTTTTGATGAAAAGTGATGAAAAGTGTATTATTTCAGTTTTTTAGGGATTGCATACTAGCTTGTTGCAGATGATGACATCGTTAATACACGTTCTTAATTTCTTAAGAGCTATTGTCCTATCGCAGGGATTCATGGTCACATACAGTTGGGAATCGTCAGCATATATCATACAATTTAGATTATAAGAACGCATATATCTTCGATAGGGGCTATGTACATGTACATTGAGAACAATATTGGGCCTAGCACAGAGCCTTGTTGAACACCATAACGCATTTGGCACGGTTTTTATATGAAGTCTCCTATCTTTATTGATTGAGATTGGTCTTGTACATGTAGATAGGATTTAAACCATCTCAAAGCATTTCCATCAAAGCCAAAATGATTTGCATCTTTTCCAGTATTATTTTGTGGTCGATCATGTTGAAAGCAGCTGAAAGATCTAGAAGGACCAAACCACTTCTTGATGTTGGTCAACAGCTTTTTTAGTA
>JAOWCC010001679.1:4267538-4386859 GCA_030867875.1 Actinernus sp. WN-2022 | reverse complement strand
TAGGGAACTGACCGGATTATTTGCTCTATTTCATGCTAATAATTGTAGAAACGTTCAGTTTATTGCAAGCAAGCACGCATCGACTTTTGACCACAATTTTGCGAAATTATAAATCCAGTTAATCTGAAACACTGACTGACTGAGTTTGGAATTATCGTAAACAGACACTTACAATTCGCTAAAGAAATTAGAAATAGAAACCTATAATATCGTAAATAATAATAATCGGACATGTTTTTGCAACACCGTAATCAATATGAATCTGTAGAGCAACTTGTACTGTATTTCGAATCTTCCACAGTTTTGTGGCTCATTGCGTTGATTAATACCCATCTTACAGTAACTGTCGTGAAAGTAGAAAATCGTGAATCAATGCTTTGGTTACTGAGTAAAACACTGAATGCATTCGTCTGCTCGCTGCGCGTAGGGGTTCGGGAAACCGGAAGTACTAGTCATCCAATTTTTGCTCTCGTCCTTTATATATGGTACTCCCTTCGCGAAAGGCCCACCCTGGAGCTCTCATATAAAGGCCTATATCCATCTACATGACAAGTAAAAACTTTGATCATCCCCCCAGGAGTAGGTAAAAACTCGGATGATCCCCCTACAAAACCACTTCTAACTGTTTTTGAACCGACTCCCTAAATTCCAATTCGGTCTGTGGTTTAGCCGGGTCCTGACTTTGATCAGCCCCTATGGTTGTTTTGGATAAGTAAACGTTAAAATTCCGTTTTTGTTTGTTTGTTTGTTTTCTTTATATTCTTCTAAAATACACTTTTCTGTTATCGCATTCCTACAATTTAAGAGGGAACAATATTGTTATTGCTGATGAAATATAGAATTCTCCATACATGAAGCGCGCGAAAGGATTGAGAAATATTCATCACCAGTAAAAACACTTTCAGCTCTTAAATTGTCGTGGTTATGTTATAAAAGAAATGGTAAACGCCACAGCTGTGCGCCCATCGAAGTTTTACAACAACAACCAATTTTCTTGCAATCGATCTGATCACAGGAAGCACAGCCTTAATTTGTGTGTTGAAAAGTATAAGGCTTTGTATGGGAATTTACGATTTGTGAAATATCTCAGTAAATATTTTAATAAAGTAAATATAACTTACCTGAAATGTAGTTGATGTCCTTCTTGTTCTCTGGTGACGATTTCAAGCGATTTCGACAAAGTTTAACCCTATCTTCTAGTTGAGGGAGAACGAGAGGTTTAAAATTCGTCGAAATCGCTTGAAATCGTCACCAGAGAACAAGAAGGACATCAACTACATTTCAGGCAAGTCATATTTACTTTATTGAAATATTTACTGAGATATTTCACAATCGTAAATTCACATACAAATTAAGCTTATATTTTTCAACACACAAATTAAGCTGGGCTTCCTGTGATCTGAATTTGCCTTTCACCTTTGTGGCCCATGCAGGTTCGATTCTCGGACGCGGTGCCATGTGTGAGTTGAGTTTGTTGGTACATCTCGCCCTTGCTCCGAGGGATTTTCTCCGCGTTCTCCGTTTTCTGACCTCCGCAAAAACCAACATGCTAAATGCCAATTCGATCTGTGGATTAGCCGGTACCTGGCTTTGATCAGCCCCCATGGTTATTTCAGGTCTCGTTAGAAATTCAGAATGTTAGAAATTCAGAACCATGCTTAAAAGTGTTTACGTTTTGGACTTTTCGATTCGAAGGCAGTTTGTACACACTCGGTTTGAAGCTGGCGGCCTTGCTTCGTTGTTTTAAGACGCCCTCGAAGATCCACAGCTATTACGAAATCATCGTCAATATTTAGACAGACACATAACAAAATCACTTCAGTTTGCTAAATGGACGCACTTGGAAGGTCGCACGAGGCAAGTCGAGATTCTAGCATCTTGAGTGCTTAGGAACCTCCCATGTCCGCCCGTTATTCTATGGGGGCACACTGCACGTTTACCACTTCTTATTTTAACAGTCAGTTGTATTATCTTTTTCTCATTAAGTTATGGAAGTGGCTTTTATGCCAAAGTTCGGATCAATGGTAAAACACTGTTATGGAGTATTTACCAACAACCACGTCCCTGAGAGGAGAGCGAGAGGCTGAAGACGCCGAGGTGGTGTTTGGTTAGGGACCGGCCATTTATTAGAGGGGGGGGTGGGCTGGTGCATTTTCATTTTCCTTAACATAATTTCAAGTGGCCCTGCTCATGTCACTGCATAAATTAATGTGGCCCCCAAGAGAGTGCACATGAAATGACATGACCCACCCTAAATCACAATAACATTTATAATAGAGTGAAGGACTGTTATACACCAGATTTTGTTGTTTTGTTATATCATTTTTGATAATAAATTTGATTGTGGTTGATCCCTTCAGGACTGTTTTCTTTAGTAGAAAGGAAAATGGAATGCACAAAATTACATGGCCCCTCAGAAATGGTTGCAGAATTTTGTGCAGCCCCCCATTATTTGGTGCACAAAAAGGTATGACCCCCTCCCCATTTGCACCAGCCCACCCCCCCCCCCCCCCCTCTAATAAATGGCCGGTCCCTTACGAAGAGCGCGGAACAGCTGGTAAAAGCATCAGACTACAGCCTGATTTGCTGTTTAAAACAAACGTGGTGAGTTACACTTCTAACCCTACTAACTGTATTCAGCTCCAGACCTGACAGTATATGAATGTGATGACAGAGGGCGAACCGTACACAACAAACTCAGTGAGCTTTTCGCTGCGAAGGAGTGCATGTAGCTTACACATTTCAGTCACTGCCTCTTGGAATTGTTTACTTTAAGAACGATAAACAGTTTCTTCGTTTACACAACCTCGTGCATATGTGGCTAACAGCCAATCAGAGCGCGCGTACTAATTAGCCTTTATGTTGTTGAGTTTTTGGGAAGGCAAGCGGGGATTGATGTGCTCTTTGTAGGTTGTAGCTTAACTCAACTAAATTCGCCGAGTCCTTGAACTAATTAAGAGCGGCCGTCTGTAAATATCGCCTAAAGTGTTTAGGATGAAAAAAAATGAAATTCCTCAAACTTTCTCAGAATAATGGCCTGGGTGAGTGATTCATATAAATATAACTTTTAGTTGAATCTGATTTTTATTTTCGCCAAACGGCGACAAAATCGGTTTTACGGCTCTTAGACCGGTTTTTAGGAGATCGATACCACACGTCGTTAACGGCTCGCCTAAAAATGAAAATAGAAATTTATAGCAATACTGTGCAGCTAAATACAAAGAAAAGATAATGATTTCTCTTTTCATGGGTATCTCACTGCACAGTGTCCCTTTGTTATACTGCAGTTCTTCACTTCCCCTGTGATGCACAGCGAGCAGCGAACTGTTAAAGAAGACAGGCGACCCAGACGAACCAGCATCTGTGTCAGCTTTATAGTAAACAAATGGTAGTTGAACACTTTCAAAATGAAAATAGAAATTTATAGCAATTCTGTGCAGCTAAATACAAAGAAAAGATAATGATTTCTCTTTTCATGGGTTGTTTATTACAAATTAAATATTTTATCAATTTTTTATTATTGTGTTAATTTTAGACATTTTTGGTACGCAAAATAATGACCAAATTGAGAAGCCAAAATCTCCAATGATACATGACCTGGCTATATTAGAGTATAACCTAGCGAAAGAGCAATGTTTCTTCTTCAAATACATGCAATAAAATTTTTGGGCAATTAAAACTACGAATTTTCAGGGCATCAAACGCAAGTGACACCGACGTGAGAATACTCTCTTTTCTCGCAGCGTTCGAATGCACAGAATCTGAGATGAACAGAGGAAAAAAATATGATATCAACTTCTATCAGGTTAAATGTAATACTAAAGAAGCCTGGGTACTTTCAAACTTCTATCAGGTTAAATGTAATACTAAAGAAGCCTGGGTACTTTCAGATAGATTATATATCGGTTTCTACCAATTATGTACAAAATCAGTGGCTTTTAGCGGTATTTTTGCGATGACATATTGTTGAATCTTTACTCATGCCGGAGCGCCGACAACTTTCAATTGATAGACTTTTAAGTCAATCCGAATGATCTACAGTTGAACTATTCACTGTTAGGAATGTTAACAAGTAATTATTATGGCTTAATATGTACCTTTCATGTGGTTTCGTAGAGAATTGGTAGCTTTATAAACAGGTCTGCCGTAGTTCAACTGTCAACAGCTGAGATTGCGTTACACACAGGAAGCCCGCTTTTTCGGAACAAATGAACAACGTGTTTACGAAGCTAGAAATCTATAACTGTGGATTTCTGATTTACATCAGTTCCGATCCGGGGAACTAGTTATATTCGATATAGGATCTCAGTGTAACTGGATTTGGCTTTTATTTTTGTCTTTGAGTTTCAAACTGTATATTGGACGGCAATCGACATGTTACAATTGCTGGGAGATGGAGGGTACTTGTGCGGCGTCGGCCAGGTGTGCGGAAAGTAGCTATAAGACTGTCAGAACTCTTTTTCCAAAATGTCGAAGAAGAGAGTGCCGGAAGTCACAAGTATCTACCTCTCATTATCTGAGTACGAGGTCCGTACCATACGTTATGGAGAATGAAATGAAAAAGTCTAAAAATATATAACCCTACCAATAAGTATGAAATATTCTGCCCCTCCCCTACAGCCAACCCTTTTTTACGACCCTCTATTTTGGGGGGTTCGAAAATGTATGACACTCCCCATGCTAAATTATATCCCATATGCCCGTTTCTCCGATCGCAGCGACCGCTGAAAAAAAGTACTTGTCAATCGTAGCGATTATATCTTGCTATCAAATGGAACTGAACCGAACTATCGGGTACAACAATAAATTCTATCCTGGCGATCGTAATCGCTATGATCGCTTGAGAGTAGATTCCATGTTACCACTACGATCGCTATAAGGGACCGGACATTATTTAGCGTTGGGGGAGGGGGACTACTAGATTTGTAGGGGGTCACGATTTTTTATGCTCCCATTTAAGGGGGGGTCAATTTTTTTTATGCTCCTCTTTTATAGGTTAAATATATTTATAGGCTTATCTACGGGGAGGGTAATTATTTTGTGAGACCAGAGAACTGCAAGGTCACATTTTTTTGGGGCAAGCCACAATGCAGAACTAGTAGCCCTCCCACCCCCCTACCGCTAAATAATGTCCGGTCCCTAAAGCCGACTCACCTTTACAGCGATCGCAGCGAACGACCAAATGAAAACCAGCCTACATTCGCGATGAAAGCAAACAATACGTATGGCATTATATATAAAATCTAAAAAAAACGATAACGATCCGGGTAATGGTCGGCCTGTTTATGTCTAAAGTATGATTTGTTTCGCTAAACACGCTGGAGAATGCAGGCACCGACTGTAGGAGGAAAAGTGTATCATGTGCCAAGCAGTACTAGTAGTAGTATAGAAGTATTTTTCTGGAAGTAGCTATTCAGTCTTTATCAGCAGTGAATATATTACTTTGATGTTGATTTATGTTCAAGTTCTGCCCCAAAAGACCGCAAAAATGTACTGAAGGCGCTTAGGACTTAGTATTCTGTTCTTCGTTCTATCTAAGCGCTTGTGGGATCGTTTTGCGTTTTTTTTAGCCGATTTAGAGTCATCCACTACTGATGAATAAGACAACTCATTCAGGGACGGATCCAGGATTTTGTAAAAGTAAGAGTTTCATACCGAGAACCGAGGTTCTAAGCCTTAAACATCCCGAGGGCCGAGCCCCGAGGGATGTTTAGGGATTAGAACCGAAGGTTCGAGATATGAAACTGACTTATATCACATTTGGCGAGGTTTTCTCAAATAGAAAGGAGGTTTAAAACTGAGTTATAAACCTCCCTGTAACAGTTATAAACCTCAGATTGACGATTTAATTAGTCTATTGTTCAACGGGTTTATACCAGTGAGAGTTTCACCCCTATGAAGAACAAAGAAAACCGTGTCAAGTGTGATATAAGGTGGGTTAAGCGAGTCATAGGGGGGGGGGGGGGGAGGGGGTGCAAAATAATAGTGTCATACTAGAGAACTATACTTACAATATGTAACAGGTTTCATATGATATTTATATGATAATTTTTCATGTCTGAGTAGCATACATTGAAATATGTATTTAGCTATTCATTTCTGAGTGATATCCAGAAGTAAGGGGGAACCCACTCCCTGGATCCGCCACTGTATGTCATCTATCATTTACCAATCATAAATGCGACATCTGTTTAAGTTCTTTGGTACCTTACCTACAATGTAAGTCAATATTCTTGCAAGTTTTCATCAATATTGAGTCTTTTGGGTTCGCGAGAGATTATCAAATTCAGCAAGTTTACTATCAATCAGCTGTTTTAATACCAGGCATGGAAATATCCGGGATGGGGGAAGGGTAGCACTTGCAAAATTTATTAAATGGTAGAGGTGTGTGAAAAACGTAGCTGTGTTGGCTAGAAATAACTGACACCATAACTGTACGGTATACGCGTTGGTATAGAGCATGGGAGTCCGTTATGTGGCCATGGCTGTACCCTTTTTATTGAATTCTAATTAAAATAATTTAAGGGGACAACATAAGAATGAAGTTGACCACAATAGTAATCCGTATAAGGCTCAGAAGACTGCGAATAATAGACTGAGAAGATCGAATGTCTGTTGACCGCATCGGATGATTTAGCCTTTGCTGCTATCTATACCATTTTGGCAGAGTCTAAACATAAATAAGCGTCCCTTTTTAAAATAGCAAAGTAATGTGACCTTCGATCTTAATGCATGTAATATGGTGGCTCAACTGGCCATGGTGAATTCGAAATCCGGTCACTATGCTAAATAAATCAGTCAGATATGTCAACAATATATTAATCACAATACGGGTACGTACGTATGTGCCGCCATGGGGTCCGATCCAGATCCGGTTTTCAGAGAAAGTATAGTTCCAAAACCCGATTTTCCAAGTTATTGTGAAAACGAACCCGGATTTATGTTTTATTATTCCGAGTCGTCTATAACCTGTCTTTTTGTGAAAAACTCGTACCCGGAAATCATAACCGCCACACAGTCCTCCTCCCACGGGCTCCATGGATTGTACAATCGGCAGAATAGAACTATAGATCGGTTTCCATATGTAGATCGCTCCGATCGCTATATCTATGATCGCTGCCATCGTAACGATCCTATGGTAAACCGGGCTTTATAAAGTATGACTCGTTATCTCTCTAGCAATTCCAAACCTGCCCACTCCTCCCCTCCCCTCCCCCATTTGTGGAGCATTTGACTTTTGGGAATCAGAGCTTTGCAAATACCTAACCGTGGGGCTTAGGAACGAGTGCAAATCTCTAATAAATATTGATGTAAAATCCGCAACCTTGACTCTCTTTCACCAATACACCACTTTCAATATATGCTCCACTCGTCACACACAAAGGTTTCAGTATAATGATGCTCCAGGGTAATTAAATTAATTTTATTCTTTGTTCAAATAATATAATAAATTTAATTTACCCCGGAGACACATGTTGAAACCTTTGTGCGTGATAAGTGAAACATATATCGAACGTGGGCTATTCACCACCCCAACTATTATTTGCTGGTAAAATGCCCCACCCTGGGACATTTTGCGCGGCCAAATGCTACACGTATACCGGGGGGGGGGGGGGAGATTTGGAATTGATAGATACATTAACTTCTCTTGTTTGGTCAACCTACATGGCCATGGCTGCAACACCATTAATCATAAAATTACGCTTGTGATAGGCAAGCGAAAAGTAAACTCACGGAAATCGAACCATAAATAACGCGGTTGCATTCACGTTTTTTTCACTCGGTGGCCATATTGGATCCAATGCGAGGTTTTGCTTGGCTAAACTCGTTCTAATATCCCTCAGTGCGAGGTTATAGCGTTACCGTAAAAACAAAACTGATTTTCTCGCTTTCGATCCAAGATGGCCACTGGGTAAAAATATTGAATATACGTAATTGCCATTTTAGAACTCCCGAGAGATTATTATGCGGCCAGCGTCAGCTTCGGAACCTGACCAGGTGTGCGGAAAGTAGCTATAAAACACTTTTTTCTCTCCAAAATTTTGAGAAAAAAAGTCTAACGGATTGCTACATTTTTGCTTCAGAACCGTACTTGGGTTGCGAATTATAATAATCGGTCAGGCTCGCCAACTGGTCATACCAAAACAGTCAAGAGACATAACATAAGTACTCCCGTCTCCCCCTATGGGAGATAAGGTTACGTGAAGCTTTGATTTCAATTGGCGACCAAACTCAAAGACAAAAAATAAATCCAGTGATACTGAGATCCTACATAAAATATAACTAGTTTCCCGGATCGGAACGTAAACCAAAAGTCCATATATAGTTATATTACGCGTTCATATTTCCTGATAAAGCGGGCTTCCTGTGTGTAACGCAATCTCAGCTGTTGACAGTTGAACTACGGCAGTCTTGCATTTGCCAACCTCTAGTTATACTACCGATTCTCTACAAAACCACATGAAAGGTACATATTAAGCCATTACAATTACTTTTTAACATTCCTAACAGTGAATAGTTCAACTGTAGATCATTCGGATTGACTTAGAAGTCTCATAAGGTAGTCTATCAATTGAAAGTTGTCAGCGCTCCGGCATGAGTAAAGATTCAACAATATGTCATCGCAAAAATACCGCTAAAAGCCACTGATTTTGTACATAATTGGTGGAAACCGATATATAATATATCTGAAAGTACTCAGGCTTCTTTAGTGTTATATTTAACCTGATAGAAGTTGATATCATATATTTTTTTCTCTGTTCATCCTAGATTCTGTGCATTCGAACGCTGTGAGAAAAGAGAGTATTCTTACGTCGGTGCCACTTGCGTTTGGTGCCCTGAAAATTCGTAGTTTTAATTGCCCAAAAAAATTATTGCATGTATTTGAAGAAGAAACATTGCTCTTTCGCTAGGTTATACTCTAATATAGCCAGGTCATGTATCATTGGAGATTTTGGCTTCTCAATTTGGTCATTATTTTGCGTACCAAAAATGTCTAAAATTAACACAATAATAAAAAATTGATAAAATATTTAATTTGTAATAAACAACCCATGAAAAGAGAAATCATTATCTTTTCTTTGTATTTAGCTGCACAGAATTGCTATAAATTTCTATTTTCATTTTGAAAGTGTTCAACTACCATTTGTTTACTATAAAGCTGACACAGATGCTGGTTCGTCTGGGTCGCCTGTCTTCTTTAACAGTTCGCTGCTCGCTGTGCATCACAGGGGAAGTGAAGAACTGCAGTATAACAAAGGGACACTGTGCAGTGAGATACTCTCTCGCCTCCACGGTGGGGAATGTAAGTTGTAACTTGACGTGCACCTCACTGGATAGATGGGTGGGTTAAGAGAAGTGAGGGGTAATAGAAGTTAGGGGTAATAGAAATAAGAGTTCACTAGCTTCACTAAATGTTTACATCAATATTGTAAGTTTGAGCAGAAGCGCCACAGATCTAGAAGTGTCACATCATGACTGTCAGAACTGTTCGCCGGTAATGTATTATTTTCCGCACAGAGAGTTGTACAATGCATGATTGACAGACTGCCATGTTTCCATGGTAACAAGTGATTTTCAAAGTTTCGAAGACATTCAGTATGGTTGAGCGTTTTCTCTTTGTTTCTGTTGAATACTTAGTGAGGCTAAGTTGCATTAACACCAAGTTTGGTATTGTTTCTGGGTTAGGGTTGGTATTGTTTCTGGGTTAGGGTTGTATTATTTCAGGGTTCAGACATTAGTCTCACATGGAGGATGGAGTTCACCCTGTACCGATATCAACCCTCATTCATATATTTTTAACTCCTCTGAGAATATCAAGACAATGGTCCAAATTAGAAGAACAAAAGAATCCTCGCAAAGAGTTCTGGTAGTTGTAGTATGTGACGTAATCACTCGTGTTGTAAATCATTGATTGCACTCCTACTCATTTGATTAACGAGATCAATTTAAAGTTTCCTGAACATAGAATATTTTAATCTTAATTCATTCATTCATTTTAACCTAAATTCACGATAAATCACAATTCGATTTGAGTGTGAATTAGTCGGGTCCTGATTTTGATCAGCTCCTATGGTTATTTCAGATCCCGTTAGAAATTCAGAGTTTAACCTATTTTTATTTTTGCAGACACTAAGCCAAGAGATTTCGAACAATCAGGCAATGAAACCCAAGTCGCCGGTAAGATGCACTGCTTTCTGTCTGGCGTGTTTGTAGTCCTTGTCCCGTTACAGAAAAATACTAAAAGAATCCGTTTGCGTTTGTGCATGCTTGTGGATAGGGATTATAAAATATAGTGTTATGAGTAGCTTTCGAATATTCTAGATTAACCGGGCGAGACAGCCAGTACATTGATTGTATTCTAGAGGGTCCAGAATAATTACCATGCATTTTCATGATCATCAATCATGAGTCAACGGGTGAAGGTTTTTAGAAATGCATTTGTATTTAAATCAGGAAATATAAACATACTATGGGTATTTGAACTAAATAACATTAAGTTATTTTAGAAGCTTCTAGAGCTGTATTAAGCGCTCAAGTTCAGTTATAAGCTGTGCTCCACTGAGTCGAGATAAGGCCTAGAACAAGACCAATAAGTTTATTTTACTCTAATGATGGTTTGCAAGTAGAAAGCCAAAGAGTCTGAAGAGTTGGAAATATATATCCGTCGCCAGAGTTCATTTTAGCACTGAAGGCTTTGGAACGTTTTGTGGCAATGGGACA
The DNA here is from genome assembly GCA_030867875.1 of Actinernus sp. WN-2022. NCBI lineage: Eukaryota > Metazoa > Cnidaria > Anthozoa > Actiniaria > Actinernidae > Actinernus > Actinernus sp. WN-2022. The sequence continues at coordinate 4,376,137 of JAOWCC010001679.1, read as the reverse complement.
CAATCGTGAATTCATGAATGTTTATTGTTGTCCATCAGTAGTTATCAGAAATTCTTGTAAATTCTTTGTGATTATCTCTACGCAGATATGTAAGACCTGGAGCTAATTACTCGAGCTGCCTGTGGCAGCGACGAGTCTTAAAATGCAAGTCGTTTTTAATTTTTATTTTTTTTATTTCATGTAGCACGCGGTCTCCGCATGCGTTTCAAATTCACACCAATCAGATTGCACTGTGCTGGTCACGCAACAATCGCCAGGTTAATTTATTTACATAATTGAATACAGTAAAATCAAGATGGCGGAAGACCCGCGAGGAACTTTCTCTCAAATTTGGAGTCTCATCTCTCAAATGTAAGCCAGTTTAATGTTTTATTTAACTTCACTCGTGCGAAAGCCTTCCAACAGGCTCAGGATATTTCAACTGGCGCTATTGACGGAGCCGAAAGACCGCGTTTTTTACCCAGATGGCCAGTGATTTTATATACGACACGTACGACGACCTGAAGCCAGTGAACTGGGGCCAGGATCCGGAAAGCTAAAATTCGAAGAAATATATATTGGAATCTATAAGCCATCGGCTCGCTGTGCTGCATTTAAAACATCCGAGGAAAACATATTATTTTGGGTGAAGGCACTTCAAGACCAATATTACGAGTCTCTTAAAAACTGTCAGAGATTTAAATTTACCGTAAGTTGGATCAGAGAGTATTGAGATCAAGTTATTTCGTTCCAGCGAGGATATTGACCTAGCGGAAACGGTACAAGCTGTCGAAGGATTTTACTTATAATCATCCACGTCTACTTAACAACAGGAATAGTTATGTGCCAAGACATGGGCAAAGATTGAGTTTCCCAGATTACAGATGAAAGTAGAGAACTTAATGAATGAAGAAACAGAGGTCACGCGCGACATGCTTGAGAACATGAACATGTTCAACACTTTATATTATACTAAGAAAACAAAACAAATTACAGAGCCTGCAAGTTCACAAGTCAATGAAAAACCCTAAGAGCCTGTAGTTTTGGATCAACATATCCTTGAAACTCCAAAAGCAACATACACATGAGTCAAATTCAAACCGGAAGAGACGGAATTCTTTAGATTATTCACGAGGATAAATTTGTTAGCCCGCAATAAGAACTCTCTCGCTGCTTTAATGACCTTGATTTGTAACATGAAGGCTGACCTAACTGATATGCGTAATGAATTCTTACTCTCGTCACATCAAAACGAAACTCAGTCATTTGGAAGACAAATTAGTGCAGCAAGATAATACATACAAGACCGAAATCAAGATGCTGTCATCGCGTATTATTGACCTAGAAGTTTAAAATGGCGAGTTGAAAGCGGATATAATAAAGCTGAGATCCGACTTTCAAACTTTAAAAACAAAATCAAGAATACAAAAAAGAAGACAATGAAAGACCAAGGTCTCCAGTGTTCCGAGACTACCCAACCTACTGAAGCTTATCAGTTTCTTCAAGAGCCATCTTTCTTACATGACAACCCGATCCCTATTCATCAGAATACATTTTCTGTGCTAAATGACGAGAGTTTACAATCACCTGACCGACAACTCACTACTAAAGAAAGGGACCATGAAGTACGGTAGTACGGTTAATTCTCGGGTTCAAAACAATGAATATATGCCTACTCAAATGCAGTGTGTTAAACGAATAAGTAGTGTTTAAATTAAAAGGTCAACATACGAGAAAAACAAAACTATTAAATTACATATATACTAGAGGAGCAGAGAATGAAAGTCACCGCGCTACCGGCCACTAAAGACTGCTAAATTCAGCTAATAATTCTTCCCTTTGGTTATTACTAAGAGGATTTCAAATGAAAGTGTATTACATCTTCAATCTCATGTGGCCCGAGTGAAAGCCCAGATGGGCTCTTGTTCAATAACTTTTACACGTGTATTCTACAAGTGTCGCCATTGTTCCGACTCGTAAAGTGCACGTGTAAACGCTTTATTGAGTTGGCTCCTGGTTCACACCAGCCATCCGAGGATGCATACGCCGCTAATGATCAATGCATTACTGCATCTACGGCTACTACAAAGTTTATACTAAGGTGCTGCTCTTCGCATTAAAGACCGGCTGGTTCACACCAGCCACGAAAACATAAGCGCAACCAACATATCCAGCATGCTCCTGGGTTTTCGAGGATGTATACACAACCGTCGCTAACTGATGCGTCTGCGTGTTACTTGCGGTTCTGCTTACGTCACTAGTGTGACCCAGGCCCCCTCCTCTTATTTGCTTATACTGTTCGTTTAAATTGCTCCCCCGTCGTATCTAGTAGTTTACCTCTAACTACAATATTATTGATTATAGTTGATGGCGGCATCACGTGGCGAACGGATAAGGTGGTAGATGATGAACTTCAGGAACTGGCTGAACACTTGATAGGCGACTGGAGACGTCTCGCCTCAAAGTTAGGTGTAGACCGTAAAGAAGTCAAAAAGATTTATGAAATAAACAAGGTCCAGGATCAGCCTTATACAATGCTAGAGTTCTGGGTAGAGTCGGAGGACAATATAACATATGAGGTGCTTGGAGAAGCACTAGTGTCACTTAGCAAATACAAACTTGCTAAAGATTTTTGTGGATCAAAGTAAATGTCTGTATGATACCAATACAATACGGAAATGGATAGCAAATGAATGATGCCTTTTGTATGAAGTCGTTTTTCCGAGAAAGTCCAGAATCATTTGAATGTATGGTCAGCAAGATATAAGGCTCGATCTTGTTCGCGATTAAAACAGAAATTCAATGATACGTTACTTGCTTATTTTCGTGATTCGGGAAAAGGTTTTTTTACTATTCGTGATCTGTGATTTTTATTCTTCGTGAACCGTGATGAGGTGCCCCCACTCCCCCCCTGTACGCCCCTCATAGTTTGTTGCTGACATAGTTTGTTGCCGACTGTTTTACTCAGAATATCGGCCTCAAGTTAGGCTAGACACGGCAATAGAGTACTGAATGAGGTCCTTTAAAATGTACAAGATGGCCTCGATTGGCAAAGCACCAGACGTTGTAAATATTGTAAGATTGTAAACGTTACAGGTACTGTTATACTAGTTTTAAATAGTTCAATAAAGCTCACATATTGCGAACATCGACTTATCGCTTTGATATGGTTGTTCGGGGTTGTTCTTAATTAGTACTTATTTCATACTTGACACGGTTTAGTTTGTTCTTCATGAGGCTTTATTTTCCATACATACCCCATTATAAATGCAAGGGATGTATGAGAAAAGTTCCCGGGTTGTATCCAGATACAACCCGGGAACTTTTCTCATACATCCCTTGCATTTATAACGAGCAATTCAATACAATTCAACGATACTTTGTTGTTTCTAGCTTATTATTTTCTCCAAGGAATTCATTCACCTTGGCTTCAGCCTAACTTACTAAATATCCCTATAATGATTTAGAACCTTTTCTCCGTCTTGGTACTCGCCCAAAATCTACCTAAAAAGAGCTACATCAATGGAAATTTTGCGAAAACCTCGTCAAGTATGAAATAAGTCAGTTAAATACCTCGAACCTCAGCTTTTATCCAGATACATCCCTCGGGGCCTACGGCCACTCGGGATGTATCTGGCTAAAAGCCTCGGTTCTCGGTATTTAACTCTTCCATACACATTGCTTGTTGGCTCGCGTCAGCCGTTATTTACTTTTTTTACAACAACTGTCCAGTCCTTGTTTTCTGATTGGCTGATTGCCACTGGAAAGACATACCTCGTGAAATCCACAACAATTTTGACCATGTGATGACGTAAAACGTGGTAAATAAAAGGACATATCGCGGTAAACTATCGTAAATTTGTTGAGTTTCATATGGAATATGCCTTCTCGGTGGTCGTGTCTCAATGCTTGTTACTTGATGCGAGTTCTCTGGGTTATGTTACATGTGTTCGAAAGACGTTCAGGCTATTAATAGCTGTGTGTCGAACAAACGACAAAATACCAGTAAAGCGAGGGCGTTATATAGTGCCAGATGTTCTGGAGCTATACCTGGCGATCAGCGAGCAACAATAACAAAGTAGGTCAACACTAAGGCCCTGTGTATATGAAGAAAAGTTGGCTCGGGGACCCGGGTCACCCTCCCCCCTGAGCTACCCTGGGCGAGCCAACTTTTCATACATTTATTTACAAAACGAAGTCAACCGTTTACATGAGAAACCGCAAACTTTGCTCGGGGGACGGGTGACCCTCCCCACCGAGGCACAAGGTAGGGTGACCCCGGGGGGAGGGGGGAGCGAACTTTTTCTCATGTAAACACTTTGGCTCGCCTACCCGGGCCAACTCGGGACACACAGAGCATGCGCAAGCCAATATTACGAGCCCAGACTCGCTCTAGACAAAGTTGTCTCGGGCACCCGGGACGACAGGCTCGAGCCTAAGTTGTAAATCGAAAGGGGTCCAAAATCTATCACGATTTCAATATTCCATGGACTGCACATGAAAAACGGGTTCGAGATCTACAAAATGTTCAAAATCCAGCCGGCGAGGAAAGGAGACACTAGTTAGAGACGATTTATCTATTTATTATGACTATGTTTGTAATTGCGGTATGTGAAACTTATAATTAGGTTTATTATTACAATAATATATTCCCAAGATGATATTTTTGGCTTAAAAGTTTATGCCTTGTTATCGCTTAAGTTATCTTTTCCTGTTTTCCCAGTGTGCCTTTGTTGTAGTTAAATCCCAATTGCAGTTTGTGCCTGAAACCCGTCACCTGAAACAACACAAATGTAAATGGTCAATAAATATCACAGGTATTATTGAACTAAATGTCAATCAGTTGAACAAAACGATAAAATATTAATGATTTCATTGTTAAAAAGAAACAATAGGTTAAATCTTGCAAGTTTCAACGTAAGGCCCGAGATAAGAAGTTGATTTCAATGAGTTGGAAAGAAGCGCGGCAAGCTTGCAACCTTTACTGTATTAGCCGTATCCGTACCCGTACTTGTACCGTATTGTATTTGTATCCGTACTTGTCCCGTACTGTAGAGCAGATTTCGTATGAGTGGAACAAACTACAGCACTGACTACATCACGGTTACCGTACGGCATGCCGTGACGTTGAAATGGTTTCCCATTGTTTTTGCCAATCCAACAAGATTACAGATATACGGTACAGCACGGTTACGGCACGGTTACGGACCTGCCGTAGTTTGTCCCACTGATACGAAATCTGCTCTATTTGTATCCGTACTTGTACCGTACTGTATTTGTATCCGTACTTGGAAGTCGTATTTAATCTGTTTGAATTTGACTGAGGGAAAGTGTTTTTGTGGAGCAGTTCAAATCTTGGGAAGTGGTTAGTGTGCCGTAACTTTCCAAACACGTACAGCACCAGTCCGGGAGATGAGGTTTCTCAATAAGGCCCATTTCAGACGGCGAGCTTTTCTTACGCCGAACCTAACAGATGACGGATTAAGTACGATAGAAGAGTAGCGTTGGAGTCAATTGGATTCGAAAAGTTTGTATTAGGTGCAGCAGATGAATTAGTTGCAGCAGATGATGTCGACACACGCCGCCGTTTTCATACGCCGAACCAAGAGACCATTACGGCCGAACTTAATGCATAAATTATTCCACGTTAAAATAAGATGTTAATTCACCCGAATGTTAAGATCTAGACTAAGATTCCCTGGTCGCTACAATCGATTGAACGAATTAAGTTCGACTGAATCAGCCAGCACCCAGTCGCTCCAACGTCGAATAGTTTCGCCGCCTGAGGCTGAAAGGGGTCAAACTTTGCCGCAAACCACCCTTTACAAGTGATTACACTTAGTGTACATTACTGTTCCTTCACAATCTCAGTGACAGTACCTAAGCCGTAGTTGGTGTTGGAGGAGGAGCTGTGGTTGGAGGACCTGCAGATGAATGAAACACAAGTGTTACTGAACAATGTTGTTAGAAAGACTCAAATGAGACATGTGGTTTGTGCATTAGTCTTGACAACAATATTTAAAAAAACACCAATTTGCCAAACGCGGTAATGCTACCCTACTTCTATTTATTTCTAAAGTATTGAAATATCATGGAAAAATGCTGTCAATTGGAATTTCCAAGATTATTGTATATTTACAAAGTATGCAAATACCAGGAAATCCGAATTTCGATGTCACGGTTTTTCCATACTATGTAAATTGGGTTTGGTTTTTTCCAATGGTATCTTTTCCTGGACAATTGCCCATTTTCCAACCCACTCCAACCCACTTCTCAAGAGCATGATAGAGAGAGAGATGACTCACATGTGGGAGTGTTTCTCAAGAGCATGATAGAGAGAGAGAGATGACTCACATGTGGGAGTGTTTCTCAAGAGCATGATAGAGAGAGAGAGAGATGACTCACATGTGGGAGTGTTTCTCAAGAGCATGATATAGTGAGAGATGACTCACATGCGGGAGTGTTTCTCAAGAGCATGATATAGAGAGATGACTCACATGTGGGAGTGTTTCTCAAGAGCATGATATAGAGAGAGATAACTCACATGCGGGAGTGTTTCTCAAGAGCATGATATAGAGATATGACTCACATGTGGGAGTGTTTCTCTTTTGCTCCTGTACATAGTCTCCAGTACACTCCATCGGTAGGTTGTCACAGCTCGCTCTCTTAACGAAAACCTCGTCCACTATCTGATATCGCCGTCTGGTAGCCGGGCCGCACGTGGCCGACCATGGGGCCCAGTCACCGTACCTACAGTTTACCGTGAAGCACTCTTGGCCTGTGGAGGAGAGAGATGAGTAAGTCGTGGTATACAGAGTTATAGCGAACCATGGTTCATCCTTAGGTTAATAGGTTTCCGTCTTCTCGATTATGTCACAAGCGCATGTTTCCCTGGCCGTACATTTGTATTTTTAATCAACATTTTTCGCCATATGTAACTTTTAAATGATTTCAAATGTTTCAAGTGTTTTGTTTATTAAAATCAACCCGTAGTCAGATAATATTAGTCATCCTTGTTACACAATCCATACTGTAATATATAGGCTAGGATCCGTGAGACTTCCCCACCCCCACCCCAAGTGTAGAGATTGGCACATTATGAGGATGTGCTATCTCAGACATGCAAGGCAAACCAAAGGCGTCTAAGAAGTTCTTGCGCATGACTTGTGGGGTCTGTTGGGAATGGGTTCCATCCTCGACCCAAAACCCTTCTCATTTTACTGCGCATGACCCACGAAAGCAAAGACTGCGCATGCGCAGTAAGTAAAGAGAAGGGTCTGGGGACGAGAATTGGACGGGATCTGATATAGGATGACACCTACCTTAAAATGACACTTTTCCTTTTGTAAATAGAAAAACCTTTACACTTACAGTCTGGAAGTTTGTTGGTCTCTTCTTCAGGTTGTTGGGGACATTTTGTTGGCAGCCCATCACAAGTTTCTTTCTGTACAACCACAGAGGTTTGTACACTCTTCCTCTGTCTCTTCACCAGACCACAATCTCCCGACCAGTTCCCCCACGGTTCCCAAGTACAGTTCACTGTATTGCAGTTGCACAGTGTGTTACGCCTCTGTGTCTCAGGTTTCTGATCACAGGTGTTGGGCACAGCGCTGCAGTCTGTGTGTTTAACTGTTACCTGTGTTGTATTGATTGTTCGTCTTCTAGTCGCGGCTCCACACGAGGCACTCCACCCACTCCAGTCGTTCCATGTGCATTTCACTGACTGACAGTCACACATGGTCTTTCTGTTCTCTGTCTGTGGCGGCTGACTGCAGGCTTGTGGAAAGCCATCGCAGCTTAGCTTCTGAACTGTAACTTTCGTTGTCTGAAACGAAACAAATAGGACTACAGAGTGTGCAATACGATACTGATGAGGTTACGATGAGTCACAGTATTGGTAAAACCATGCAAATATGTGAAAACGAAGTGGTAAAACGAAAATACATGATAAAACTATAACAATATCTCACAACAAGAATGCTTTAAATTGAAAATAATAACTATGAAATAACTGTGACTTCCATGTTTTGCCTTAGACACTGACGTGTGTCCTTGAGTACAAGAAGTGGAAAGCTTGTGGTTTGGACCAAAAACACCACAATCGTGCATAACAATGGAACAAGAAGAACACTAAAGAGTTTTCTTGGCACGCCTGTGGTGTAATTTCATTCAAATTTGAACTTTAATTTCGAAGGTGCTAAAATTTCGTGCGTGTTTCTAAGCCACCGTAGCTCAATTGGCTTTATGGTTCAAACAGTCTTTAAACTATTAAAACTCTAATGTGCTGCTATTTTCTTCCTTAATTCGTACAACATTTCATGTTCATCTCATTTAAAGATTTATAAATTTCTCAAGCGAGCCAGTCTCTTCGAGAAGATACGTATTTTGGTTGCCGCTGGCCAAAAAGGAGTAAAGCCAGTGGGCACATCACCCACCTTGATGGTTCTTCTTCGAGTGGCCACACCACATGTTGCTGACCAGTCGTCCCAGGCGTTCCACGTGCAATTCACTGTTGGACACGAGCACATGACCTCACGTGACTGGCTCTCGGGAGCCTGGGGACAAGTCTGAGTAAGACTTTCACAGCTTGGCTTCTGTACGACGACCTGTTCAGTAGGTGGGGAGATAGATCGGCATCTATCACATTTAATGCTTTCGTTCCACTTTCATCAAAATTAATTTACTTTCTGAAAGAGAGTCAAGTTCTAAACTAAAATGAAACTGTTTTGGTCCGTCAGGCAATCTATTTTCATTTTAGAAAGAGTTGTCCACGATTGTACTTTTCCTTGTGATTGGCTCAAGTAAAACCAATTATGACTTACTAGTTCGTGATTGGTTCATTACGTGTTTTTTTACTTGCTCGTGATTGGTTCATTACGTTTTTACTTGCTCGTGATTGGTTCATTACGTTTGCACTTGCTCGTGATTGGTTCGTTACGTTTTTACTTGCTCGTGATTGGTTCGTTACGTTTTTACTTGCTCGTGATTGGTTCGTTACGTTTTTACTTGCTCGTGATTGGTTCATTACGTTTTTACTTGCTTGTGATTGGCTCTGTAATTACTTTGGTACTCAATCGAAAACCGCTCTCAGATCCAAGCATACAATACGACTATAAAGTATAGAGCGAACATGCTAGAAAGAGCTAGAGGTACCTTCACGGTCTTTATTGTGCGAGTTCTTGTGGTTGTACCACAGGATCCTGACCAGGCACTCCAGTCATTCCACACACAGTTCACCATGTTACAGCTACACAGAGTGGATCTCTTCTCTGTTTGTGGATGTTCGGTGCATTTTATGGGGAGACCATCACAACTCAGAGCCTGGACTGTTTTCTAACGAGCGTAAATAGACATTATTTGAGATAAGGAATGTTTTAAAAGATGATTTATACAATAGCCCTTACAGAAGAAATAAAAATATATAACCATATAAAGAGCGAGTCAAATTAATTAAAACATACTGGGAAGTTTGTGTATCGCCTACCAGACAGTGTTAAGATTTTAGGTAAGAGCTTATTGGACTAATCATGTCTCGTCTTTGTGTTTCGCAGCATTCAAATCAGGGAATAGCACTACGTATTACCACTTTTGTACCGCTAAACTGTATTTCAACATGCAAGAATCAGGGTAGCAAATTATGGATTGGATGTGCTGTTTCTTAGGGTGTCATCCACTTATGACTCGCTTACATACATGATGTATTGATAAAAAATAACAGGTAAGACAGGTTTTCACTAGCGACGGAAGCAGAAACGGAAGCGTAAGAATAAGAAACTTATGTTCTAGTGAAAATTAATGCGACAGAAGTGTAAGCATAAGAAACTTATGTTCTAGTGAAAATCAACACGACAAAAGCGTAAGCATAAGAAACTTATGTTCTAGTGAAAATCAATGCCACAGAAGTGTAAGCATAAGAAACTTATGTTCTAGTGAAAATCAACACGACAAAAGCCGTAAGCATAAGAAACTTATGTTCTAGTGAGAATCAACACGACAAAAGCGTAAGAATAAGAAACTTATGTTCTAGTGAGAATCAACACGACAGAAGCGTAAGCATAAGAAACTTATGTTCCTTCTGCTTATGCTTCCATCGAGCTTCCGCTTCCGCTTACGTCTCCATTTCTTGATTTTCACTAGAACATAAGTTTCCTTATGCTTACGCTTCTGTTTCCGTCGCTAGTGAACACCAACCTTTATTAATTAATCAATCAATCAACAGTCAAATTCGTAGATCTTGAAAGGTAACCAAGCCTTAGCCTGGCATGGAGGATGGAGTTGACTGATGCTAACCCCCTTTCTATCAGTATGGATCGATATATTTTGATTATCATGCTGCCTAACTAGTTACACGCCTATAACTAAGCCGTCTCAACTCCAGCCTCGATATCACCAATGATTGGTTACCTTTCAAAATGGCGGGCAAGAACTACAGATTGGACTATAATTGCAAAATAACAAATTTGGCCAAAGTAGGTGTTGCCTCGGAAAGTCACGTTGCCATGCATGTCGTCGATAATAGTTTCCAGTCTACTTTAAAGGAACTGTATATAGTTATGTTGAAGACTAATCCTACGCACCCCACCCCCCCTCGTTGTTACCTTGATTGTTTTAATGGTTCTTCTGCGCGTAGCAGACCCGCACGTGGCTGACCACGCCTCCCATGGGTTCCACTCGCATGTTACAGTGGGACAGCTGCACATTTTCTTGCGCTGTTCCCTCTGAGGAGGGTTCGTACATTTTTGCGGCAACCCACTGCAGTCCGGCCGGTTTACAATAATGTGCTTTGTCTATAAATAAAGTATGAACCCCGTGAGAATCACATCAGACCATTTATCTTGATGTGTATGCGGTGTTCTGCATAAAGGACCCTTGTGTACCACACATTTGGTTACAAACTAGTTTGATTAAAGATATATTAAGAGCGTGGAACATAATTTAAATAAGTTAAAGGTATTGATCCCCGAACCATTTCCTTTGAATTTGGAATCATCTTTAACCTCTGAACCATATAATGGTTCATCAGGATAACAGGCACTTCGTTGAATAAACATTGCTTTAATAAAACATGTCACAAGAGAAGTCATATCACGTGACCTTTATTTTCCTTGTTCGTGTCGCGATGCCACAACTTGCCGACCACTCGGACCAGTCCTCCAACGTACACTGCACCGCGCGGCAAGGGCAGTCTGTTTTACGCTTCTCAGTCTCGGGAGGCTGAGAACAAGTTTGTGGTAAACCAGCGCAGTCGAATCTCTGAACAGTGATACGAGTAGTCCTGGGCCAGAAAAATAGTTTTAAAGTGTGATATAATTCAGCATGATTTGGCGCTATGATTGGCTAAGACGTGTTTTATCAGAGTATATAAGATACGCGAGCGTGTTTTATTGCTTTGAACAATAAAGCACGGCCTGTGCTTTCAGCACTTCTCTCGCGTTCTCCTATGCCAGTCGTGTTTTATGTATAGTTTAATTAAATGAGCAGCAGTGTTTTATCAGGTTTAAAACTCGAGGGCGCAGCCCGAGAGTTTTAGATCTGATAAAACACGTGCTGCGAGTTTATTAAACGGCTTCCAAAACTTATAATGAACCATTGAACCTTTGCATTCACAACGCCATGCAAATATTCGGGTAATCACCGCCTGCGATTACGAACATCTTAAGGGAATGACATGAAGAAATTACCATACTATATTGTTTGTTTGTTTGGCTGGCGTCAAGCGGACATTTCGCAATGCTGAAAGCATTGTGTGGCAAAGAACAAGCTAGGGCAAGAAGAACCTGCACTTGAAGGATTTGGTGTGGTTGACATCGATAAAGTTCAAGACTTGGAAAGCGATGTGACTGACATGACGGCAGACTCTAAATTTTTGACTCCGTCACAAAATATGAAGAGGATGTTTGTAAGTTTAATGTACGTTTTTATTATGTCACGGCTTTGAGTTTGCTTTAATAATTGGGACTAAACAGTGGCTCGGTAAACAAGTAATGGTAGTTGGATAACTTCTTTTCAAAAGTAGTATCTGTGTATCTCGGTAGCATGCTCAGTGATATTAGTAAATGTAGTTCAAAATTGATTATCTAGGTACCTTATGATCAGTGTACTTTTTGCTATCTAATTCTTTGGGTCTTTATCAATGAATTCTTAATTAGGATGAAACCTTTATATAAAGATTCATCCTAATTAGAAATTCACTTATAAAGACCCAAAATTAGCAAAAAGGTACACGTATTTTAAGATAAGCAATTACCATATCATTATTTTAATGAATTAACCCCATTTTCCCCTAGGACTGAAGCCAGTCCCTCCGCGGGCTTTTTAGAATGATGAGATTTTATCAGGTATAAAGGAGCATGCATGTGACTGATTTGCTTCATCTGATTGGACACAATGTTAATTAATTATTCATGAGTTTTTGAAGACAGTATAATACATGACTAAGACTGCTTTATTTGTTAACTAATCCATGCTCATCGTTGCTGGAGTGACGCCTTTGCACGCGTAATACAACATATAATCACGTATCAAACGGCAAACTGTCAGGTGTCACATAATCTCCTTACCTGACAGTTCTAGTTCTCGTAGCAATACCACATGTGGCAGTCCAAGCAGACCATGCGTTCATGTCACACCTGACTGTGTTACAGACGCACAACACCTTGCGTGACTCGGCCTCCGGTCTCTGTGTGCACGTTTGAGGCAGACTAGCACAGCTTGGATGCTTCACCGTCACCCTGTAGAAAGACGAGAGATGAAGATTGAAATCATTACAAGAAAGAAGACAGACCAAGCCAAAGCATCGCTTCCAAAACACCTACATTACTCTCTTGAAAGATGCAATCCAAGCTTAAAACCATTGCCATATTATAGAAGTGGGAAATTATAGATGTCTTTTTCAACTGAACAACAACAAGTTTAATTGACCTATATCATTATGACGTCACGGCTTGTTTATGAGGGGGACAGAATTGACATGAACAATAGAATTTTGAAATAAATCTGCTCTCCTGAGGAAAATTTAACTTCGAATTGTCTGGTTTCCAGATATCAGCTGTATCAATGTTTATCCCACAATATTTACCGTATTTGGTGGCTGTTACCGTTATTCTACGTTCTAACAAATGCATTTCATAGCGATTTCCTTTGTGTTGTTGCTGTTTTGTCCCCCTCCAACGACCGTGATCCTTAGCGTTTAAACAATAGATTGTTTTGATTTGACGTCATAATGATATAGGGCAATTTGTACTCACAGTTTTACAAAAAAATATTGGACTAATAATAATAATAATAATAATAACCAATTTAGTACAAGGAGGCTCAGAATAACTGAGAATCTAAACTCGGGTGAGCCATCAAAAATATATTTACATGCATTGTAAAGGTCAGAACACCGGAACTACAGCATTACGGACTAAGATCTAAGAGAGGACTACTACTATACAAGACTGCCACGGGACTATACTTACAGAACTAGTATACACTACTTACACGGAACTAACATAACAATGTGATTGTGCAATTAAGTTAATATTTGCTAAATAATCCATAATTTCTTCGAATAATTGGGAGATGATAAGAAGAGCTTGAAGCTAATCGTGTATTATAAGAGTGAACATTTGATAGTTGTTTGAAAAAATCTTCTGACATTCATTCCTGCTTCCCTTAAATTAATTAAATATAATAGTTTTTCTTGGCCTCAAAAGAAAAGTTCCATAAACCAGGATCTCCCAAAAATGGTTGACAAGATTTAAAACACTTTACTGCACCCAAATCAGCGATTCTAGCTGGAGCTCGTCAACATTTTCACAATCCGCTTAAAGATGACACTCACAACACACGATCTCCCACCCACACGACAACACGCACAGACAAACAACTCCCTACCTAATAGTTTGGATCGTCCTGCTCCTAGTGGCAGTTCCACACGAGGCGGACCAGCCACTCCACGCGTTCCACTTGCACTGAACACTAGAACAGTTGCAGTCAGTTGTCCTGGACTCGGCCTCAGGCTTCTGTGTGCATGCTTGGGGCAGACCTGCGCAGTGTGGCCTGTTAACTACTACAGCTGTAGTCTTGATGGTTCTTGTTCGCTTGGCAGCGCCGCATGTAGAGGACCAAGCGCTCCACACATTCCATGTGCATTTCACGCTCTTACAGACACCTAAAGAGTAATAATTACGGCACAAAAACCTATAGATGGGTTTCACTCAATCCCCAGAGATTCAAATGACAAAGGGCATGGCGGCCATGTTGGTGTACCTAACAAAAGAAGCTAACGAAGAATATATTGTTAAAGGTACACCAACATGGCCGCCATGACGTCATGTGCAACCCATCTATTCGTTTACTGTCTCAAAATAAGATTATTTCCACTACTATATGAACCTTACCCTCATAAAAAAAAATTTTAACTCCAGGCTGTACACAACTAATGACGTCATACGTCATCTAATTTGCATATTTAACATCTCTGGAACGAGATGAGATAATCGCCATTCTTCCTCATTTCGAAAGGATTTTCAACTGAGATCTTAATTTCAACAAGAGCCCATCTGGGCTTTCACTCGGGCCACATGAGTCGTGCTTTAATTCGCCAGTGAGAACGTCAAAAAAACAGACTGGTCTATTAATCGCTTTTATGGCATGACTATGATAACGCAGGATTCGAACAACAGAATACTGGCAATTCAAATGTATAAATGCAATACAATGACATATTCAGACTTTGAATTTGATTGAAAATAGATCAAAAACTCGGGGAAATGTCCGGCTAAAACTGTATGAATAAATGTGAAATGAAACATAAATTTCATAGCAAGAAAAAAAAATTGTAATTCCTATAAATGAGAAAGCTCTTCTATTAAGCCGCTTCTCATATACACAGACTGTTTCACAAAAAAACATTTGCGCTTATCGACACAAGAATTCGGTTGACCTTTCAAATAATTTATTCTGAGGTACGCATACTCTAAATTACAGATGTTAAATAAAGCGATAATTAGAAGAAAAGTACATTAACAGACAAACTGAGAGGAAATTTATTCAAATCAAAAAGAGTTTACTTACAGTACTTACGTAACTGAACTTTCGTTTTGGATCTTTTGGTAGTGTTGTTGACAGCACCCACCTTCGTGCACATATGCACTGAATCGGAATGAAAGTCGAAGCCTACCTCGAACTTAACTTTCAGCTAACCTGTTTCCTTTCATTCCACAATGAATAATAATCTCATAAAGTAAGCCCGTAGCTTTCAATAAATTTGCCAGTGTCTGAATGAAACAGCTAGATCTTTTCGAATTTCTCTCACGAGTCACGGCAGAAGACAGTCTCAAGCTACAAAACTTGAATTTTGATCCTCTTCACAGTAACGTAATTTAACGTCTCAGATATTATATATATGCCCTATTTCAGCTAGCGCTGTGCATTTCAAATACTTTTTCCTCTCTCTTTGCTGGCAGTTCATGCTTCTTGTTCGTGTAGTTGCCGCATTTCAGTTGGCATACACTGAAAACATCTGCTTAACTAAGATTTGTAAAAATCTTAGCGGATCATGTAAATATTCCGCTTGGCTCAATTGAGGGTTTCTGCCGTCAAAGTTCATGTTTTGTTTCAGTTTTCCCCATATTAGCCGACATGTATAATGTCTCGAGCTCTCAATCCAGTAGAAAGACTCTTATTCTGTCGTAAAACATGCCTTAGCTGTACAAGACCGCCCACGATGGAATAGATTTCTGACAATGACTCACTGAAAGTGATATCTCCTTGTCTCGCCTTGTCTGAGAGCTTTGAACTTTCTTATCTGAGCGCGCCTGACGAGATCTAACCTTTGATTATAATTCGATACCCGTTGATATACAAACGTGTTTGGATATTGTATTTCGCTTACGTTTCTAAATGTACATTGGATCTGTCCAAACAGCGCTGATCGAATGTATTACGGCTCCTGGTTGTTCATGTATTTTTATGGTCAACAAGAGCGCCAGTTGAAATATCCTGAGCCTGTTGGAAGGCTTTCGCCCTCGCGGGTCGACCATTTTTATTTACTGTATTCACTTATGTAAATACATTAACCTGGCGATTGTTGCGTGACCAGCACAGTGCAATCTGATTGGTTTGAATTTGACCTTTAACGCATGCGCAGAACCCGTCCGACATCAAATAAAAATAATAATAAAAAAATAACGACTTGCATTTTAAGACTCGGCGCTGCCACACAGTAATTACGAAAGTTTCATTTCACAGCCACTTTAAAGGAGCGATAGCAGTACTTACAGTTAGTAGTTCTCTTCTGTGTTTGAGGTGCAGGGCAGGAGGTTTGCAGCCCGCTACAGCTTGGCCTGTTGACAATATGCTCAGTGGTCTGACTGGTCCTTCGTCTCGTGCTGGCACCGCACGTTGCCGACCAATCACTCCACGCAGCCCACGCACACGACACGTAACGACACGGACCTAGCACAGAACACGAACTTCAACGGAACGTATCGATAAATTACTGACGAGTTCATTTCGATATTCGAGAAAGTCTTAAATTGATAAACTTTTGAATACCAAAGCAAAAGGAATTACTCAGATTAAAAAATAGCGTTTTCCAGGAATAATTGGGAAAGATAATTTTAATGAAGGATGGCAAATATTTGAGAGGATAAATCATATAATAATAATAATAATAAAGCCATTATTTCGCGAGGGTAACACATAATAGTGTGAACACACTAATAAACTTGTGGCCCTCAAACTACTTATAAATGCAAACAATATAAAAAAATATTCTAATCATGCTTTAGAGAGAAATTAAGAGCAAATTGATTTTAGTCCATGGTGGGCTAAGACTGATATCTGTAATCCACTTTATTCATCGACATTCTTTACAGCTAAACTATTCACAAGCTATTCAGCTCCTTCCAAGAGACCATCACGTAAGAGAACCGATCCCCCATACTAGCCTCTCTCCCCATGATAGTCTGCGCCGATTTATTTTTAGCTTGCATAAATTAGTTGGACTATTTTTACCATTCTATCCGATTGGTTGTGGGTGTCACGTGTCCGAATGGCCCGGCGGGCGGCGATAGCAGAAGAATGCATTCAGTGTTTTACTCAGTAATCAAAGCATTCACAATGTTCTACTTTCACGACAGTTACTCTACAGATTCGTATTGATTACGGTGTTGCAAAAGCATGTCCGATTATTTACGATATCTGTTTACGATAATTCCAAACTCAGTCAGTCAGTGTTTCAGATTAACTGGATTTATAATTTCGCAAAATTGTGGTCAAAAGTCGATGCGTGCTTGCTTGCTGTAAACTGAACGTTTCTACAATTATTAGCCTGATGAAATAGAGCAAATAATCCGGTCAGTTCCCTAGGTATGTTATCTAGCTATACATGAATATGAACTACAGGGAACGAGTATTTATAAGGTAAGCGAAGTTTCAATAACAACTGATACGGGACAACCTCGTGACCAGGGTCTTCTCGGTCAGATCCAAGATGGCGGCTACTCCGAGAGAAGACCCTGGTAAACGCTGAATCACGTGACCAAAAATCTCCAGAAATCCTGGAGATTTTAATCACGTGATGTGGGCATCCAATATGGCGGCCAAGCTAAATATGGAAATGTTAACACGTGCCTACAAACCATAGGAATCCCAATCCGGAGTGAGCGAGATGCGATTAACGGTATTTCCACGAGGGGAACGACGAAGTGAAAACAGGTCTACTGAACAGTTCGAAATGGAGTTTACTTGGATAAAGAAACAGTGGAAGAGTATCACAAAGCTACCAGGATGTATCTAAGCTAGAAGAGAATCCTAACAAGCCGTTCAGTTTCCGTTAGCGTTGAAGCGAAGCGATCGATAGCACATGTTCAGGTTAACGGCTTCTCCTGGCTTTCCCACTGATGAACCTCACCTGAAAACTACCCAGTAATGCACTTCATCTATTGCTCTACCTACACAACGTGTTTTAAGGTTATTTAAAATCGTGTTATTGATAAAATTTGAGCAATCGAATCTATATACAAATTTATCTCTCTGGACTCAGTCCGTTTGGCCAATAAAAAGCATCGTTAGAACAATCCTTCTGTCATAATCGAAGAGCCAATCAGAATACGTGACAGTTCAGGGTTTACCAGGGTCTTCTCTCGGAGTAGCCGCCATCTTGGATCTGACAGAGAAGACCCTGGTCACGAGGTTGGATACGGGATTGTTATTATTCTAATTTTTGGAAGACTTTCCATGCTCGCCAATCCGGCTACAAACTGAATGGAATACGGCTTCATTTCCTTTGATAGTTTCACGAAATTCAGGTCACTCTAGTTTCTTTTCACGGCTTCCAGGTCACATCCGAATTTCTTACGAGTCTGGCTTAATCACAGCCTACAGTTTCCCAGTCAAATCCAAACGACAATATTTTTAACGGGTTTTCAAATTACACTCCGTAGCTTATATTAATTAAATTAAAAGTTCATTTTCTCGAGTCTTCAAGTCAGATCAGCTCAGATCCGTCCCATACCAGTCCGGGTAGTAAGTTTATGGAGCAACACATAATTCAGAGCCATAATTCAGAGTTTTGAAGCTTCGCATCCATCGCCTCTCTTTCTTTGTTGAAATCAACTGAATTCATGAGATGGAGCGATGAAAATCCGTGAGGAGCTGGAACCGAATCTTAAAATAGCATCGTGACGTCAACTGAGCCAAAAATAGATTGGCGCAGACTATCATAGGGTACGGAGATCAGTTCTCTTATGTGATGGTCTCTTGGCTCCTTCCCATGGTGGTATTGTAGGTTTGAAGAAGAAGAAGAAACCTGAAGGTTTAACAGCCCACTTTCGAATAAGGAAACAATAGAAGAAATTCCGACAGCGAGATGCCCACCTTCCGAGACTGCGACACGACCAGTAGTTTTGAAACTCAAGGCCCGTTCAAACGGATGCAACATCGTGCAACATGTTGCATGCAACATAATTGGATGCAGCCATCCGTTTGAACATCCTGTTGCATGATGTTGCATGAAATTAGAAACTAGTCAAACTTCATGCAACATCATGCAATCACAATGTTGCATGCAACATGTTACTACGATGTTGCATCCGTTTGAACGGGCCTTCGGCAGACAGGGAAGATTCATACCGCCCCTAAAAGGGCCTCTTCAGTTAGTCGCGAACTTCAGTTTTTGCCCCATTTACTAATGAAACCTTTGTGCGCGTCAAGAAAGGCATATACCGATAGAAGTCTATTCGATTGATAGTGCCCAGTTTCCCCACTCACAGTTCATGTCCTTGGTCTCTGTCTTGTGCTCCTCGCACGTGGTCGTCAGACCTGAACATCCTCCTTGCTGCTGCGTGGTGTGCTCGTTTTCTTTACTAAGACGACGCGTCCTGCGCATGCCCTTTCCACATGACGCTGACCAGGCTGACCATGCACCGTAGTCGCATGTCACATACTTACACGTGTACACTAGAATACAATAGCAGATCCATTTTACCATTAGAATCATATCTAGTTTTAAGCTATAAACCAAACCTGAGCCCACTGCAACAATGGCGTACGGCTCAGTGACCGAGTGAGTCTGGGTAAGAAGAAAAACCGTTGGCGCACGCTCGATATGAAAACGACACAAATGCAGCAGAGCCTTCTTTTCTTCTCACTTTCTATGTGATCTACCATTATATCTTAATGATCTTTTATTATTGAACTCTATTATACATAAGCGAACGACTAGATACTCTAATTTTATTGTATGTCCAAAGTATAAGAGACAGCAGGAGCCCATTACCAGCAGCGTCCATCTCCCAAACTAGGTCTGTGAGTCAACGTATGATCGGATTGAGCTATATTTAGAACAGATCTCACGGTAGTTCACGTGCCCACACTTTGGGAATCCAATCAAACCATAGTCAGAACAATGCAGCGTTAGTAAAATCACCTCAAAGAACAATATATCATTCTTAATTTCGATAATTACGGCAAGCATATGCACGATCGCAGCAGTCAGAAGGCAGTTACACGGGAAACATGTTCTAAAAATAGCTCAACCCGGTCATACGCTGACTCACGGGTAAGGTATATATGGACGCTCCTGGTAATGGGCTCCTAGAGACAGACGGAAAGTGGAAGAACTTTTGTAGTTTCGACTTGCAAGATATGGAAGAGCCTGCCACTAAGTACTCACCAGAAGGATTCTTTATCTTCTTTTAAGAACTTTTTTTAACAAACAACAGTTTTTAAATCATTTTCTTGTATAGTATTTTTCGTTATTGGTTTTTATTGGTTCTTAGTTCTATTTGTATAGGAAATCACATATATGGTTTCGAGTGCAATTCGGGATAAATTTGAACGAGTGAGTTTTCAAAGAGTATTTGAGCTCTTTGAAAACTCACAAGTTCGAATTTATCCCGAATTGTACGAGAATACCATATGATTTCATTTCAATCATATACTCTTCTGAATTTACTTGAATCTTCGGACGATCTTCGGAAATATTGGAACAATTAAAGCACCGTTTATGAAGTAATGCTACAGCATCTGAAATGTTAATGGTTAGTACTGTCAAATGAATATACATGGTTAGACGTGTTTGCCGTAACCACAGCGCAGCATAGTCGGTTTTAAGCATTCGGAAATGTTCGGAAACACTTCGGAAATTTTCGGAAAATCATCGGGAAAAAATCCATTGACCAAAACATGACTGTGAACAACTTTGTGTACTTCATTCTGGAGCTTTTGTTTTAGATTTATAGATTGTCATATTCCTGATTTGGAGTGCAATTACAACCAAACAGTGCAATTTGGGATAAATTGCACTGCTCTCAGCCAATCAGAAGCGAGACATTTTGTTGAGTATTTGATTATCCCCGAAATAAACCCAAAGAAATTCCAGTTGGAAAATCAAATGGTACGCGTCATAGAGTTCGGAAAGTTTCAGAAAACGTGGGCTACCTGTGGTTGAGGTAATCCACTTATCCCGCTAGCTCGTTTCGGTCTTTCCGGTAGAGGCTCGTAACATTTTTATGTTATTTTATTTTTATTTTTTAAATTTCCAACCATATGGTTTGATGTAAATTGTTATTGTACAATTTACAGGAGCCAAACACAGCAATACATTTACTAGTCAGCCATAAGGACCATTTGAGGCAAACACTCACTCTGACATGTGGATGTTGCCAACCTGTCAAGTAGAGTAGGAAGCTCCTGCATCTTCATAACACTGAACATGTGCGATGCCTTCGGATCCGATGCCATGAACTCCAACTCCTGTCTCACTGTTCGTCTTCCAACACCAACTGAAAAGATGTTGATTGACTTCTCTCTGAGCTTCCTGATTGGCTCACGGAGGCTGTCCATGCCTCCTGTACTCGAACCGTCAGTAATGATGAGAAGGATCTGGGGAGAGAAAAAGTTAGAGAGTTGAATACTTCACGCATGTTCATACGTTTGACCGCTGGGTGTTAAGCGACAGACTCAGTTAGTAACGTACCTTAGTCACCCCAGACCTCGCGCCGCCAGCAGCAGTAAACATCTCTTCGCGAGCCTGGTTGAGAGCGAGATTTGTATACGTCCAGCCACCTGGCGAAAAAAACAAAATGATCCAGTGATTTTTCTTTTCCGGCCAAAATCTGAGATAAAGGCGCGCGTGATATTTTCTTTTCCCGCCAATAACTACAAAATTATCATCATTTTTCACTGAGCATGGGCAAATAAGACAAGCCGCGTTTTGTAATGAGTGGAGAGCCAGCGAACACCAAGGAATCCTCTAGGTTGCAATCTCCGTTTTTACTCCCTATATGTTATTGGCATGAATATTTGCATCTCATTTTTCTATTTAAAATAACGCATGGCCTGGTAAATGTTAAACCATCTCTCGTTCCACGCGTGCGTACAAACACTAGATACACAAGATCTTCAAATAACCCTAATACGATATATGTTGTACCTAAGAGCAAACAACAACTTATCAAAGATCTTTCTATGTACGAGTCACTAGGAAATGGAACATTTTGGCTGACGAACTTGATATGAGCATGGACAATTTGAACCCTTTTAAATCTGTAATAAACAAGTACTATCATACCTCATTAGCTACAACCTATAGCTATGGCCCGGACCACCCTAGGACATTTAAGACCATCTGTTGCAAATACAACATACCGCGAAGCCTTATGCGCCCAATTAACTGTTGTTTCTAGCTAGTTTCTTAGATTTATAATTATTCCAATCACAGTATGTAATATACTTGTGTCTATTCCTTACTTTGAATTTGTAAATTTTACTATTTTAAGTTCTGAGCCCGCAGTAATTGGCTATGCTGTTGCGGTCACCCTGCCACTTGTTCTATTTTTTCTTCACTCGTTATTTTCATATATTGTCATTATTAGTTATGTATTGTCGTGGCGAAGATAATAAAATATAATAAAATCATATTTTGCTAAAACCTTTAGTTCTTATAATTATGCAGAAATTTTCATTTTGAGAGAAAATGAACAAGAAACACTCCGATCTTGTAAAGTCAAAGTTTGTATGTATTTTAAAAAGCAACACATTATATCATCGAATTGTTTTTTCAAACGTGATTAGATTTGTTGTTCGCTGATCATGAAAGTGAATTACCGTGTCGTACCATTTTGAACAATAGCCTTGATGTTCTTCATAAAGCTACCGCTGTCCTTGTACTGGTTCAACTTTATCCTAAGCCTCGTTCCTGTGCTGAATGTGATCACACCCATCTGGATACCAGCAGGACCGAAGTTATCGAAGCCGTCTGCCATCAGAGCCACGAAGTCTTTCTCGCGGGTGAAATCTGCGTCTGTTACGCTGCCGGACTCGTCGAGCAGCAGAGCAACGTCCGCCTTGCAGCCTGAGATTTAAAATAATAAATAGAATAAAAGCACTAAAAACGAACTTGCGCCGTTCTTAATCAGAAATCAAATTTAAGGAAGGGGGGAGGGTAGTGGTTAGTGACATTCAAATCACATGTCGAAATCTTGCCGTATAATTTATACAAGAAAATCCCAACATTTTGTGTAGTAAATATTTCAATGTAAAAATAGCGTATACTCAATTTAAAAGCCCTTGTATACCAGTATACCCTAAACCCTGTCCGACCCTCGTAGACAACCATATCTCCAAGAGCATCAGCTCAAATAGCTTACGCAAGTCATGTTTAAGAAATAGAAAACAGTTTCTGTGTTTACATAGCGTTGTGTAAACACGAGAGAGTTGCATAAAATAAACATGGGAAATGTTTAAGAAAATGTTCATTTCACTCCTTTGTAATCATGAAATTATAGCCTCATACAATCACAGGTTACAGCCAATCGGAACGCGTGTACTATTTAAATGTAAGTTATAAAGCCTCCTACAAACACGGCTTACAGCCAATCAGAGCGCGCGTACTATTAAATGTATTTTATATAGCCTCATACAATCACGGGTTACAGCCAATCGAAACGCACGTACTATTAAATGTATTTTACAAAGCCTCGTCAGGAGCCCATTACCAGGAGCGTCCATCTCCCATACTAGGTCTGTGAGTCAACGTATGACCGGTTGAGCTATATTTAGAACAGATCTCACGGGAGTTCACGTGCCCACACTTTGGGAATCCAATCAAACCATAGTCAGGACAATGCAGCATTAGTATAATCACCTCAAAGAACAATAGATCATGCTTAATCTCGATAATGACGGCAAGCATATGCACGCAGCAGAGTCGGAAGGCAGTTACCCGGGAAACATGTTCTAAAAATAGCTCAAACCGGTCATCCTGGTAATGGCTCCTGGCCTCGTACAATCACGGGTTACAGCCAATCGGAGCGCGCGTACTATTAAATGTATTTTATAATTCTTTACTCTGTACAGTTGATGAAATACCTCACATTTTGTTTAATCTCGTCTTCTTCATCAGCAGCCAAAGAGTAAAATATGTCTAGATGTCAAACAGGTTGCAAACAATATTCGATCGTGTTTTTACTAATCGTGGATTTCTTTTAAAGTGTTTATGTATATGAAACCAAATTTTGCATCTTTATTTTATTGCAGAATAATAAAGTTCATTGCTTTCTAATTATCAAGAGTATATTTATTTTTCAGTTCCGCCTTCGGAAAGGTCTCTTTTTCGCCATTCAAATTGACTACTTTATGCTAAAAACTGTCCCGTTTGCCGCGCGGCCAAATGAGCTGCGTGACGTCACTGTGAGGACTCGCTGTTTATATACTACAAACATGTCAGACTCGGCGAGAAAGTTTCAGAGAAAGCTAAAAATAAGCGAGGAGGTGGAAGATATTGTGTGACTGGTGGCCTTGGTTTTCTTCCCGTATTTAACTTTATCCTACGCCAAAATACAATGGACATTGAAGTTGAGAAAAGCAATAGTCAATGTCCACATTCTATACTCATTCACAGTTTGTACAAGTACAACACAACTACAAAAAGTACAAGAAATAACTCACCAAGAACTCGACGATAACTTTAATACTCCTGTACTTTTATGCTGAAGCCAGAACAGTGAATGGCAAAGAATACAATATACGGTTTCTCTGGTTTCCTGTAGAAATTCGTTTAAGAGGATCCTGAATGTTCGTGAATGAAAAACGCCCGGGGGGTACTCCTGTTTGTGACGTATTATGTATGTGCCGCGGGGTTGGGTCAGGGTTTTGAGCTCGGTTTGGGCAGGTAGGGTCAGGGTTTTGACCTGATTTGGGCAGATCAGGGTCAGGATTTGAGTATAATTTGGGTGCAGTCAGGGTCGGGGTTCAGTACAAAGAAAGAAAAAGTTGGACCCTTCGTGGACATTTTCCCTCCGCGCAGTTTGAAATTTGTAAACAAATGTCGACTGTTTCTGATTGGCGGGAGTTTTGCAGTGTCGAGTCGAGTTTTGTAACGACTGTTGTATTCGTTACCTTCCCCGACGGGAGAATTGAGTCTCATTTCCATGACTACTATCGACCAATCATAGCGTGCGCTGTTCATGAAAGGCTCGGTTACATGCCATGATGGCGGTTGTGTACATGTGTCGCGACTTGAGCGAACAAGCATACTTGGTAGCGAAAAGTTGAAACTTTGTGATAATATTTCCGTCTTCTTGAAGCGATGAAGAAACGCTAGGGAGGGAAAGCACGCTACCTGGGAAAAGTAATCTTCGATCTACACTCGAGTGAGGTTTTTGAGCGACTGGGATCCGTTAAAGCTGATTTATGGCGTTTTTTCGTCGGCCTGTCGAGTGTACGAGTGTGCACCCTTGTGATATTTTAGGTAGAGGTGAACTAAAAAATATTTCTCGCTGAAATGCGGCTTGAAGGCTCCAAGACAGACAAGAAACGACAGCTGGACAACATGTGGTATGTAAACTTTAATGGATGTTTATTATCATTTTCCATCAACTATATATACTAGCGATAAAGTTTCATACAAATCCTTATATTGTCTTCATGTTGTGAGCCTGGGCTCCCTGTGGTGTCAACGATGCAGTGTTGTAGAAAATAGTCGGGAACCTCAACTCATGACTCAGTCTCAGATGCGGCTATTAAAATTTCGCTACAAGTACAAACGCTTTCTGATCTCTATGAATGTTTTTCCATCAGGCATTTTCAACACTATCGCAATGTGCAGATTAACTTCTTCTGTGCTGACCATACATTGTAAAAAGAAAGCACTTTGTGTTTCCTGCAACAGTTTTGATCAGTTGACAATTTTACAGCCCGTTTGCGGCCGGCACTCTTGCAATTTTTGTCTTTCACTTTTATCAATCGACATGTTCTTTTTATAGCAGATAATTTCATCCAATAAGAAACGAGCTTTCAGGTCGTCAATGTCAAGCTGTCAGAATTGAACCAATTAGCGACGAGAAATGTCGAAGTACAGTAAAATGGAGTTTTCGCTGTAGTCAGTTCGCTTAGTTAGATTTTTATGTGGGTTCTTAAAATTATATAGCTTACTTTCCTTCGTCTAGATTGAAGTTTGTATTTTAAAACAAATAAAATATGGTTCTCCTTGTTCTATAACAAAATCATGTACTTTCGAGGTCTTGAAATGGTGCTAAATGCACTCGTGTTCTGCGCGTGCATCCGCAGTTTTTCACGGACCTCAAGCGTGTATTTTTTTTTTATAGAGCAAGGAGAACCATCTTTTATTTGTTAAGGATTGCGTTGCGTTCTACTGTATTTCATTTTTTGTATTGAATTGTATTGTGCTTTATTATATTGTATTTTTTTGTAGAAATGCGCGTCTTCCTACATGATCATATGATCAGGGATTGTCACTTGCGAGTCCTCACAGTGACGTCATTGTAATGGCAGATTCGGTTCCAGGCCCCGGACAGTTTTAAGCATAAAGTAGTCAATTTGAATGGCGAAAAAGAGACCTTCTGAAAAATAAATATACTCGTGATAATCAGAAAAGAATGAACTTTTTTATTCTGCAATAAAATAAAGATGCAAAATTTGGTTTCATAAACACTTTGAACACCGGAAAAAGGCATCAATTAATGCGGAGCTTGCGAACATAATCATTGAATTTATGTCGAGACGGCTTGATATTAACGAAAACAAGGCATTGACAGCTGTTAAACCGGTAAAACCTGTAACCGACGACGTGGACATTCTAGGAACTGCTATCAACCTCGTATTATGAGACGCTACAATTCGACAGCGGAATATAAGAATTCATTACTCACATGATCGAGTCATGGCTTGTGTTTGGGGCGCAGGGCATGATGTTTGTAGTCCGTTACAGTTATCAGGTCGCGTGACAGAGTGTTGCGTGACTTTGCTGGTTCTCTGTCGTGTCATTCTTCCGCATGAGGCAGACCACGCCCCCCAATCATTCCACGAACACGTCACGTAACGACACGGACCTAAAATTGTCGTAACGATAAATAGAACTTTAAATATATT
This sequence comes from Actinernus sp. WN-2022, assembly GCA_030867875.1. Taxonomy (NCBI): domain Eukaryota; kingdom Metazoa; phylum Cnidaria; class Anthozoa; order Actiniaria; family Actinernidae; genus Actinernus; species Actinernus sp. WN-2022. The sequence goes on along the minus strand of JAOWCC010001679.1, from coordinate 4,349,272 downwards.
ACCATAGCGGTTGAGCACAATGTGCGGTTTTGCCAAATCTTTGTTGGTCAACAAACTTTCCTCACTAGAACATCTTGACGAGCTGTTGTTTACTACTTGTTGTCAATTTATTAATTGTAATTATTTTTCTCGTGTGTGCACGATGTAGCCTCCCCTGCAGGCATCTCTATTTATATGGCAAAAGAAGAGAAAACCGGGCTTCCTGTGGTATAATGAGTGTGGATCCCCCCTCTTGTTCTCTTTTGCTACAGGAAGCCCAAATGCACTCTTTTTGCCATATAAATAGAGATACTACGGAGGGGGCTATACACGATGTAAAGAAGCCGTAATTAGTGTCACTTAACTGATATATACTAATTAGTGTCACTTAACTGATATATATTAATTAGTGTCACTTAACTGATATATATTAATTAGTGTCACTTAACTGTAATAGGAATCCTACAGACAAACGTTTACATATTGATTGCCACTCACAGTTCATGTCCTTGGTCTCTGTCTTGTGCTGCTCGCACGTGGTCGTCAGACCTGAACATCCTCCTTGCTGCTGCGTGGTGTGCTCGTTTTCTTTACTAAGACGACGCGTCCTGCGCATGCCCTTACCACACGACGCTGACCAGGCTGACCATGCACTGTAGTCACATGTCACATACTTACACGTGTACGCTTTGAATATTCAATGAGGAAAGGAACATAAATTATTCATCATACATATTTACATATTAAGCATAATAGATTGTAAACGGTAATACCTTGGCAGGATGAGGTACTGATTCTGTGTAACAGGGTCGGTAGTTGTTGCATACTCGCCACGTAGAATACGTGGGAAGGCACTGGATCAGACGCCATGAACTCCAACTCAGCCTTGTTGATTCTGTTTCCGATACCAATGGTGAAGATGTTCACGTGACCTGCCTTCAGCAATCTGGTTGGCTCCCTCAGACTGTTCATTCCACTTGTGCTGACGCCATCAGTTAGGATAACAAGAATCTGTCAGGGGAGGGGTAATACGATATTAATTGCATTATTGGGTACTGGCAGAGCCCATTACCCCGAACGTCCATCTCCCTATAGCTCGTCGCACACGAGAGCTATCAGCTTAGCCAACGGGCACGAGGGGTAGTTCGCTAAGCTGATAGCTCTCGTGTGCGGCGAATTTCGGCGAGTTTTTCGCTGCAGTTGACCGTGAGGAAAATATCTAACGCGTTTGATATTTTTAGTCTCTTGAGGTGAGAAACTCACCGCGTGCGCTGAAGAGAGCTAACAGCTTAGCTTGGCATAATCTATTGACGCACAGCGCTCTCACGTGATTTCAAAATGGCGGCGTCCAGCGAAGTAATAAATGAGATTTTAGGTATATACTTCATGGTAGTGTTTCGTTCCATATAGCCTCCCTGCATAATCATTTTCTATACTGTTTTACAGTATTATGCAGGGAGACTATATGAAACGAAACACTACCATGAAGCATATACCAAATTTTAGTAGAGGACAAGTTAGTAGGATAGGGGATAACTTAGTGAAATTCATCGTGTGCGGTGAAACGTCGCTTGAGCTAACACCTCTCGTGCCCACTGGACAAGCTCTCGTGTGTGGCGGACTTTACTACGGACAATTTTTAGAATGCGTTTCCCGCGAGTTTGGTTTTCGCTAGGCAATCACCTGCGTTTGCCATGATAATTTTAATTCAAATGACTAATGATGTTGCAGCCATGTTGGTTGACCAAACAAGAGAAGCTAACGAGGCATCTTTTGTTAACAACATGCCGCTATGAAAGCGCACAATGAGAAATGAATCTAAAAATAACCTGATTTGGGAAAATGCTGCATCACGAATAATGACAGACAGACGCTCCGTGTAATGGGATCCTGGTTATGGGCTTCTGATACTGGACAAACTGGTTATGGGCTTCTGGTACTGGTCAAACTGGTTATGGGTTTCTGGACGGTGCAGATTGAACCGTCATTTATTAACCACTGAGGCTATTTGAAAAGCTATGGTCTTCAGTGATTCACAATGGCTGATTATCCATAAAAGGTGAGAATATCATTACTTGAACTCACTAGTGAAGCAAACGAAACGAAATATAGTGCTACAGAGTCTTAAATGATATGTAAACCAAGCAAGTTGCATGGCACTACGCAACACACGTTACGACGTAGCTAGCGTTTAATACGCATGCTCACATCTCATGCGTGTTAGATGCTAGCTACGTCGTAACGTGTGTTGGGTAGTGCCATGCAACTTGCTTGGTTTAAAGAATAGGGCCTATCCGTGATGCTTAGCGGCCTTTTCTGTTGTTTTGTTTATTTCCGCTTCGTGGAACTATCAAACTAAACAGAAAAACTACAAGTGAAACTTCCAAAAATAGGTTCAAATTGAAACTATCACACGAAACAACAGGACGGTAATGATTTTCAAAAGATTGGGGGACGACTCGTACAAAACCGACTTTTCAACTGTGATAAAATGGCCGCCATAGTGCGCAAAGCATGACGGTTGGTCTGTATTCATCATATCGGAATAACATCGTTAGGAAAATAGCTAGAATGTGGGAAAACTACTCTAGTAAAAGAGACAGATCTGAGTTTAGAAAAACTGCCAACGATCAGCCGGTTACCGCGTTAACGTTATTTTAATACAGCAGTCAGTAAGGCCATGTCTTATATATCTCTAAGAATTGCCTCTTAAATCCAGTTAAGATACTATAAAAGTCTAATAAAACGTTTGAGGATCATATTTTAACAGTTCTTCAAGATTCAAAGTTCAACGTGCATAAGTGTACACCTGCTACAGAACGTGTCGTTCGCTTTCCTCCCCTCCCATCCCTTCACAATGCTGGTAAGAAGACTACAAGGAACTTGGTACGGCTGCTAGTGAATGTTGTTGGTGTTAACGTTGTATTTGTCTTCATACCTTGCTCACGCCTTTCCTAGCGCCGTTACCAGCCTGGCGTTAACATTGTAACTATCTTCAGTTCATACCTTGCTCACGCCTTTCCTAGCGCCGTTACCAGCCTGGAACAGTTGTGTTCTCGCCAAATTTAACGCCTTAGCTGAGTACGTCCAACCTCCTGTAAACAAACGTTACTTACAGTTAGTAACGGAAACTCGTTTACACTCTACTGGTTAAACATTATACGCCGTATAGTCCATATCTTCGTGTTCGAGACCTCTATCTTTGGGAGATTGAAGTTATAAAAATTCCCGGAGGGGGTGGGGGGTACTCAACAAAGTTTTATACGGGGAGGTCCAAACCCTTACCCTTATATATACCGTTTTAGACAGAAAAGGTAACCCTTTAATATACCTTCCATAAAAAATGATACCCCTTTCACATACCTTTTCACTTGAGTAACCCTTAAAATACTTGGATGAATCACCCGTTAGGTGCGTCTGTTCGAGATATTTTGAAAGGCCCTTTTAAATACCTAATTATAAATGACAGTTTTCCCCACCCTTTTCTATACTTCAACTCGTGAAATCCCTACCCTTTTATATCCCTCCAGCCTGAAAAGGTACCCCTTTCGGGCGGAGCCTCCCCGTATAGTCCATTATAGGGAACCCCCCTCCCCCCAGTCAAAATTATGGATCCCAATACTAAGGTGATTAATTCCTGAAGTTGTCTGCTGCGTTGGTTCTCCTGGCCTCTATATTTTGTTTGTTTCATAATTTACTTTATTTCATTTCGTATCTTTTATTATGGCCGAAGTAAATAAATAAGTTATTTAAAAGGAAGGCGAAGCCGAGGGTTGATCAATCTCGTACACACCGAGGTAGCGGTATATAACCGTCTTATATACTCGGTGGTGAAGTTTCCTACTAGAAAATTGTATCTCTCTAGGTTGATAAGTAGGTTATCAACCTCATGAATTTATTAATGGTATTGATACTCTACTTATCAACCTGGAGATTCAATTGTTGGGTTGATAACTTAGATAAATACCGTTAGGTCAGAGGACAAAGGAAACTGAGCCAACGAGTATATAACATGATAGCTATTAACTACATTATCACACTCGGCTACTGATGAGCTTAGTTTTAATTTTTCCCTGGCAACAAATATACCTAATATATGTCTCTTTATACAATTGTTTGTTTGTTTTGTTTTTCTTTTGCCACAAGATTACTATTACAAATTATAAGATCAGAAATACAAAGTGGAGTGGCGAGGAAGCCCAAAGAGAAATCACTACTTATAGGATTTTGGGTTCCTCCTATTAATAAACGAATAACTGACTTACTATTACATTAACTTATGGCCGGGTAATATAATAAGTAACATAGACTGACTTCGTTGGTTATAAAGACAAAAATAAAGACTGAAAAGAAGTGTGTTCCGGGCAGTAATAAAGTGATCTTGTTGTTGTTGTAAATAACGTTACTCACGAGCCTGTCGGATGCCTCGCACCGCTCTGATAAAGTCCGCCTTGTTCCTGTACTGGTTCAACCTGATGTCCATATGAGCGTACGTGCTGAAAGTGATTATACCCATCTGAATTCCAGAGGGTCCGTAGTTCCCGAACCCGTTAGCCATCTCAACGATGAAGTCCTTCTCGCGCTCAAAATCTGGCGCGCTCACACTGCCTGACTCATCCATTATAATACCAACCTCTGCCTTGCAGCCTAGAAGATGAAAGGAATAAACTGGCGTGAAGCACGATCAACTGGGAATACTGAACCAACGTAAGGTACCCATTTTTAAAGCTCTGGCCGATCACCCCCTTCCCATCCGGGGAGGAGGGGTAAGCTAGCTATTAAAACACCAGGGTGGCGCATGTGGTTAGACCTTTGCCTCTCACCACTCACCCCCCCCCCCCAAAAAAAAAAATTGGGAGGGGGGGGGGGGGGGGTTCTTCCTATATTCGGCTGGTAGGGGTGATCGTCGTATTTTTAGGGTTTGAAATCGGCGATTTAGAATTTTTTTAGGGGTTGTCCAAGCGAAATCCATTTTTCAGGGTGATTTTTAGACCATGAGGTTCATTTTAGGGTGGGAAATTTTCCACGGTTTGGTTTTTTCTAAGGTATTTTCGAGGTTTTCCGACGGTCACCCCTACCCTTTTTACCTTAAAGAACCCCCCCCCGGGCACTCACCACTGTGGTCAGGATTAATTCGAGCCCCGGTAACATGTGTCGAGTTTGTTGGTATCTCGCCCGTACTCCGAGAGTTTTTCTCCGGGTTCTCCGGTTTTCTTCCCTCCACAAAAACTAACACGCTAAATTCCGATTCCATCTGTGTTTAGCCGGGTCCTGCCTTTGATGAGCCTCTATGGTTGCTTTGAGTCCCGTTAAAATTCATAGTTTTTAAATACTAGTAATGTCGAATTTACCAAGTGATGAAACTGAATAAGGCAGACTACTTCGCATGTAGAATACTACTTGGATGTACAAGATTTCGATCGATACATTTACGCCATATGTTCTCAGTCGATTCTCTGTTCTCGACGGGCAGATGTAAAAACCTTAACGAAATTCCCATTCACTCGCAAAGCAGCTTACATGAAATGTAGATGCTCTTTGTTTCTGGCATAGGGCAGGAAGTTTCGAGTCCGTTACAGTTGCCAGGTCGCGTGACAGAATGTTGCGTGACTTTGCTGGTTCTCTGTCGTGTCATTCTTCCGCACGTGGCAGACCACGCCCCCCACTGATTCCACGAACACGTCACGTAACGACACGGACCTAAAAAAAAAATTTTTAAACATCGTTAATTCTGAAAGATGCTTTTACATTTCCCCTATATAAGGTCCGTTTTAAACGTCAATTTTTTCATGCGCCGAACCTAATTAGATCAAAAGAAGCCGCCTCATTAGATTTTGTTTCAATTGCATTCGGCGCATGAAAAGTTCGACGTTTAAAACGGGCCTTAGGTTTGCGAGGAAGCCATGAACGTGATATATTTGCTGCAAGCACAAGACTCATTTGTCTATTTTAAACTTCAGTATTGTATTTTACAAGTCGCGATTGCAAACAGGACTCTTTTGCTCTGACGAAGGCCTAGCGCTAGATACGTCAGCTGCTACTCGCTCCCTACGACGCCGGTTAACATACCTTAATCAACTTTCAGTTGATTATACCAGCTTTAAATAAGGACAAGTTTTAATATATTTTCAATCTTACCGGGCATAGGTTAATTAAACAAAACATAATCGCTACACAACTGAATTCTCTTCACGACCATCAAAACTTGTCAGCAGTTATTACGAACTTGATTCTGTAGTCAGTTTTTAGTTCATGGTAGACTGGCATGGTTAGTATTAGCGAGCTTCAGATGCGAGCGAGACAACGATTATTATAAAAAAAAATATTTAAACATATTTATTCAAGAAAAAAGAGGGGGAAAAAGATTTTTTTTTCCAAAAAGAAGCGAGAAGAGTCAATGATCTTTTTTTGTAAAGTCAGCATCATTACAACCACCAAGAAGGAAATTTAACTTCTCAGAATCATTAGCAGTGCATGTTCCAGTGATTAGTAAGATATTCTGCAGCCGAGGTTAGTGAGCTGGAGTTGGAATGCAATCAAAATTAAGAGTACTGTTATTCAAGCGAAGTCTAGTATGCAGGACAGCAGCGTATATAGCATCAGTTTCAGAGAGTTTAGAACTCTTTCCTTTAGAAAGCAGATTATTAACCTTAGTCTTAAAGTTATTAAGAGAAAGGAAATTCCAAATACAAAAAGAAAGAGAGTTCCATGCAGAAATAGCAGCCGAAGGAATAAAAGAGTTCTGAAATCTTGAAGAAGACGACTATGGCTAGGAATACAACTTTCCACACTTGAGGAATATTTTAAAAAGATACATGAAAAAACAAACATTTTTAATTGCTTGTTCTCGTGTCTCTAAAATTGCTTGGCAGATCCCCTCCTACTTTCCGTGCGACTGAGATATGTTGAGTCCAAAAGTCGTCAGTTATACTCAAATATAAAGCTCGTTGCTGTGTCAAAAGACGAAACCTTCTCTCAAGTAGCACTCCGCTTCAGAGGAAGCCAACGTGTAGCCGGTAAAGTCAGGTCTTACCGAGGGTGAGTCAACGGCTACACGTAGGCTACTTCAGAGGAAGCACTGCCCTACTCACAGTTCAGATCCTTGGTTTCACTCCTCTGCCGCTCACAAGTCTGCTTCAGTCCCGAGCATCCCCCCTGTCTCTCTATAGTCAGCGTGTTGACCTTGGATAACCTTTGCGTGCGTGTCACACCTTTGCCACAACTCTTGGACCAGGCTCCCCACGCCTCATACGTACATGTCACGTAACGACAACTGAATGCTGTAATGAATACGAACAGCACAGCGGTCAATCCCTGTACGCATGCGTAGGTACGGCAAGCGTCTGTCCAAAACTGTTTCAAATGCGACATTTTTATACTACGAAACAGAACTTTGCAAACTTCAATTTCTTTAATTCTTTGGATTCGCGAGGAATATTTCGCCAAGACACATCAAATACTAAACCACATTACAAATATAAATTATTAGCTTTCTGCCGTATATTCTTAATGAATTGTTTGAGCAATAATGAATAATGTCTCTAGTTAGCTTGAGTGAATACAAGTATTGTTATTATGGTTGGTTTTGTTTTGTTTACATGAGAGGTGGTGGATTAATTTTACATTTACTTTACACGCAAAGCCGATGAAGTAGGACAATCCACGCACAAAGTAGGAACGAGTATTTGATTGCTACTTTGTAGAGACGATTCAGCTCTTTCGGTCATTTTTTCTCTTCAAAATACATGTCGTTCCTTAAGACTTAAATAGACACAATTGGTAGCTTTTTACCGATTTCCCTGGTCGCCACCATTTTCGTTCTAAATTCAGTCAGGCGAGCAGTATTCCTACTCGATCGTCTACATAACAAACGTTCATCCAAGTGCTAGGATCATCCTACAACAACAAGTTTATACATACGAGAAAAGAGATAAAGATGCATATACAGTGCCGGGATACAGTGCTAGGAAAAAAATACGGCTGATCAAACTTGGTAACCTCTCATCAAGTGTAGGTTGACCCTAGTGTTAGGATGATCCTAACAGCCAAGACAAACCTAACCCTTTCAAATGTAAACAGAACGCGGAATACAATAGAGCTAGGTTGACAGGATAAGCCTAGCGCAAGGGTTTCCCTCCCATCACGTGAACAGCCGTCACTTACTCGAGCAGGAAGAGGATGAGATGGACCTAATGAGGCTCTTTAGTTGTTCCATGTTACTGACGTAATACACATGTGATCTGCTGGGATCTGACGCCATCATCTCGAGCTCGTTCTTGTTTATTTTGCTACCGACACCAATGGAGATAATGTTCACTGACGAGTCCTTTAGGCGCTTAATGGGAGCCTTTAGAATGTGCACGCCCCCAGTACTTATACCGTCTGTGATTACTATCAGAACCTGAGGACAATAAAAAAAGAAACTCAGGGGAGGTGAATCGCTGCAATACTCACAGGGGCGTAGGAAATTGGCGGCAACTTGGGGGGGAGGGGTCGGGGCAAAATGATGAATTCTGGGACATTTTCATTGATGACTTCTGTCACGTTCCCCTCCTCCCTACGCCACTGAACACTCACTTAGCCTCATACCCAGGCTTCGTACTGACTCGACCATTTTATAAACAGGAAACCCATTAATGTTAGGTACCGGTGGTGTTTACTCCATACACTATGCAAGACATTGATTTTAGAATACCATATATATCTATATTTCCTGCATTGAATGTTATATATGCCATTATTTGTAATAGTAATCTTGTGGCAAATAAATAAATAATAATAATTGAATATACCAGAGGATGTACAGCAAGTAGAATGATAAGTAAATAACCACGTGACTGATGACGTATTTTTTTGTCTAAAAATGGAGGGGTTGGGAAATGAGTGTCAAGGTCTGTGTCCGTAAACAGTCCATGACGTGGGTATCAAGATCCTATTAATTCGTCCCCCATTCCCTCCCCCGAGTAATCATTCGCCTGTAGACGTTACCTTGGCAACATGTCCGCGTGCTCCCCTTGAGGTACTAAAGAGCTGACTGTAAGCGAGGTCCAGGGCCTTGTTCGTGTAGGTCCATCCGCCTGAAGCATTAGAAAATGGTTAATCAAAACGAAAACCTTCTGCGCTCTGACTGGCTGAAGAAATCAACAAAATACATACACAAATTTTACATTTCAGAATACATAATAAGAAAAAAGTGTGTAGTTCAGCTGGAGTAGCCTTAGTTTATGAGGCCAACTACCCAAGAAATTAAAACACTCATACAAATAAAAAAGGATACGTAAGGAAGAGAAAATGTAAAAATGTAATGACTACATGTAATCATATTTTATACATAGAATATGGTATGCATTCACCACACGAAAAACGAGGGCGGCTGTATACTTGACCATAATTCCTTCAAAATTACATGTAGAAATCATCTGTCTTATTCAATGACCGTGTATTGGTAACATCACTTGTACTGGCTTGTTTTTTGCGATTTAAAAACTCGACCGCCATTTTATTACGGATTTTATTATTTCCGCGCGCAAAGGATTATGGGTACAAGTCACAAAACCTCTCGTTGTGGTATATACAAGCCGCCATCTTGTTCTGTACATACGTGCTTGCCGAATGCCGTCCACTGCTCTCCTGAAAGACTTGACGTCAACATAACTGTTTAGGAAGATGTCCATGTGGGCATAGGTGCTGAATGAGATCACACCGAACTGTGCGAAGGCGCGACCGAGTTGAAAGTGACCAACAAGATCCTTGACAAAGTTCTTCTCTCGCCTCCAGTCCTGCGCGTTTACACTGCCCGACTCATCCATCAGAATACCCACATCCACCTTACAAACTTACAAAAATAGAATGTTATTATAGAATGCAACAAAAGAATGAAAAGAAATAGAATAAGCAATCAGTAAAAAGGTAAGTGATTTTACCCATAAAGCATCCGTAGAACTCCGCCCGCATGGAAATATGACCATGCCATGTCTTGGGATGAATACGAACATATTGACCCTCGATGGATGGCGATACGCCGTTTCTGACCACCGTATTCCTGTCTCTGTTGCCTCCAAATACCTGTAGACGTTCAATGAATCAGTTCCATGTTAAGTTTTTCTACTAATTCCTCTACCCCTCCCCTCTGGGGTTTATATCTCACACGTTCCCTCCCTCCCTTCCTCGAGTCTGCTGTCTCACCTTCTCTCGTCCATTAATTCTGTATGGAGTAAATGTTGTCCTATCATGGCTGTATGACAGACTGTAGCTCTTCACCCACTGGTCGTAATCCTGCCGGCCTTGTGTAGCGACTCCAGTTATTCTGGTAGAACGGCCAAAGTCAACCTGTGGAAATAAATATTTTTGAAAAAAAGACAACCTTCTTAAAAAATTACGAACAGTACAATATATTAAGAGGGTACTTTTCTAATCGGCGCGCAATGCTTGAAGGGAAAAAAACGAAAACTATCCCTGCAGACTAATTTGAATCTAGCCCTGACGAGAGAAGTTTTTTGTTTAAAATTTTCGCTTTGGATTAACACTCCAATTTAACTTTCACCATTCAAAAAGCAACATAAACATCGTGAAATCTTTCCTAAAATCGATTTTAGCCAAAACTCAGTCTTTAGTCTGTTAGTTTTTTGGCGGTATTGTAAATACGCGGTGTTAATTGTAAAATATATCCTCTTAACAGAATAATAAGGAAATATCTACTAAAGCACATTTGTACTGAAATAAAGATATGGATTAACCCAATAGTTATATCTTCCTCTTCAGTACTTCGTATTTCTAGATACTTCTAAACAAGTTTATGGCTACTTTTGTAGATTTTTGTTACTTTCGCTTGTCTTTGATAGCTCTCCAAATCAAGCTGCACTGTTTACTAAATGCAGCAGTCAACAGTGCGCATGCTCAGAAAACTAGTTGCAGCAAACCTATATTTGCAGTCAGTTATTTACAGGCGAATCAACCAATCAGAATTCGGGATGGGAATCAATCAGTAATTATTCGTTTTAGTCACAATCTCGATTCTGATTGGATGAGAGTTACGTGCGAATACTTGACAGCAGTGTGCTTAGGGTATTCGTAGTAACTACAGATAATACCTCAGATAAAGAGTAATAGTATATACCACACTAGTGAATATCACTTTTCGCGCGCTCTGATTGGCTACTCAAACAGTGAATATGATTTCATATTCACCTCTGAGCAAAGCAGCGATCATCTCGCGCACGTTTTTGTCCATTTGATAGAAAATAAAATAACTATTTGGTGCTGGCTATTCACCTGAAGTGTGGTGTATACTAAAAACAAGTGGCTCGATAAATATCCACCACATTCACCTCCACTTCGGTGAATAATTGTTAATTATTATTGATAAAATAGATTGGATAGTACGTGCGCTCTGATTGGCTGTTATCCGTGTTTGCATGACGCTATATAAACACGAAAATGACCAAAACACAAATCCACTCTTTGCATTCGATCTTGCGTGTATTTTATAAAAGAAATTGAAAACGTTTTCCGTGTTTACATAGCTTAATGCAAACACTCGGGTAAGTTCGGTCTCTGGCTCCCAAATTTTCCCTCGTGTTTGCATCAGGCTATGTAAACACGGTAAATGTTTTCTATTTCTTAAACATTTTACTCACTATCTTAATTCTGATTAGTTGAGAACACACAGCTAATTCTCGATAGCTGGCTATAACATTGACTGCGCATGCGTACAATATTATCTTGCTCAACCTCATCCAATAATGGCTTATTCTGTATGTGTATGTATTATCTGTAGGTAATCATGACTCCTGATTACTGTGTAATGGTATAGACCGTATGCAATATCCCGGCATGGGTCCTCATGAAAGCGAGGTCGGTCGGCCTAGCTGTCTTCATCTTCGCCCAATAGACCAGTTTACGGTTCTTGCGCAGTTGTACCAATCCTTTGTTTTTTTGGCGGGTGGGCAGATGTAAGACAATGGTGGGCCGCCAGTTGAAACAAAAGACTTGAACAACTGCGCATGAACCGTAAACTGGTCTATATAAAACATTCTGACTTTTATATAAGTGACCCCTAACCATAGTGTTAGAACATAGAAATGTTCCTAAATGTTGGGAATAGCAGTTTTTAGCAATTAATTGAAATAACATGAAAGCGAGGCTGGTAGCGCAATGGCTGACTGATTTCATACAAAGTTCTCTTTTTGAAATTGAAATCCTAATTACTCTGTAGCAATGAAAGCTATGGAATGCTGTTTTATCTGACAAGGTTGATTTTCTCATGTGCTCACCAGTGTAAATAAAAACAGCAATATTCCCGAATATTGCATAAGGTATATCTCTCTACCAATCTATTTTTAAGAAGTTTTAAAAAAGAATAACGAAGCAATGATTGTATTCGGTTTTCTAGTAATTTCCTGGTGTAGAGGTTAACACTGACCTGAATCCATTGTCGCACATCATTAGTTCGCGTACACCACGAGCCTATAAAACTACCCTGCTTAACCATATGCAGGCGCGCCCTCCAGGACATGTGCTGAGCACCCCAGTTAGACGATGCCGTCATGGCCTCGTTCTCAATATAGCCACTCTGGAGACCCAAAGCGCTAGTGCAGCCTTGAAAACAAACATTTCATACTACATCAGTCCTAATTTTAGCTCCGTTACGTCACAAAAATAGTGCTACAGGAGTACCTCAAATTAGTTATAATCGGTCGGCAAATGGTAAAAATCCTTGATGATGTGTTCGCATTAGTGTATTCCTCCGTATGTACGGAAGTGTTTTTTTCTTAAAGATTTCTTTCTGTGCTCCTATTTATTTTGTTTTTATTTGAAACCATTTTATCAGAGCCCATAGACATGGCTGAGTGAGGAATAATAATTTTAAAGAGCTCACCATCAACAGTATAAACATCATTAGCCCAGCTAGAACCCTTGCCGTTAACACAGTTATCCGTCTGGCCGTACTTCGAGTACGTCTTGTCCGCCTGAGGGCCTGACCAACATTCCCTAGCGACCTGAATACTGAATGTCCGGTATCCCTTGGACACGGCCAGCTTTCCACAAAGTTGGACAATGTCTGGTCGGTTCGGGAAATCGCTGAGTTTGACCGGTAGAGCTCTGCTACTCTGGTCTCTATAGCAACCAAGATGATGGTAACCTGGCAACGAACAAACATCGTCTTATTCACTTAGGAGAAGGAGCTTAGCTTATGTTATTGTTTACATTTGCCTTATTGGCATCATTAATAAGTCACCTGGTGAACAAACAAATATTGGTTGAAACTAAGAAAAAGAACCATTCAAACGTTACAGCATTACAGGGGTTCGTGTGTCTGTGTGGCAAGAGTGTGTGTCTGTATGACAAGAGTGTGTCTGTGTGGCAAGAGCTATCGAGGCTGTGAATGTCCGCAAATTTGATGGTTTTAATTTTAATGAGTTTTATATGTTTATAAGGTTTTCTGTGATAATGTACATCAATTAATCGTCATTGGGCTCAACTTGACAACACAAATTCGTGAATCTCGATGTTTCCCGAGACGACTTCTACTTCTTCGTCATTAATCCACAAAGGCATTGAACATCACGTATAGTTCTATAAAGTGCGATAATTCTAATGATAATTAATTACTACCCTCGTAAACATGTGCAGTGCGACTTAATGTAAAATTAAATTCGGAAACACGTAAGGGAGTTGACGCGTGTTCCCTATGTGTTCCCATTAAAATCTAATAATAATCGTCTGGGGCACCATTAACAGGGACGTCGGCCGATTTTGGAGAGAGGCGCCACCCCCCTTCCCCCCCCCCCCAATTCGTTGGCTGGGATACATGCCCCCCCCCCCCCCCCCCACCCCCCACCCCCAGCTAATCGGATGTTGGACTTACGCCGCGGCCCCCACTTTCTGCATTTCCTGGATCCGCCCCTGGTTAACGCCCTTTAATGAGGGCTGGTCCATGATACTAGTTGGCAGGCCGTTCCACAAACTAATGGTTCTTGGGAAAAAGCTCCCCTTATAGCCATTAGTGTGGCAGCTCACTCCACGAACCTGCGTGCATGGTTATGGCGCGTATTTCTTGTCAAATTTCAATTCGACATGCGTTATCAAAGTTCAACATTCGTCATTATAGTTTAGTCACCGATCGTTATTAAAGTTCGACATTCGTTGTTAGAGTTCGACATTCGTTATTAAAGTGCGACATTCGTTATTTAAGTCAATATTAGAGTTCGACATTCGTTGTTAGAGTTCGACATTCGTTAATAGAGTTCGAAGTTCGTTATTAGAGTTCGAAGTTCGTTATTCAAGTTCGACATTCGTTATTCAATGAGACTGGGTCCGACCGCGCGAAATTTGGCAGAGCGAGGAAACTGGGAAACGTGCTTAACACGCATGCGCAAACGTCTTGGACATTTTCCTACATCCTGCAGCATGTCTGGCCTTACAGCTAAAGATGTTTTCCTCTCTAGGATACAGTCTCTTATTCAATTTCTAAACAACTTTGATGGCTTTGAGTTTGTTACAGGAAATCTGGATAACTTAATTACGCGTGCTAATATGTTGTATCACCATGCTGTACGTCTCGCATCAGTTGACATGGTCGGGGAGAGTACGATCAACAAGCTAAGAAGTATTGTCGATTTGCTACAAGAGAAGGGTACGGTGGCTTATAAGGGCCATCATGAGAAACCGAGAATGCGAGATACGAGAATCCGAGATGCGAGAATCCGAGATGCGAGAATCCGAGATGCGAGAATCCGAGTTGCGAGAATCCGACATGCGAGAATCCGACATGCGAGAATCCGACATGCGAGAATCCGAGATAGGAATAGCGGGGAGGCCTGGGACCTAATTACAGTCCATGTGGTAATTTTATAGTACGTTGGCCCTCGACCCCCCGCGATATAGTGTCCTTCTCCCCTCCCTCGCTTTCTTTGGATTAACAGCGTGCACAATTTGTGAGGAAATCTAGCGGTGATTTGCGAAGACCGAAAGATGGAATCTCGTATAGAATAGAGTTACGTTATCTTGTTCAATAGTATGGTAAATCAGGATGCTGACTACTTACTCAGTAACGAACAAGATAGATTAAAGCAACTTACTTCTGTACAAGAGTCGGCCTATAATGCACCAGTTAATTGAAACCACGACATAGCGGGGCATTTAACATTTTCTCTTGGTCAATAACAGTTATTGAAAACATTAGACTACCCCTACCCCCGGGGAACCTTGGCTAACCATGTACACTATTAATAGCTCAGATTTGGGAATTATTTTTAGTATTCCCTGGCCGGGCCATCTTGGAATGTTTTGATAAGTTTGCAGTTGTTCAGAAATGTGTCGATCGCTGGAGAGTGGTTGCCATATAAAATTACCCTACGATCGCCGAGATATACCTATAGCCTAACTCAAAGCTCTGAAAATGTTAAATCTGCGCTATTTTGACGAATTTCTCATGGACTGTAATTAGGTCCCAGGCCTCCCCGCTATTCCTATCTCGGTTTCTCGCAACTCGGATTCTCGCATCTCGGATTCTCGCATCTTGGATTCTCGTATCGCGCATCTCGGATTCTCGCATCTTGGATTCTTGTATCTCGCATCTCGGATTCTCGCATCTTGGATTCTCGTATCTCGCATCTCGGATTCTCGTATCTTGCATTCTCGGTTTCTCATGATGGCCCTTGTAAGCCACCGTAACCATGTCAACTGATGCGAGACGTACAGCATGGTGATACAACATATTAGCACGATTTCCTGTATCAAACTCAAAGCCATCAAAGTTGTTTAGAAATTGAATAAGAGACTGTACCCTAGAGAGAAAAACATCTTTAGCTGTAAGGCCAGACAGGAAAATGTGTTAAGCACGTTTCCCAGTTTCTGCTGCCAAATTTGGCGCGGTCGGACCCAGTCTCATTGAATAACAAATGTCGAACTTGAATAACGAACTTCGAACTCTTAACAACGAATGTCGAACTTAAATAACGAACTTCGAACTCTAATAACGAACTTCGAACTGACTCTAATAACGAATGTCGAATTTTAATAACGAACGTCGAACTCTAATATTGACTTAAATGACGAATGTCGCACTTTAATAACGAATGTCGAACTCTAACAACGAATGTCGAACTTTAATAACGATCGGTGACTAAGCTATAATGACGAATGTTGAACTTTGATAACGCATGTCGAATTGAATTTTGACAAGAAATACGCGCCATACATGGTACTGCCTGGTGCTACTGAGGCGCTGGGGCCAGTGAATGTATGTTGATTTGGGAATTGCTGTCATGCCCTTGGTTATTTTATAGAGCATGGCCATTCTTGCTTTTACCCTTCTAGACTGGAGGGTATCACGAGTCGAGGATGAATCTAAATTTGATGACTGCCACGTTACCAAGAAACAACCAATGTGAGCGCACGTTAGATCCCTTCTAGACTGGAGATATATAACAACAACCAATGAGATCACACGTTAGATCCCAACAAACCCGAGATATATAACAACAACCAATGAGATCGCACGTTAGATCCCAACAAACCCGAGATATATAACAACAACCAATGAGATCGCACCATTAGATCCCAACAAACCCGAGATATAAAACAACAACCAATGAGATCGCACGTTAGATCCCAACAAACCCGAGATATATATAACACCAACCAATGAGATCGCACGTTAGATCCCAACAAACCCGAGGTATATACCAACAATCAATGAGAGCGCACGTTAGATCCCAACAAACCCGAGATATATAACAACAACCAATGAGATCGCACGTTAGATCCCAACAAAGCCGAGATATATAACAACAACCAATGAGATAATAATAATAATAATAATAACACTTTATTTAATGAGGATATGCAGATAAAGTTTACACTTGTTTCCAATCTGGTCCTCCTAACTATTATATGCCAAGATAGAAACATGATATAATTACATTATAAGACATAATAGATAATTCTTTAACAACTCAAAAAGGAATATACATTATTGGGAAGATATGAAAAAACATTGAATAAAATATAAACACTATAGCTTTAGAATTATACAATTAAAAACATATATGTAAACGCAAGGTGGATCTAGAAACATCGTTAGACATCACAGTCAGTAAAACCTATTGCTCTTCAACTCATTAGCATTAGATCCCAACAAACCCGAGATATATAACAACAACCAATGAGAGCGCACGTTAGATCCCAACAAACCCGAGGTATATACCAACAGCCAATGAGAGCGCACGTTAGATCCCAACAAACCCGAGGTATATAAACAAGAACGTTTAACGGTACGTACTTCCAGCTACAGGCGGCATCTGCGGTTTGATGGATATTCTACGTCTGCAGTAGAAACTACGAGCATTAGGGTCTTTAACCCCAATCCACTGGACATCTGATGGTATACCGCTGACCGTGTTACCGTTGGCGCCGTGCAGGACGGCGATAGGCCACTCGCTGTCGTCATAGTCTTTCTTTTGCCAGTTGCTATAACCCTTGGTAGTACACTTCCAGCTAGCGTCTGTTTGAATTCCGTTGCCGAATTTGGCCATAAATCGTCCTGGTCCACCGTTGTTTCTTGCGTACACGGCAACAACTTGTATGTCAAGAGAGAACATGTAGCTGAGGAAAAATGAAATGGTTGTTAGGACTCCGGGATTACCGGATCGCAAGTTTAACTTGGTTATTGGGTTTGTTTTTGACTGCTATGTATTGACCACACACAATCCTGGGGTCAATCATGAAAGAGAGGTTGGTCGGTCTAGCTGTTTTAAAATACTCTCCAAAAGTTTTAATGTTGTCCCCCGCACCCGTTTGTTTTAAATGTTTCTAAACTTCAAAATGTCGGGAATAGCACGAAAATGTATACATTTACCATCATGGGACGAATCAATATACACGTGTATTTTACAAGTTTGCATGGCCGTTGTTTCAATGCCAGAAAAGAATGGCCAGACTTGTAAAATACACGTATAAAAGTTTAATTGAATTGGCACCTGAATCGACCCACCTCACGACTTTCATGATGCGATTTCAGGACTGGGTTCCTGTTTGTGGTCTACAGGGATTACATAAATTATCAAACTATGCCTCGCTGAGATGCCTAAACGTTTGCGAGGTTGTAATATACAGAAAGAATATAAACGCTTTATAATAGACTACCTTTGTGCCCTGTTCCATACGCCATTGTCCCTTCCAAGGTTTTGTCCATTGCCATAGACGAAGGCTTGGTCATCCACAGTTAACATAGCCTCGAGACCTTCAAACAACAAGTGATCATTCTTTTCCCCTTCTTCAAGTTCTAGAGTGCACTTTAGAAAGCGCTTAGTTTTATTATTATTATTTTTTAGTCTGTACACGGATTATCGTTATTAGGCAATATAGCTCAATAAATTTTCCTGCCTCTGTTTCCTGTTTTAAACACGCGGGATCCTGGGAGAATAAACAGAAAATCAAGAGCCTGTAGCCTCTTGTATAAACAGCCTTTTAAGCCCATCAGGACGCGCGTTTTCTGAGGTTATATAATAACTATTATAATAATCATTAATAGAAGTTATTAATATTATTATTATCATCATCATCATCTCTATTATTTTAACTAACGAATAGAAGATGGTTGTCCATGTTCTATTTAAAATGCACGCTCGAGGTCTGAAAAGCTGCGGAGGCACGAGTGGAACACGAGTGATACACGAGTGGAACAAGAGTGTATTCAGCAGCATTTTAAGACATTGAAAGTGCATTAAATTTTACAGAAAATG
Organism: Actinernus sp. WN-2022; assembly: GCA_030867875.1. Lineage (NCBI taxonomy): Eukaryota > Metazoa > Cnidaria > Anthozoa > Actiniaria > Actinernidae > Actinernus > Actinernus sp. WN-2022. The sequence continues at coordinate 4,330,547 of JAOWCC010001679.1, read as the reverse complement.
GAGAACCATTTATTTGTTTTATAATATAATCATGCACATTGAGCTCAAGCCTTTCAGCCAATAGAATCGCACGTTCTTAGGATGATCCCATAATTTATATTATATTTCGTTATTTACTCTATCATTACTACCAATAATTAATTTAATTATTACCATTCTTGCATAACTGTTATTAACTGACACATGGCAATAGCTAGCTTTCGATATATGTTTTACTTGTCACGCACAAAGGTTTCACCATGAGCTTCGATTCGGGGTAAATGAAATTTATTTTATTCTCCAACAGTAGAATAATAGAATAGGTTCATGTACCCGTAGCCGGGTTGTGCGTAGCCTGCTATGCAGACGTATTTTTTCACTCTCATAAATTCGAAGAAAAAAGTAACGTCTGCTTACCCAAGCACGACGTCAGCACGTTTGTTTTATTTTCTGCCCAATCAAAGCCATTGTTAGAATGTTAGTGAATTGGCGCGCCATTAAACACTCTCTTATGATTGGTCAATGGCAAATGTATTGTCTGAATTCCTTTTAAATGCAACATTACGTCACTTTCCAGGATATGGAAGGTAAAATCTGATTGGTTCATAACACAATGAGGTGTACATATTGGAAACTAATTAAGCGCTCGGGTAAGCAGACGTTACTTTTTTCTTCGAATTTATGAGAGTGAAAAAATACGTCTGCATAGCAGGCTAGGTTGTGCGTGACAAGTCAACCATATATCAAAAGTGTGCGTGACAAGTCAGGCCCGTAGCTAGTATTGCCTCGGTAAAAAAAATGGTGTTTGCATAGAAAAACGTATGTTATTAAATTCTAACTTTTTATTGAGCGATTGTTTCTTGACATTTTAATTAATAGTGCCTCGGTAAAAATTGAAGTGAAGCACGGGCTGTTGTTTACTCACCAACACAGTAATCATAGCTGCCATCCCTGTCGTAGTTGGGTGTGTGCGAACACCAGGGGGTGTTGGACTTCACTGTGATACACGAGGTGTATGTGGCTCCTTTGTACACGAACGGGAACACACAGCACTTGTTGCTTCGTGTTTTGACAGGGCAGTTTGCTGAAATTCAAATGATAACCATAATAAATCTGAATATCCTATAAATATTACGATACAACCAATCAGAGCTTGAAGCTTTCTAATGAAATACTACCCTTTATACAATAAACGGCAGCGAACCGAACGGTCTGATTGGTGGATAGCCATGATCTATTAGAGTACAAATTGCGCAAATGACGTCACAAGATCACACGCGCGCTCTATTATATTTTGTTGAGAAAGTTCACTAATTATTGAAAAAAACTTATGTCATTTGGCCGTACGTCTATCCACTTATTGATGCACAGATGACGTCACGACGTGACGTCACTTTACTACGTCTCGTGGCACACTTCTTTGTTCTCTTCTCGTTGTGACGTCATCTGTGCATCTGTAAGAGACGCACGGCCAAATGACATCTGTTTGCTAAGTACTTCATGGCTAGATCAAGCCAATCAAAATACAAAAACTTCCTGCATTGTTTCCTTATATGGAGTCACTCATAATCTAGCAAGGTTCGTTGTCTACCAAATATAATTATTGATCTTGAGGTATTTCGCCATCTTTTGTGGGAAATCAAAAATAATTAACCAGCAAATGTCTAAAAATATTTTTATTAGTCCAGTAGTGTGGATCTCAAAGTTTTTCGTCTATTCGATCATTCAGTACCGAACGAGAGGAAAGCACGGAATGTTGAAGCGTCAGTTAGAGGAGAAGTTTGTTGCATACTGAACTATGAAAATGATATGCCATTTTGTCTGAAGCTATTCTTTGAAAATATCTTCAGAGTAAACGTCAGTAACTGTCTAACTGATCTGTTTGTGTTGTTGCTATGGATTTATATGATTGGCAGTTCTTCAGCCAATCAGATCTCATGTGCTCGCCATTTCCTTCTCCCACGGTTTTCTTTGCAGAGGACTGAGACTGAGTAATCTGATTGGTTGATTAAAAGGCGTGGCCCTAAATTCTTAAATTTCAAAGCCGGACTAATAACCAAACGCACGGATCTATATTATATAGGAAAATCACATGCCTGACGAGGTAATTCCACTTTCAGCTTTGGCTATGCGATTCTATATTTAATCGAAATTATGATACATTTATAGTGCAACCATGCAGGTTATACTATTGGTCATTCTATACTAGCTATCAAGGGACATTTAGATCGAACATAGTCAAACTTTTTTAATTTTCCCAAATAGGGCTTGTTTAACCGGAGAACACGGTTGAGTTTGTGACGTGTATGAGATAAACACTGGTATTATCAACTGAAAGTCGATCAAGGTATGCTAATTAACCGCCGCGGGACGCGAATAGCAGTTCACGTTTCGAGCGCTAGTCCTTCGTCAGAGCAAACTGAGGAAGCATGAGATATACGATATATATATATATATTTATAATATAGATACGATAGTACGCGCGCTCTCATTGGCTAAAAAACATGTTTTATCAGAGTATATAACATGGTTTGCCGTGTTTTATTGTTTTCAACTGGCGGTTTCCTTTCATCGCGCGTGTAAATCTATATTATAAAACAGATAAAGAAGCCTTAAATCCATGTGTTATCATGGCCAAGGCTTCTTTATTTGTTAAATATATACGTATATCGTATATATATATATATATATACATCATGAGATATATTTGTACTGCCTACCTCCACTAGACGCCTCGCTGAGTCTGTCCGGCAAAAGAGAAAACGTTTGCTTTATTAGTGAGCTGAAACTAATGTTCTGAGAAGCAATATTAATACTCTGAACTTCAGTTAACTTTAAATTCTGGCATTCCAGTTTGTAACCACAGAAGTTACGAAATGAAACCTGTTCGTTCTCGTTTGCTTATTAAAGCCCGAGCTAAGCCTAACCACTTGTTTGAGCGTCTAAATAATTTCAATTTAAAAAAGTTTAAAGCTGTACTACAAAAATCTAAGAGAATAACTTTGATTTATTTATGTTTTCTTTATTGTATAAAGAGTTTACTGAAAGCTTTGATGTAACCTTTATGATATAAAGAAAATCGTAAAGCTCTATACCGTAAGATATAGCTTCCACATTACAGTTAAATACTTCAAAAAAGAAATATCAAAGGAACAATGGAATCAAAAACTCCTTATACAAAGCAACCAAAGAGAAAAGAAAAACTAAAGAAAGATAGAAAGAAGGAGTATCGTAAAAACACTCCCTTACCTGAAGATCAGCATACACATGAGACACAAAGCAGACAGGATGTTCTGCATGACTGTGCAATGTCGAAGAGGAAAACTCCCAATTGAGACTGAGAGAGAGAATAATATAGCGCTACGTGGTAAAGAGCCACCTCCTTTCGCGGAGAAAAAGAAACCAAAAAACGATTTCTCAGGAAACAATTGTGATTAAATCTCAGTCATTATTTACCTGCTGATCGTTAGTAACTATAACAACTTTACTATTGGTTATTTTGTCAAAATTAGTGGGACTTTTGGAAACATTTAACTGACAAAGTAACGAGACAAATGAACCGTTTAGCGATACTGTTTTACTCGACAGGACAAAGAGTTCACATACAGTTCGGTTCCTTTGTTATACAAATACTCTGGAATTAACGTCGAAATCGAATCACTTGTAATGTGGAATTAAACCAAGGTAAATGTTTCAGGTATATATAGAATATCAACTTTAGTAATCCAGGTATCTTGTTCTCAGTCGTTTCTAAGTAACTGCAATGATTCCTGATGAATTCAAACAACGTTTCAATAAACCCAACTCCTCAAATCAAACATTGATCTGGTATTTTCCAATAGGAAATAATTGTTTGCTCAAGACTAGGTCAATAGACGAACATGTCTTCATGGATACTGTAAACACGAACTGGCGAATTTCCTTTCGATTACTTTGTAGAGTAAAGTCACTAAGAGGTGTAAATTAATCCGAAAACTAAAATTCAACTTTTTAAATTTTATACCCCGGCTTCAGGAAATAATCCAACCTTTCAAGCCATACTTGTGTCACGACTTTTCTCGGTACTTTAAGGTCGGTACTAAAAACACTATCCACTATAATAGTGTGAACAGGCACGGGGCAATTCGACACAAAAACCTATCCGCTACAAAGTATAGATCACTTTCAAGAACGGAGCGGCGCAAACTGAAATAGCACAAAAATCGGACCGAAAAACAGCGTTTCAAGTATGAACAGGAGAACTACCGTTATGGTTTTCATACCGGCACAAAACTTATGGCCAAATACTGCTGAAATCTTTAGGTGGAAAATAATCATTTAAAAAATATTTTACTCAGACCCTCGTTTAAAATGATTTCACTAAATGTAAACTGTTATCAAGCTGTTGTTTTAGTGTATTTTGCATAGGCTCGAGCAGTTGTTTTTCTAAAGCTGTGTGTTCTGACTTCCAAAAGAATTTATGATAAAGCATTTTGTCTAAAAGTCCACAAAAAAGCACTGATATATAGCGAGTGAATTTTGCTTCACTGAAATTTTAATTTACTGCATTCTGAGGTACATTGTGTAGATGTTTTTGGCATTGTTTGATTCCATTCATTCTAAACACAATTTGTTTTAACCAAAGGGATGCCCTAGGACCCAGTCCCCTTAGCTACGGTCATCCAACTTCATTCTGAAGCCCAAAGGAATCAAGAAAATCGTTAGTTTAAAAACACCTACTAAAAGAAATACAACTAACAAGTCTGAAAAGGCGAGAATGAAGAAAAACAATGATGTGAATAAGTCCAAGGTTTTCATTGAAAGCTTTTCAGCGGTTTAATTGGATAGTTTTGTTAACTCATGCATGCAAGTAGATAATATATTTTTGTAGATAATTGGCAGGGAAAGTGTTCAGGAAACACATCGAGATGTGCCGGCTATTAGTGAATAGCAAAGCACTGATAAAACAGGCCATTCACATGGAATGATAGAACTGGATAAACTCCAGCTTCCGCTGGACGTGTTTTACCATTAAGACTATTGATCTCCATCTATGTTCTATCAGTAGCTGTCTCTTTACATAACATCAAACGTGCTCAGTCACTGTCCCATATTTCCGTTCAACTGTAAACCTGTATTAACCAGTGTTAACCTATTTAAACCAGTGTAAACCTATCATAAACCTATCCCGAGCTTTCTGGGTCAAGTTATTTTCGACGTTATTACGCGACTACCGAAGTGAATTAATCAAAATAACTGAAATTACAACAAAGAAATGATGAAATCCAAGTGGAGACAAAAACTAGAGAGCAAAATATTTGCTTCCTTCCTGAAGGGATAACTGATGCGAGTATAAGTTGATACATAGAGGTTATTACACGGAAAGTAATACGACTTGGTATTTTTAAGAGTCAGTTATATTTTAGAGCCTGAAAGGCGAGAAAAGTAAAATTGACGAGTAAAAATTCCCAGCCGTATTACACAACTCTCCGTGGGAAACAGTGAGTTTTGTTTCCCCGAGATCTCGATGTTTTTTTCCGGGAAACATCGAGATTTCGGGGGAACAAAATTCACTAATTTCCAGAGAGTTGTTATATACCCTGCGAGCAGAGGCTTCTGAAACTCCGCGAAAAGAAGGATCTGCACCATTCGTGTTTTTTCGCCCAAGATTCTGGGCTTGTCAAACCTGTTATACCGGTTTATCAGCAAGCAAACCAATACGCTAACAAAAATGTCATACCACCTTTTGTTATGCTCTGATCACGTACGCTAGCGTGCAGCAATGCACTGTCACCCACTGACGTCACGGTTTTGATTAAATTTCCCGCTCATCTACTTTAGCCATAGTTAATAGAGTGGAATGGTTAGGAAACCCGGCAAACTTCAAAGGGGCTAACAAAGGCGCTGCGATTTAGGTTGGAAGGGGGAAAGACAAAAGATTGTGCACGTTTATAGTTCATTAGCGTTCCCTGAACGACTGAACTCACGCGTTTCTATTGGCTGAATGATTAACACATTGGAATTTTTATTGTCTTTTGTGCACGGTGGTGGTTGAAAAAAGCTAACAAAGACCTATAACAAAGAAGGTCGCTGGGTTTCCTAACCATTCCACTCTATTAACTATGCTTTAGCGGATAGCATGCAGTTTGTTTGGTACCCGTCATGTGACCTAAAATCAACCAATGAGGGCATGCGTTATATCTGGACTAACAACATAAAGTCTCTTATCATTTTACCCTTACGGCTCCGCGCGCAGTAACCATTTACCAAAACACGTGTTTGACGTGTAGGGCCGGAAAAAGCCGTCCGGTCCTGCTTCATCTGATCAGTGGTTGATGTTCTGCCGTTATTAAATCAAACCATGCAAGTGGTCATATGATAAAAATCTTATCAGAGGTTCGAGCCGGTCATTTTGTACGTGCACTCAGTCCGTACATCACGTGATCTCGAGCCAAATATTACCCCGTCCGGCCCTCCCACTCAGTCAATAAGTAGATATTAAATATTTGCACTCGTATTTGCACTCTGGAACGCCCAGTCGTACAATAAAACGCTTATAGCCGGAGTATAATCTATATAGTCAAGTCAGCGGAGCTCCAAGTATATACTGGTTCACTTATAAAATAATGCAACTGTCATTGAAAATAGAATATGGAAGGAAACAATAACAATAGAGTAGCAGAACATTATATAAAAAGATAAGAAAATAATACCGGCCCGAACACAGATAGAATCAACGACCTTCGAGTTCCCGCGCGGCCAGTTAGACCACTCGGCCATCTTGCACGTTTGTAACAGAGTTCCCGCGCGGCCAGTTAGACCACTCGGCCATCTTGCACGTTTGTAACAGAGTTCCCGCGCGGCCAGTTAGACCACTCGGCCATCTTGCACGCTTGTAACAGAGTTTCCGCGCGGCCAGTTAGACCACTCGGCCATCTTGCACGTTTGTAACAGAGTTCCCGCGCGGCCAGTTAGACCACTCGGCCATCTTGCACGTTTGTAACAGAGTTCCCGCGCGGCCAGTTAGACCACTCGGCCATCTTGCACGTTTGTAACAGAGTTCCCGCGCGGCCAGTTAGACCACTCGGCCATCTTGCACGTTTGTAACAGAGTTCCCGCGCGGCCAGTTTGACCACTCGGCCATCTTGCACGTTTGTAACAGAGTTCCCGCGCGGCCAGTTAGACCACTCGGCCATCTTGCACGCTTGTAACAGAGTTTCCGCGCGGCCAGTTAGACCACTCGGCCATCTTGCACGTTTGTAACAGAGTTCCCGCGCGGCCAGTTAGATCACTCGGCCATCTTGCACGTTTGTAACAGAGTTCCCGCGCGGCCCGATGCACGAGCGAATTAGCACCGTACATGTACATAGGATGAAAGCAAAAATGGACGACTTCCGGTTTCCCTCGCGCCCGAACCCGGCGGCGCCAACCTCGTTCCCAGGGGTCTTTACGCGCCTAATCAAAGATGGCGTCGAAAGTCATCTTTGATTTAGGCGTGTAAAGACCCCTGGGAACGAGGTTGCCGTCGCGCCTGAAACTGCGCTGTACTTGCGCGCGCACTGCTACAACCAGGCGACCCATTCTCGTTCCCAGTGCCTCCTCAAACTAACTAAAAAAGTTGAGAATGCCAGCCGACCCATTTTCAACCCCAGACCCTTCTCTTATTTCTTACTACGCACGCTCGACGGAATTTCGTAGTAAGAAATAAGAGAAGGGTCTGGGGTCTAGAATGCATGCGACCAAAGGCAGCCCAAGCTCTGTATCTGCACTGTGTGACTACAGTCCCTGTATCATATAGTTTACTAGAAAAAAAAAAAAGAAAAAAAAGTATTGAACTTTGAAGAACTTGTTTTGTGTTATCAAGTGTCTTTAAGTATCATATTTCAATCTTAGCGCTCTGGAACCTGGTTTAGTATATACGTTTTCTAGCTCGCTCTTGTTCTTATTTACTCTGTACTTATTAGCAAGATGAACCACAGTAATCCAGAGCTGTATGTAAACAACCTGAGCCACAGGAAGCCCGAGCTGTATTATGAGCGCGCGGGCAAACAACCAACTAAATCAACACATTACACAGCAGAATCAAGTCAAAAGGACATATTATTTCACAATCGATTACATGAGTGAGTTTCGGGGACTCTGCTAACAAATAATGGATTAACATAAAGACATGATATCAGTGACAAATACACAAAATGTGAGGATGGTTAGCCTGTGATTTTTGTGTTGAATGTCTTGGAGATCGGACCTCGGCAGCAAACATATTCACAAAGTATCTTAAAACTGAAGTTTTTCCAGGGATTTTGACGTAAATTTACGCTAGCTTTGACCTTTGATCAATAACGTTAAATAATAATTCTTCTATTTCTTGTTGCCTTAGTTAGCCTACTCCAAGTCACAGTTCACCTACATTGTAACACTGATTTTCTTACAGCTAGCTATGCTTATACAAATGCAAATCTATAATTGATCATCAAATTCTCTATGATATCAAAGTTGTTTTGATACACATCTATTGAAATTCCACTGTTGGAAAAGAAAAGTCCAATGCTCTTGACTTCCTAACAGTTTAATTGTCACTTGCTCCTCTACACATATTTTAAAGTCCCCAAAACCTTTAATGTGACATAAATATACAAAAAATACCACAGATTATGACTGTCTTGGTAATATTCCAACTTCATGTACAGTACAAAGTCCAAGCAGGTGATTGGTTAATAACAGTGCTTTATTGGTGACCATAGCATGATGTGTGCTCAGTTGGAATATTAAAAGGATTAGAGACTTTATGTTTGTGTTTCATTGATAAATACAGGCACTTGCTGAGTCAGTACGATGGACTCAACATTTCTTCTGCATTTGGCCTTCAGCCTTGTGCAGTATTCATTATATTTCGTTCATTATACAGTCTGTACATGCCAGTATTTATCAGTATTCATTATATTTCGTTAATCATACAGTCTATACATGCCAGTATTTGTCAGTATTCATTGTATTTCGTTCATCATACAGTCTGTACATGCCAGTATTTATCAGTATTCATTATATTTTGTTCATCATACAGTCTATACATGCCAGTATTTGTCAGTAATAATTCATTATATTTCGTTCATCATACAGTCTGTACATGCCAGTATTTGTCAATAAAACATGCACAACTGTCTTTAACCCTTAATTATGACACCATCCACATTTAGAATTAATTAGACACGTCATCAAAGCAAAGTTGGAATGAAGAGGATGCTGGAAGGAACACAGGAATATAAAGGGAAAAGACGGATTCACATAACCAGATGTCTGTGTTCTGATTGGATGCGACAGGCCATGTGTTACCAGGATGCTGCCATAGGTTGAGGGTTCTGTAAGTATGACATCACAACTGCTGAGACTGATAACCTGTGGGGGGAAGGGACAGGATGCATTTAAACAGTAATGGCAACTTCAGATCATTGTATTCTCACAGCAAATTTTGACATGACCCATGAGGATTGAATGTGGCAAAATCCTTTTTTTTCTGAAATATATTTTTCTTTTACATGAGGACACACATTTATGCACATTGAGCAGTTCCATCCCATGGACATTACATCTCAGACAAGATTTTGAACCTTTCTATTTCTCTAGATATAGTAATATGCCAAAAGACAGTTTGCCAAATTTTCAATATCATTTATAACTTCCATTTTCAAATTTACCATAATCCCCTCTCATATGGAACTGCCCATTTACTTATTTGCAAGGATACAGCATACATTTGTAGGTACAAATAGAGAGTATTGCAAGTAAGGGGTATAAAATTCTAATAAATGTGCCAGTTAGTCAGATACAATGTACACGTAATGATACTTACAGAAAGCTACTAAACATCTGCTTGGTGTCTTCTGAAGATCTGGCATTGGCAAAACTGATGAATGAACAGTAAACTGCAGCCCATGCAGCCCATTTCAACTGGGGAAATAGAAGAATTATTATGTTATATATACACCAGTTAGTGTAAGAATACCCTGCCATTTTTGATGGCATCTTACTGAATACCTGTCACCATGGTCTACAGTCCTGATGTCATGATTTCAATTAACTGCCAGTGTGGTCCACAGTCCCAAACGGATGAATTATATTTATGATGTGACTTGGTAGTCATTTAAATAGCAAAGTATATCCATGTAGCAGTGAAACCAACTGCCACTGCAGTCATAGTTTAAGTGACAATAATAATAATCTTTATTATATTTGACAAAATACAAATCAAATTTACTTCCTATTACAAAAATACATAAACATCAAGAAGTACATTATGAATACAATGTTTTATACACAAAATATTAAAAGCTAAATAAGTTAGATCTAATTCATAACTAAGTTGTATTTAAAAATGATTATGTTAAAATAGCTATCTTTAAACCACTCTGTATTAACGCTAGGCCACAAGGATTCTTGCATATGAAGGTGATTGGAGGATTCCTATACAACTGGTAGGAGAGTCTTAACTGGGTCATTATCAGAATAGTCCAGTTTCATATTCTAAAATTACTGCTGAATACAGACACATTTATACAGGGTTAGCCTCGCTCTTAAGTTAAACATTCATAAATACCAGCGAGAAGGTGCAAAACATGAAACCACAAGAATACGCAGAGTTGTGAAAAGCCCACCTTCTCGCTGGTATTTATGAAGTTTAACTTAAGAACATTAAGGCTAATCCTGTAAAAATGAATCTGTAGTCATTGCATTAAGTGGTAATTTCCGAATACGAATCTGGAATATTGCTTGCCTTCTTAAAAATAGATATACATGTATTACTTTTTTCTATCAAGGAGTAAAATACATAACTTCTCAGACTGATGTATATCTACATTTAAAACATCTACATGTAGTTAAAAAACATTGAACTGTTGTAAGCCCAGGCACAGATGATCCATATACAGATACATGCATGTAAACCATAAGTAATTTTCAATAAAACTAATGCCTTAAAGTGCAAGTAGTGCCATAAAACAACAACTCTTTTTGCTCCAAATTCTATTTCTGATATACTTTAGTTGTCAAACTTAGTTCTTTTTGGGAGGCAGGAGCAGAAATTAAAATAGAATAAACATTACCCGAATTGCGGGATTGATTCATCTTGATGTGACAATGAAAACCTAGAGGATTTTATTGTAGTAGTTTTCTCTAGGGAGGAAGTTAATTCATCTTATGACGTCACAGGATCCATGAAAAGTAACCAAAATTAGGGATTAAATGCCAGAAATGTTACAAAATTTGCAAGATTAATACCTTTTTGTGAAAAACAAACACAATAGTAAAAAAAATTTTTAGACATGATACTTGCACTTTAAACAACAGACCAATTTCCTTCTGATTAAGACCTTCCTTTCTCAAGAATCTAATAACATATAGGCATTTATTGGTGGCATAAAGTATACATATAACTGTTCAGTCAACCTGCAATTAGATTGGAACATCACCATATCCTCTATTATGTGACAAATGCTCTCGTGAAAAGTGAGTTCCTTGCAAATTACTAGAATTACATTGCATATCATTAGTAGATGACCAGTCCATAATTAAGCAGTTTACAAAACGATAGTTCAAAAGTCAACGAATTCTAAGGGACTGTTCATTATTTTGGCTGGGGGGGGGTGTTTCGAGTGGGTGGGGACATTTCAAAATCAGTTTGAAAGTGGTGGGGTAATTATTTTGATACACAGACGAAGAGGGGGAGGGGGGGTACATTTTTATTTCTTGTTAAATTTTCATATACAGTCTGCAGTTCAACTTTTTAGTGTTCGTATCCAAGGTAATCCAACTGAATGTTCAATGTACATTATACACACTGAAACATATTTTATAAACGTCTGAAAAAATATATTTTTTCCACGTGCCAGCATAATATGTTTGCTCTGATTGAGAGATCTAATTCTCATCAGAGGATCTTCTTGTGCCTCCAGTGCTCATCTGACATACATGAAGTGGGTGGATCTTTTATAATATACAATGTATAGCTTCAACAGAACATTCTATTGTTCTCTCAAATCGTATTTTTTCTATGCCCACGGTATTGGGTCTGATTCAGTACAAGTGCCGATACTTTCTTTTCCAGTGTTTCCATGTTTTGCTAGCTTAAGTACAACTATTTTCTTTTCTGAGTGAGTTTGTGAAAAACTGCAGACTTCACATTTGATTGATGTTCATCATCATCATCATTTTAAAGTCCATAATTAATCCATGCAAGCATGGGTTAGACTGTTCATGTAATTGCAGATCGCCACTTTGCACGATTCTGCGCAACCTCACATCTAAGTCCTTTTGCATGAAGGTCCTCCTTGATTACCTGCTCCCAGGTTTTGCGGGGCCTGCCACAACCCCTTTCACCATTAACTTCCAGGTTTCAAACTTTCTTCAGCCAACTGCTATCCTCACTTCTTTCGACATGACCGTACCAACGCAAACGTCTTTGCCGCATCACATCCATAATTGGCTTGATGTCCAGTCGCGCTCTTAGTTCTTCACAGGAGTACATATCTCTCAAAGATACACCGCACATCCAGCGGATCATGGACATTTCATTTCGATGTACATGTAGCCTTTTTGTGTCCTCGACTTTTACAGGCCAGGTTTCACTCCCATACAGCATTACACTACGTACACAGGTTTTGTAGAGCTCTCCTCTCACTTTCAATGATGCTGCCTTAGTTGTAAGTAGTGGTAAAAGTTATCTGAACTTATTCCATCCACAACGTACCCTGGTTATAGTACTTGATTCAGCACCACCACCAGCATATCACCGAGGTAACAGAATCTGTCGACCACATCAAGGCTACTTCCTGCAAGCACCACCTTTTCTGTTGTGTTGTTATTATTACCACTGCCATTACGGCATCGTGAGCAGACAAAATCAACAGCCTTTGACAGTTTTCCTTTAACACCACTGCATTTCGCATGAACCCAACTTTTGCAAGTAGGGCATAGAATGGAGTTCCTGCCCACACCTTTCCGACATACACCACAGGGCTATTTACCAGACTTGTTTTGGGGGTAGAGTCCATGTTGAGATAACATAACTTTTGTCTTTCCGATGTTTACACGTAGACCTTTTTCTTCCATGCCGCGCTTCCATTTATCATACAAACTTTCCAGCTCTTCAAGACTACATTTATGTGCAGTTTTTTACACAAGACTTGCAACTTCAGGGACAGAGCGGGTCACAAAAATAATGTTCAGGGGTTGGGTGGAGTGGGATAATTATTTTAACCTGGGCATTATCAAGGGGGGTAAGTTTTTCATATATTGGAGTTTGAGGGGAAGGGGGTAATTTTTTCTATGCTTGAGCCATAAATAATGAACAGTACCTAATTAATGTAACCAAGGTTTGTTGAATATTATGACTATCGCGGACTGTGGTGGCAGTGTTTCCATGAACTTTTTAGAGTGGATGGGTATTCTATACTTTAAAAATGGCAAATTATATACAAAACGTATACACTAGCTAATACAGGGTATGCTTAATCCATTCTATACTTGGCTTGATTCAAATACTCAGGGCCGGAAGTCACGTGTCAAGTTGTAATAACAAAAATTCTGCAATTATTCAGTACTATTTCACCGTTTACTTGTGAACCCTAGCTCTAAATACTTGAGAACTCGTTTTGTGACGGTTAGGGTTCGTTCTGGGGCCAGGGAGACGCAATGTATTCATAGGCAGTCAAACACTATTCACTTCCGGCCCCTAGTACTTGAATTGCACCAGCAACTATAATGATCTGTCAATATCAACAGCTTATTCTGGAAGATGTGCACGATTTTAGTATTGCCTCACAAAGCCTAAAACTACATGCATGTACAGAGTACAGGCTCAATTCATTTGTGATTGAGCCAATCGAGGTAGACCGTAGAGGGATTCGAAAAGACTGAAAGTCTCAAGACAATATATGAACAATCAAACTTGGCAAGAAAAAAAGGATGAAAATCACGAACTTCACTAGGTATTTGGCGTATACTGATTACTGGTATAGCGAGAATATCGTTCTAGCTACACTACAGTTCAACGACTGAACCAAATTTACCTTCATCATTAGGCCACACATACTAAACACCATTCCCAGAAGATTCATGTAGTCGGGTATAGGGTCATCTAGTGGCTTGTTAGCTGACGGTTTGTACCGGAATATCTTGTTGGGTCGCCGAGGATCTTGGTTCGAAATCGGAGTGGTGTTGGCAACCGGCATCTTGTTCGTCCACCATTGAAAGAGATGTCCCATGAGCCACTGCGACGCGATTATGATTTATTCAGCAATGTACTGATTGGCTTATAATAATAATAATTATAAAATAGATTCGATAGTACGCACGCTCTGAATGGCTGTAAGCCGTGTAGTCTATTTAAGAAATAGAAAACATTTCCCGTGTTTCTATACAGTTATAGAAACACGAGTGGGAGTTTGGGAGAACGAGAAATGGCAGTGGGAACACGAGCCCGAAGGGCGAGTGTTTCCACAGCTATTTCGAGTTCTTCCAAACTTCCACAAGTGTTTCTATAACTCTATAGAAACAAGGGGGAAATGTTTTCTATTTCCTTTATAAAATAAACGAATAAAAGCACGGAAATGCTCGCTTAATTTGATAACCAAAACGTAAATTCTCACAACTAGCTCAAGCGCGCGCTCAACTGTCTATGTTTCTATTGAGTTTTATAATATAGATACGATAGTACGCACGCTCTGATTGGCTAAAAAAGCATGTTTTACCAGAGTATATAACACGCTTGAGCGTGTAATATAGTTTTCAACTGGCGGTTTCCTTTCATCGCGCGCGTAAATCTATATCATAAAACAGATAAAGAAGCCTTAAATCCATGTTTTATACTATCATAAAACACTCTGGTCATTTGAGAACACTCTAGAAATGTTGAAAGCACGCGCCTTCGGCTTGTGCTTTAACATTTCTCTCATGTTCTCAAATGCCCATCGTGTTTTATGATAGTATAAAACATGGCTAAGGCTTCTTTATTTGTTAAATAGAAACACGGCTTACAGCCAACCAGAGCGCGCGTACTATCGAAACTATTTTATAAAACTCTATAGAAACATAGACAGTTGAGCGCGCGCTTGAGCTAGTTGTGAGAATTTACGTTTTGGTTATCAAATTAAGCGAGCCTTTCCGTGCTTATATTCGTTTATTTTATAAAGGAAATAGAAAACATTTTCCCCTTGTTACTCGGGCTGCCTGTGGCAGCGCCGAGTCTTAAAATGCAAGTGGTTATTATTATTTTTATTTTTATTTCATGTCAGACGGCTTCTGCGCATGCGTTAAAGGTCAAATTCCAACCAATCAGATTGCACTATGCTGGTCACGCAAACAAAGGTTAGATTTCCTCAGGCGCGCTCAGATAAGAAAGCTCAAAGCTCTCAGACGAGGCGAGACAAGGAGATATCAATTTCAAATAGTCATTGTCAGAAATCTATTCCATCGTGGGTGGGCAATGATGCAATACAACCTAAATTTGGGTCAGGTCCATGTTTTACGACAGAATAACCAGAGTCTTTCTACTGGATTCGGAGAGCTCATGAACTGCCAGCAAAGAGAGAGGAAAACTGAAAGAGGAAATCCTTGTGAGAAATCGACGTACATATGAAGCTATATACGTTATCATCGACTATATGGGAGTCAAACATCGAGCTGCTATGAAACCGCTTGTGACAGTTTGTTTACGCACTTTCATGACAAACGAACGTTTCTACTTTCGACACAACGGTCGCTAAACTGTACGAAATCTCCAAGGATATATCCCTAATGTCCAAACTAAAGGGAAAAACTGAAAGAGGAAATCATTGTGACCAATCGACATAAATATGAAGCTCCAGAAGTAATTATTGAATACATGAGAACCCATAGAGAAAACCGATAATAATGAACACGGTATTAGTTTCACCGACATTTGTGGCGTAACTGAACTCGCACTACAGCATAGCTTGAAATACTGTACGAAAACTCCCGTTTAAAAATTTCCTGATGCCGAAAGGACCGTAGCATTTAAACAAGATATCCTTCTGACCAATCGACATACATATTAAGCTGTGAAAGTATGTTTCCATTCCATAACAGCCGATAGTGCAAACTAGTAAACTGCCACTAGTAAATTGACCTTGCGAGTACTGAACTTTCTAGCGTCAAATGCATGTGTTACGTTTCCAAACTTTAGGACAAGAAATCTTCCATAGAATGTTCTATTTTATTTACAGCTGAGAACTGTATTATTAAACATAAGAAATAAAACAATGGTGCCATTTGAAGAATTATATCATGTCAAAAGTGCAAACGAAGAAATATATATCTACGGACGCGAGCAGCTCGATCGTTTCACTTTGGTCAAACTCGGACTGTTTACGACTGGAACGGAAAAACAAAAAGTAAAACCTACTAAGTTACTAGGTCTGAACAGTACTAATTTATTAACTAGCTGCGAGTTGCTGACAGATATCTCAAGACTCTAGCTAGCTGCACGATAGTAGTCTGAACATACATACACACATGAATAAGTAGTGTTTTCAATAAAAGATCAACTACTTTAATTTACATACGAGAAAACAAAAATATTAAATTACATACATGTATATATATACTAGGGGAGCAGAGAATGAAAGTCACCGCGCTAAAGGCCACTCCTAAAGACTGCTAATAATTCTTCCCTTTGGTTATTACTAAGAGGATTTCAAATGAAAGTGTATTTCATCTTCAATCTCATGTGGCCCGAGTGAAAGCCCAGATGGGCTCTTGTTTCTATAAAGTTATAGAAACACTACTCGAAATAGCTGTGGAAACACTTGCCCTTCGGGCTCGTGTTCCCACTACCATTTCTCGTTCTCCCAAACTCCCACGTGTGTTTCTATAGCCCTATAGAAACACGTGAAATGTTTTCTATTTCTTAAATAATAATAATGGTTTATTAACAGTACTTCCACTGGGTGGCTCTTCGCCAGCTGTTAATCTAAATAATGTAAAATATAAAATGTTAACTGAGATGTAATGATAACAGTACTAAGGATTAAAATATGGCTATACGTAACTATTGTAAAATTAATCAATGGAGTTTGTCGGCAGCGCAGTTCTTTAGATATCCTTTCGATAACAGACAAAATTCAGCAAAGGTTGCAGAGTTCCTAATATTTACAGGTAAATTATTGAACACGGATGAACTGGTATCCTGGAAGGTGCCATTTTCAGGTGGGACCTTTAACTGTTTAGGGAGTGTTTATTATTTATGGGTTGGGGGGGGGGGGGTCGGCATTTCATCTGCTTCCCTTGTTAAAACGTTTATGACCCCCCCTATGAATGAATTAAAACTTAGATGACCCCTCTATAGAATTGCTGAAAACTTTATTGAACCCCCCCCCCCCCCCCAACAAAAAAGATGGATGTGCAAGAAAGAATGCAAATTGTATATACATGTAGTCTATTAAATTTACTAATTAATGTTTCTAGATTTATGGTATTTTCCATGAAAGGCATAACCTTTGTTTAGTATATAAAACACATATATACATGTATTCTTCTGAAAATCTCTACCTCACAATCTTTCCCGGATGGGTACTTGAAATTGTACCATTAATTTGTGCATTATATTGCATTCTAGTGCATCATATTGCATTGTTCTGTAGTCTCAAATAAATAAATAAATGAAAAAGAGCTCAGCATTGGCATTAAACTAATTTCCTGAACACCAATGCATTATCTCTCCTATGGGGATGTGCCTTTTATCATGACGATCCTGCATATAAAGTAAACAAACCAGAATACATTTTTTTAATTATGGTGAGGGCCGGAAGGCCCGAGTCTAAATTTTTGAGATTTTACTGTTCTCTAAAACACTGGTTTCCTTGTTCTGGAGACTAAACACTGGCTTAGCATTACAACAGCAATTTCATTTTACATGACAGGTATGTCAAAACTTTGATGACCCCCCAAGGAGTAGGTAAAATCTTTGATGACCCCCCTAAAAAAGCACTTAAAACTTTTGTTGCCCTCCCCCCCCCCCCATGATTTAACCCCCCTCATGCCATAAATAATGAACACTCCCTTACTGCTGGCTGACCGTAGTGTTCTATTGGGTTGTACAATTCTAATGGAAGATAAAGTGGCCAGTCACTATAATGAAGGGCCTTATATACAAGCTTTATAAACAAGTGACATTTTCTGCGTTCTAAGACTTTTAGGTAGCCAACAAAGTTTTAAGGTACATGTATCAGTTCTACTAGCATACTAGCATAACGATTGAGAACGAAACCAGCAGCAGCAAGTTGGACGTTGTAAGCGTTTGACAACAACAACAAACAACAACAACATTTATGTTTTCACTCTTAAAGTTACAAGTAGTAAATAATAAGCAAATAAAAGACTGAGTAGGAGGACCCGAAAAAAAACACGATCTCGCTGCAGATCCATTGTCGTAAACGGTTCTTGCTGGGTTTTTTAGTTAATTTATATTGATGGTTCGTCAGTTTATAAACATTACAATTGTTATGCTAATGTCAACCATGATTTCAAAAGGCCGCTTTGTGTCAGGAACCAATGGATCTCTGGTTGGCACATTAATGACAATGGATGGCGTGCAGTGAACATCGCTATAGCTTGGTGAAAAATAAACAGTAGATTACATGATAGCTTGGAGATACGGTTTTATCTTCGAGTGCATGGTAAATGTCGAACATACGTATTAACACAAATTCACCAATGCAATAGATTAGCTGATTTACATGGCAGCTTGGAGATACGGTTTTATCTGCGAGTGCATGGTAAATGTCGAACATA
This sequence comes from Actinernus sp. WN-2022, assembly GCA_030867875.1. NCBI lineage: Eukaryota > Metazoa > Cnidaria > Anthozoa > Actiniaria > Actinernidae > Actinernus > Actinernus sp. WN-2022. The sequence continues at coordinate 4,311,785 of JAOWCC010001679.1, read as the reverse complement.
CGTATTAACACAAATTCACCAATGCAATAGATTAGCTGATTTACATGGCAGCTTGGAGATACGGTTTTATCTGCGAGTGCATGGTAAATGTCGAACATACGTATTAACACAAATTCACCAATGCAATAGATTAGCTGATTTACATGGCAGCTTGGAGATACGGTTTTATCTTCGAGTGCATGGTAAATGTCGAACATACGTATTAACACAAATTCACCATACCAATAGATTAGCTGATTTACATGGCAGCTTGGAGATACGGTTTTATCTTCGAGTGCATGGTAAATGTCGAACATACGTATTAACACAAATTCACCAATGCAATAGATTAGCTGATTTACATGGCAGCTTGGAGATACGGTTTTATCTGCGAGTGCATGGTAAATGTCGAACATACGTATTAACACAAATTCACCAATGCAATAGATTAGCTGATTTACATGGCAGCTTGGAGATACGGTTTTATCTTCGAGTGCATGGTAAATGTCGAACATACGTATTAACACAAATTCACCAATGCAATAGATTAGCTGATTTACATGGCAGCTTGGAGATACGGTTTTATCTGCGAGTGCATGGTAAATGTCGAACATACGTATTAACACAAATTCACCAATGCAATAGATTAGCTGATTTACATGGCAGCTTGGAGATACGGTTTTATCTGCGAGTGCATGGTAAATGTCGAACATACGTATTAACACAAATTCACCAATGCAATAGATTAGCTGATTTACATGGCAGCTTGGAGATACGGTTTTATCTGCGAGTGCATGGTAAATGTCGAACATACGTATTAACACAAATTCACCAATGCAATAGATTAGCTGATTTACATGGCAGCTTGGAGATACGGTTTTATCTTCGAGTGCATGGTAAATGTCGAACATACGTATTAACACAAATTCACCAATGCAATAGATTAGCTGATTTACATGGCAGCTTGGAGATACGGTTTTATCTGCGAGTGCATGGTAAATGTCGAACATACGTATTAACACAAATTCACCAATGCAATAGATTAGCTGATTTACATGGCAGCTTGGAGATACGGTTTTATCTGCGAGTGCATGGTAAATGTCGAACATACGTATTAACACAAATTCACCAATGCAATAGATTAGCTGATTTACATGGCAGCTTGGAGATACGGTTTTATCTTCGAGTGCATGGTAAATGTCGAACATACGTATTAACACAAATTCACCAATGCAATAGATTAGCTGATTTACATGGCAGCTTGGAGATACGGTTTTATCTGCGAGTGCATGGTAAATGTCGAACATACGTATTAACACAAATTCACCATACCAATAGATTAGCTGATTTACATGGCAGCTTGGAGATACGGTTTTATCTGCGAGTGCATGGTAAATGTCGAACATACGTATTAACACAAATTCACCAATGCAATAGATTAGCTGATTTACATGGCAGCTTGGAGATACGGTTTTATCTGCGAGTGCATGGTAAATGTCGAACATACGTATTAACACAAATTCACCATACCAATAGATTAGCTGATTTACATGGCAGCTTGGAGATACGGTTTTATCTTCGAGTGCATGGTAAATGTCGAACATACGTATTAACACAAATTCACCATACCAATAGATTAGCTGATTTACATGGCAGCTTGGAGATACGGTTTTATCTGCGAGTGCATGGTAAATGTCGAACATACGTATTAACACAAATTCACCATACCAATAGATTAGCTGATTTACATGGCAGCTTGGAGATACGGTTTTATCTTCGAGTGCATGGTAAATGTCGAACATACGTATTAACACAAATTCACCATACCAATAGATTAGCTGATTTTATATGCGACATAAAAGTGATGACGTCACACATGTTTTTAATTTATTTTGATTCATATCATTATCATATTGTAGTTACTGGGGAGCATCCCTTGTATGGTGTCAAGGGCGCTTTTTGGATGTTTCCCTCTCCTCTCCACTCTTTATTTAGTGTATATATCATTTGTTTGTTATTTCATTTATGGAGAAAACTGTAAAAAAAAAAAAATCCAAAACGCACGCTCTGATTGGTCAAGAGCCGTGTGTTATTAGGGGTGGACCATTAGAAATCCTGGGAGGGGGGGTGGGTAGTCCAAAAAAAAAATTCGTGCAAGGCTAAATGTCCCAAAATAAAATTCCTGCAAAGCACTAAGGCAAAAAAAAAATTCTTGCAAAGGAACCGATGCATTGTTCAATTTTTGTTTTGAAAAAATACTAGCAATTCAGTTTTGCCAATTCAAAATATAGTTCTAAAGATTACCCACACAGTCTGTAACTGATTTTCAGGTATTTCCAGATGACAACAACCTCCCCAACCTTCACAAAATTAGTTTAGTCATGGAAATATCAACTGGCCTTAATTACTGAAGCCTCAAATTATTCTCTGATGCCAGCAGTTTTGCAACCGAGTTTAACGTCAGGTTTCATTGAGTAAACTTCAATGTCCACATTCTCAAAGATTACAGAGTCTGTGCCAGTAATTTCGAGCACATAGAAATATTTTCATGTGTCTTGTGCAAAACATCATGGACAATGAAATCTTGGGGTATGCATTTTTGATTTGGCCTGAATCGGAGCCAAGCAATGAAAGACCGGGACTATGCATTCTAAGGCGATCAAATTAAATTCCTCACATCACTGGGCTCGTTACAAAAAAACTGCGGCTCAAAGTAAATAGTAGAAAGATCTGATTAGACAAAACAAAGAAATTCATGCAGGTGCTCTATGGAAAACTATAAATGATTGACTTGCCGTAATAAGATCTAATAATGGCTCTCAGCCGACCTTTATCCAATCTGAATCTGATGGAGTACAGTTAACAGAGCCAGCGTCGATCGATCAGACCTTTATTAGCAGCAAAGTTTCAATCTCTGGTCGGCGCCATTGACATCATTACTCCAGCTAGGACAAATAACAGTGAAATTCAGTGTCTTTCGCTTTTCGAACATTTCCGAGAGCTTTGTTTTTAAACAATTAAGAGGTTTGAAAACAAACAAAGCTATTGGTTTAGACCAAATCAGCTCGAGGCTACTAGTGACTCGGCTGTGTGTATGACTCCTGACCCGCAGTTTTAACCAAACTATTTAATCGTTCTCTGGACTCAAGTATTTTCCCAGCCATCTGGAAACAAGGAAAAGTTACCGCCCTGTTTAAATCCGGCGATCGCTCTGATTTTAACAATTACAGGCCTATCACAATTATATTCTACCTGCTGTAAGTAAGATTCTTGAAAGGGCTGTACATCGACAACTCTACGGCTATCTCTCGAAAGAGAAAATCCTCACACCTAATCAGTTTGGTTTCCGCCCGAGGTTATCTACTGAAATTGGCTTAGCACACTTCACTGACAACATTCTACAACACGTGGACAATGGCAAGGTGACTGGTGCAGTATTCTTAGACCTGTCCAAGGCTTTTGTGACTGTGGACCACACTGAACCTTTTGCTGACAAAGCTCAAGGCCATTGGTGCTTGCAGTGAAGTTGTAAATTGGTTTACCTCCTACCTTGATAACCGACACCAGATATCTGCAATAGGCGACTCTCAGTCCTTTTCGTGCTCAGTGGGAGTTGGCGTGCCACAGGGAGTATTCTCGGTCCTCTCTTGTTCTTGGTTTACGTCAATGACCTTCCTATTACTGTAGATCATTGCCAAGTGACCATGTACGCTGATGATCGACACCGTGATATACCAAGGGCACCCAACGAGTACTTTTTGAAATTCGTTTGAAACCAGTTGTCTACAGCTTATCTAGCCATTTTAAGGCGCCTACTATGTCTTTTGACATATTCTAGAAAGCTATTAGCTGTTCGGATTTTCTAGGTGGAAATCGCGTCAACCGAAAATACTATGGCAAAATATTCCCGGCCTACGAATTTGTTAGTAGTCTAGAACATAAGAAGAATTTTCTAGCCCAAGTAACTTCATGTTGCAAAGTCTTGTGGACGTACGAATTTTTTAGGGATTCTTTTTTCCCCTTCTGACTCTATTAATCAGACGAATTGGGACGTACGAATATTTTAGGGGAAACCTTTTAGTCTCCCTTTTCTTCTATAATTTTCTAGGTATTGAAAAAAAATTTGTAGCCAGTATTTCAGAAAACAATTTTCTAGGGATTTTTTTTTCAAATCCGAAAGTTTTAGGCTAACTTACTCTCCCGAACAGCTTTTTAACCGAAAACTTCGTTGGGTGCCCTTGATATACTGTAGCCATCCTTCAGTATCAATGACATCGAACATTGCTTAAATCACTGATGACTTGGCAAAATCGGCCTCTTGGTTTCGTATACATCGCCTGACTTTGAATACTTCTAAATCTAAGTTTATGTTAATAGGTAGTCCACATAAACTGAAATCTTGCTCTAGCATCGATGTCATTATAGACAACGTGCCCCTCGAACGCTCTGACAATATTAAGTACCTCGGTATTATAATTAATAAGCATATAACTTCGCATGACCTGGTAGAGGCCTTATCTATTAAAGTAAACCCAAGGATTGGTCTGGTCAAGCGTATCAGGCACTTATTGCCCCTCGAGACACGCCTTACTTTGTATAATAGTTTAGCATGTCCACTTTTTGACTACCGCTGATGCAATATTGGGTGACAAATACAACTCAACCCTTATAGACGATCTTCAGATTTTGCAAAATAAGGCGGCCAAGATAATTCTTGAATTTACCTGTTTAAAGTTCTTCAGCACAAGCCTTGTCAAATCTCAATTGGCCTACTCGTTCCAAACGTCGTCTTGTACATCGTCATATTTTAATATATAAGTATGTTAATAGACTCATTGATTATGAATTTAATATCTTAAAGAACAGTGACATTCACATGTATAATACAAGAAGAAAGAACGATTTTAGACTTCCAATAATCAAGCTTAATTATGGCAAACAACGTTTATTGTACCAAGGTTTTAGTGAATGGAATACTTTAGATAATTCGTTGCGGGAAATCGAATCCCTAACTCTTTTTAAACAAAATGTCAAAATACATGTTTTTGAATTGCCTCATAAATTGTATCTCTAGTCACTCTATAAATGTATTTTTAGCCTAGTTTTTAACTCTAGATTATTTATGTTATGCAGGGCTCTATTGAAAAACTCTTCGGAGACAGATTCTCTGCTATAAATAACATTATTATTATTATATTATGGTTGTATTCACAGGCTATAAATCGATATAGGATGTACTCTGAACAATCTCTATAGAATGTGCACTGAAAAAAAAAATCGTGCAGAGCTGTCGCCTTAAAAAAAAAAATCTTGCAGAACTCTCACTGCTAAAAAAAGTATCGTGCACAAAAAGTTTTCCACCCCCCCTCCCAGGATTTCTAATGGTCCACCCCTTAGAGGACACATGTATGGCGTCATGGGCGCGCGCAACCAATTTCTCAACTCGTTTTGATTGGATATTTTCATAGGTTTTAGTTTGCGATTATTATATAAAACAAATAGATTCCATTCTTCCCTGTGTCTGTCCTCTTATAGATGCACAGATGACGTCACAACGTGAAGAGAACATCAGTGACGTCACTAGACTGCGTCTCGTGGCGCACTTCTTTGTTCTCTTCAAGTTGTGACGTCATCTGAACCATGGGATACCACCGAATATCCAACGGGATTCCAGTGTTCTGATTGGATGTATTTTTCATGGTAGAATTTTATGGCTTTAGACGAATAATAATTTTTGTTTTTTTGCAATGTAATGGCTGTAGTGATGTTATAATCTTTTTAATGCCTCTGAGTTGTGTGAGTTATATATACCTTATTACATTCCCAGACCGCTGGTGCACATCCCTATACCGGAATCATCACCGTTTCTTTGGCTATTAACCAGCCAATCATGGCGTTCTTCAGGCCACACCCTGGCGAATCCAAGTAAGCCGTATTTCTTACTACCGGTTTCAGTATGTATGTCTATTCTTTTATCCTCCAGGAAAAAAGTATGATTTGACTGAATCCCTTCGCAATATTAAAATGTCTAATGAAAATAAAGCTGAACCTAAAAGTTATTCTACAAAATAATGCGCTTTTTCGAATTTCTTTTTCTCCACCCAATCCACCGGCTGTACATTGGACCACAATCCCTTGCGAACCTAACACAGCCCACTTGCAATAACATACACTACGTACCGCCCTGAAACATGTACATTTGTTCGCGAAATTTTCGCGATCTGTTCGCAAGCAGATCGTGAAAATTATGTTTATGGGCGGTACTGTATATAAACCCTCTATTCTCTTCAGTAACAGTAAATCGGCAACAGCACTTGTACTGGTTTCTTTTTAAGATTTAAACCTCCTCGCCGCAATTTTAGTTTAACGTTTTTCGCGCGCGAAGAATTGTGGGTAAAACTTTCCTGTATGGTGGCTAAACCAGGTCACACTATGCACTAGTGAAAAGCGTTACCTTTTTAACGTGATTTATGGATCAAAGATCTTTAACCTTGAAGACTGGCACCGGGTCAAAACAAGTGCCAATATGTGAGCGTATTACACACGAACAGTTTATTACACTCTTTGATCGGATTTGTAAACAAAAACACCTTTCCATGTAATAACCTCTGTGTATTGTAATTTCTATTGCATACGTTGGTTTGGTTCAATGAGTTTAGTGCATACGTGGTTTGGTTCAATGAGTTTAGTACATGTGTGGTTTGGCTCAATGAGTTTAGAACATGTGTGGTTTGGTTCAATGAGTTTAGTGTATACGTGCATGGTTTGGTTCGTCTCATTGAACTGAATTGTTAGTCTGATCACCGTCCGGTCCCTTTGCTTCCCTTTTCTCTCGCAGCTCTGATACGCTGTATAATTTGTTTTATTCATTTTTGCAGCCGATATATATTCAGCTGGGATCACAGAACTGTCGGTCTTTCAGCCTGGATTCTTGGAGGTGAATATAGTTGAGCCAGTTCACAGTGTAAAATGTGTCTGCTTGTTATATCTCTTCCGGACTTTTTCACCTTTGTTTTCCAAAAACTAAAGTTCGCTGGCAAGCTATAAAATAGTACGAAACATAATAATGGGCAGTTGTATTGTGGCGCAATATTGGGAGAAGAGATGCCTGCTTAAGCTGAGTTTCTTTCTGTTGAAATAATAAGTGCGCCCATTTATTGCGTGGAAAGGAATATAGTAATTACTTATTATCATATTTCCCATACCGCCACGCGCGCGCGTTCCTTCCCAAACCATTTACAAAAGTCACGTGATGGGACCGTATGTGTGACGTTTTGTACGGACCTCACGCCTACGTCATGACCTCGAGCTAAATATTTTCCCGTGCGGCCCTCCCATTCAGTCAACAAGAACATATTCTTTGTGCTCAAGTTCACCTGTAGCTCCTGTTAGGCATGTCCCGATTGCGCTGGGCACTATTTCGGCACTATTTCGAGTTTGGAGCACTATTTCACGTTTCCAGCACTCTTAAGCACTTTTTGACTTTTGAGCATAATATAGTTCTATAAAATCGCTTATTGACTGGTTGTCATGGAAATGCACGAGCTATGGTCCTTTGACCGTGGGAACAGTCGATTTTCATTGGCTCGTGACACTCTTGTGTTTCTGTAAACGTTTGGCGCCCTTTTCTGTTTATGTTTTTACGCCAGCACTGTTTCTTGAACTGTTCTTGATCGTCAAATACTATTACTGTGAAGATGGAGGCAACAGACCAGCTAAGCGTATCTAGTGAAAATGAATCCGAAGATGAAATAACTGTAGTTACAGACCCAATAACAGTAGCAGTAAATTCTGGAGCCTCATTACGTGCACCACAAGGCGCATCGATAGCACGGAATCGAAAATTGCCGACCACCAAAGGAATTTATAAGCAAAGAGGAAGCGCTAAAGCTACTAAAGTGAGTTCATGGGAGCGTCTGAAAGAATTCCCAGGTCAACATTTTGCCGTGGTGGAAAGAAAACTTAGATGTAACGCTTGCAGCGAAGATCTCAGCGACAAGAAGAGTTCTATTGAGAGGCATACGAAATCAAAGAAACACGTGGCGGGTCTGGCAAGTAGTAGGAAAAATAAGACAGAAAGTCAGTCAATCAAGGAATGTCTTCAGAAGAGAGCCAGACAAGAAAATGCGGCTGGATCAACGTTGCCTGCAGATATGCAGTTATATCGCTATGAGCTCGTTGAATCAGCTCTGTTAGCGGGAGTTGCACTATTGAAAATCAATAAAATGCGCCCTTTCCTTGAGAAATATGGTCATCGGTTAACAAGCCGTGCACATCTAAGTGAGCTTATTCCTGCAATACTAGAAAAAGAAAAAGAGACTTTAAAGGAGGAACTGAAGTCCGTAAAAGAGGTTTCGGTCATATTTGACGGAACTGCCCGTTTGGGCGAAGCGTTGGCAATCGTTGTGCGTTTCTTTCAAGAAGACATTTGTAAGCCAACTCAGCGCCTTATTCGTCTAGAAGTGCTCGCAAAGGCCCTGAAGGGAGAAGAACTGGCTCAGAGATTGGTATCCTGCTTGGCAGTAGAATATAACTTTGGCCCAAGGGTAGTCATTGGTGGGATGCGAGATGGCGCTTCCGTAAATGGGGCCGCCGTGAGAAATGTGAAGTTTTTCTATGCAGACTTTTTTGATGTTATTTGTTTTTCTCACACTATAGACAACGTGGGATCTCACTTCGAATTTGAAGTTTTAGATTCCTTTGTACGCTTTTGGATAGGCTTCTTCGCCCACAGCTATAATGCAAAGCTGGTCTGGAGAGAGAGGACTGGGCAGTCAGTCCGTACTTACAGTGATACCAGGTGGTGGAGTAAATGGGAGGTGCTGAAGCAAGCCCTCGACTTGTTTGCAGATATCGAGCCCTTCCTCCGCCAAAACGAGGAAATATCTCCTGCAAATCGAAGACATCTGTTGGAAATATTTGATGATCCCGAGAGCCTCCAGAAGCTACGTTTGGAACTGGCGGTTGTAATCGACGCAGGGGTGCATTTTGTAAACGCAACGTACTACCTAGAAGGCGATGGATCATTGATCTTTTCGTGCTACGAGCGTCTCTCAGCTGTTGCACACGCTATTGCAGTCGGCCACTACCCTAACACTGAGGCCGTTGCTAACGAAATCGCAAACGGCGATATGATGCTGCTCTATCCAATCGTCTTATCGCAGAAGCTACAGCTTGTGTTCGGCCAGGACTGAACTTTTACCAGCAAAAGTTTAGTGTCCAGTTCCGCGACACTGTGAGAGCATTTAAAGCCGCCCGCCTTTGTTGTCCTGTTCAGGTACAAGCACTTCGCCCAACAGCAGCGGCATTAGAGGAGTTAAGAAATTTTCCTTTCGCCAACAACGATGCCACGATCGCAAATCTAGCTAGAGAACTTCCTCGGTATATGGCTGCCGCAGAAGGTGTCACAGTCACATGTGAGGACGACAAAGTCAGCTGGTGGGTCGCTCACAGAGATACGCTTCCATTCTGGTTTGCAATCGTCAAGAGGCTACTGCTTATACAGCCGAGCTCAGCAGCAGCTGAACGAGTTTTCAGTCTACTATCCAGCGCCTTCAACGCCCAGCAAGACAACTCTCTGCAAGATTATATCGAAGCGTCGGTGATGCTTCGATACAATAGGTCAAAGAGAGACTAACTAATAATTCCTTTCATGCATGGATGATAACAGGTGGACAGTTTTGTGATGCCGTTAAGTGATGAGTGCTTTAGAACTACTACTTGACTGTATAAGGGCTTTCGTTCGACAAATGTTTGTTACTTGAACTTTATGATCACCTCAAATAAATGATATAGTGCAAACATAATGCTTTTAAGTATTGATTGTCTTCTTTTTTGTACTATTCTTTTTTAATTTTCGAATACCCGTGATCATTTTTTCGAGCACTATTTCTAAATTTCGAGCACTTTTTGGCGATTTTTCCAGCGCAATCGGGACATGCCTAGCTCCTGTTATATTTGCTAAAATGTGTTACATTTGTAACTGGTCATGTTTGTTTTCGCCAAACTATAAATGTTCTCCCTGTTACCAAGGTCTGCATTCATAGACTATATCGCAATACCGCCGTCGCAGTGCACTCTGGGATGGATATATCAGTTCCAAGATGGCCTCCCAACAACTGAGATATCCATCCCAGAGTGCACTGCGACGGCGGGGTTGCGATATAATCTTGAAATGCATTTGACTGCCCATCCTGAAAAGTCCTTAAATTCATTAATTCATAAATAATTAAATAATAATAATTCAGGAAACATTTTGGGAGACACTGAAATTCACAAATGTTTCCGCACGGCCTCACTCGATACATTATTAATCTCGACAGTCGTCACGTTGTTCCTGGCCGTGTTTTTCCAGGGCCTGAGTCTAGAGAAGACTGGTTTTTACGTCCTGATCGCCTACTGTGTCGGAGTGCTCCTGGTACTAGTGTTTGAGATCTTCCTTTGCACTCGTTCCTCCTCCTCTCAGGGTTTCTCCACTTCCCAAAGCAAGGGGACTGGTAAGTTGGTATTTGTACGAGGTGCTCCTAGAAATATTAGGGACCTAAAGCAACCACGGCGCGGGCAATATCAAGGACAATTGCACATTTTGACCGTTTTCTGCAAAAAACACGTGGAAATTAAAAGAGAACGCAAACGCAAGAAGTTATAGTTACACCGTTTTGCGTTCGGCCTGAACAGAAAGGCCTTTTGCAGGAATGTAATCACGTGGTTGTACTCGACGGCAAATCTGACTTCATTTATTTAAAAGCACTTGTATGAGATCGGTAGTGTTATTAGCAGAACCTGTTTGTAAATACCATTTTCCACCTCTGGCAATCGATTGTCGATCTTTCTTATAAAGCAGCGTTTGGAAGTTTATTTGCTGTCAAGTAAAGCCTTTCCCACGGTCTTTTTTAATCCTTAAACACGATCCATGCAGCAGCATGAAAGGTAGATGCCCATCGAGATAGTGATGATAAGGTCATCATATTTAATTGTGGATTGTGTGTTCTAGTCTAACGGATGCTGCAAGTTACTTATAACTTTAGTGGTAATATTGAATGAAAGCTAGTGACGCAATCATTTGACGTAGTGCATGTCTGCCATATGCATGTGTTCACAATATTAAGAAAGCGTGTTTTTTTCAGTGGAGCAAATGCAGGTCAAGGATCCACAGAGTACGAGCACGTCATCCTCGGTGCGTATTTCCTTGTCACGTAAATCTCAACTCACTTGCATTATGTAGAGTTGAGGCCTGCGCAAACGAGGAAACAATGTTAATTGCTGATAACATTTCTTGGGTGAACAAACGAGCGGGAAGCAAGACAATTGTTGTGTTGCTTCGGCGAGGAAACGGGAAACATTGATTGCAGAAACAAATATGTTGTGTGTGTGGGAAAATGAGAAAACATTTTGGGAAACACTACAATTGATTCACGAATGTTTCCGTGCAACAATATTTCCTCGTTTGCGGCACACAAGGGTACGGACACATTGCTCAACATTGCCGACAATGTTCAGCGAAATTGCAACTTGTGCCTACCTGTTGAGCTGTTGGATGCAACATTGCAGGCCATGTTGCAGTGTGTCACCCCTTTTCAACACAATTGCCGGCAATTCTGCCCTCAATGTCGCAGCGTGGAAACGATGCTACTTTACACCATACAAAAAAGAAGACGGCATCTACTTTTACTCACAATCCTCTGCGCGTGAAAACCTTTCAATCCGTTATAAAAATCGCAGTACAAGAACTCTTGTCAATACACCCAGGAGCCCTTCACCTCTCAAAATATTGTATTTAATTGGAAATTTGGATTGCACTGACAAATAATTCCTTAGGGTTATAGGTTTGTATTGTTTCAGGGTAGGCTATTGTACAAGAAATGATAATCATTGTAAGATAAATGGTTTGATTGGCATCCTTTGTGAAGAACGCTATGTCTGACGTTTTTTGCCCTAATATTTTGCCACATAATCCAAAATATTCATTGAATTAAAAAATAGTTTCTCGGACAAAGAAAAATGCTGAGTCAGCACTTTTTTCGATTTTCATCCTTAATTATCTCTCTTAAACGTATGTGTACCCCATAATTTTTTTCTGATTTCAAAAGCTCCTTAGGGGGTTCAAACATTGGTTTGTAATTAGTAGGCACCGTCCTTAAGTGTGGGTAGAAAAGAGAGGAATAAATTTGTTTCAATACTGGAAGAGGAGCGTAATGTCTTGCTTTAAATATGATCCCAACAACTTTGGCAAGTTTTGCTTTTATGGAGGCTATGTGGTCCTTACATGTCAAATTTTTGTCAATAATGACACCCACATATTTTGTTTGACTTCTTTCTTCAATGATTTCATTATTTATTTTGAAAGTGAGACAAGATAGCCAGGAAGTGGGTGTAGCACGACATCATTGAAGTCAAGCTTCAGTAAAATGAGACTTTCAATTAAATGCTTCCTAAGCATGAAAGGTGCTAAATGTTTCAGTTTTCTAATAATGGATAAAACAGAATAACAAGATGATATAGTAGAGTTTACATCATCAGTCCACTTTAAGTGCTGTTGAATTTGTGTCCCGAGAAGGCGAGCAGAAGTCACTCTTTCAAGCTGTTTGCCACCCACAGAGAGACGAATAGTATAGTCATCCAGATTATGAACCTGGGAGAGTTGAGCAGTGGAGAACAGCATAACTTTCGTTTTTTTGGGATTAAGCACGAGGTTAGAAGCGATACGATGGACCATGATGTTAATTGACCTATATCATTATGACGTCACGACTTGTTTATGAGGGGGACAGAATCGACAGGAACAATAGAATTTTGAACTAAATCTGCTCTGCTGAGAAAAATTTAACTTCGAATTGTCTGGTTCCAGATATCAGCCGTATCAATGTTTATCCCACAATATTTACCGTATTTGGTGGCTGTTACCGCTATTCTACGTTCTACAAAATGGATCCTTAGCGTTTAAACAATAGATTGTTTTGATTTGACGTCATAATGATATAGGGCAATTAGTCAAGGGCATGTTGTAGCCGGTCCTCGGCTCCTCGCACTCTTTAACTTTCATGGGCTTGCACATATCTAATTCCACTACTCGAAAACGAGGCTATCCCCGCATCGTGGATGCCGCAACGTGCATCCGAGTTCGATCCAACGCATAGAGGAACACAGCAATATTCCGTCCGCGACGCCATTTTGCTTTTCAGCTAAGCAAAAATACCACGGTAAACTGACTTATTTTTGTTTCGGCAAAAGTGTCTCCACCGGACGAAAAGAATAGTCTTTGACGTACAACTTGTATCTAGCTTCTTTTATTGAGTATTTCAGCAAGGGTGCAAAAGTTCAAGTGTTTCGGCATTACCCCGGTCCCCACTGACCAAGTCTGAAGGCTCGGGGAACGAGATTGGAAAGAAAATGTATCACAATCCGGCGTGGTCATCTCCGTAGCACAGTGGTAGATAACTGTTTTTTTTTATCAATTAGTGGTCAACGTGTTTCCATTTATGAATCTTACTTTACAATGTTTTACTCTTATCTTATAAATCAGATAAATGGACAACATTTACTTCTCAATGTTCCGCAAGGAGCACTATATATCAACGACCGTGACCAGAAATGTTTTTGCGATACTTTCTGCTCAGAAACCAGCCCGGAGTAAGATACACTAACATATAAACCCCTAATCCTAACCATAAAAATACCCTAACCATTACGAAAGCATGTTCCCAGGTAAACGACGAAGTTTTAGGGCTAATTTGTGGTCATAGAGTTCACAAGTAAAAACGTATTCTTGGGTTGCAATCAATCCCCAGATATTCACTGATGACAAAGCCGTGGCGGCCATGCTCGAGAACATACAATACTGAATACTTTATTTATCCACGTTACACCTAAGTAAGAGCTTTTCACAAGCTCGTTCTAATGTGAACGTGAAATTAAAAAGTCTAAATCGAACAGAATATATATATTAATTATAAACCCTATATATATATAATAATAATAATATATCTAAAAACTATAATTTATATTAAAAATATGACGTGATAATAAAACTACTGAAACGAATCAAAGGCTATCGCAAATAATACATTTACAAGTTAAATTTGTGCTAAGTTCTACCTTAACTAAAGCGCGTTTAAATTCGTTGACATTTGAAGCTTCTCGTACCTTCGTAGGTAATTTGTTCCATAGCCTGCTAGTTATATAGGTAAAAGATCTATGCATCCATTCTAAACTAAAATTTGGTTGAACTAATTTGGTGCCACTACCTCCAGTATTATAGCGTGCATTTCCTAATTTTAAAAAGTTTCCAATATATTGTGGCCCATGTTCGTTGAGACGTTTGTAGAGAAGAACTACGGATTGACAGCACCTTCGGTGACTTAAAGTTGACGTATTCGTAAACTTTAGTATATTTTCATAGGATAAAGATTTAGCATATCCTAGTAGCGTCCTTAAAATATAATAGTTAGCATCCTCTAGGCGTTTGGATTGAACCTTACCTATACCAATAAGTATCGGACTGCAATATTCAAAATGAGGGACAATAAATGTCTTGTACAACAGTATCATAGTGTCTGTGGGTATAAAACGACGGATTCTTCTAAGCGCAGCAGCTTTCGCGTAAGCCTTCCTAAGCTGATCTGTGATGTGGTCTTTGAATGTAAGCATTCGATCCAGAGTAACACCTAGTATCTTCAGTTAAAGAATTGTTGAGCTCTATGTGACAGCCATTCAATTCCGTCGATATCGTATTCGTATTTACATGGCCCAATGCCAATCGCCTGTGTCTTGCTATCATTGATGGAAAGATAGTTCTGTTCAAACCATGTGGAGAGGAACTGTAGATCTTTGTTGATCACAAACTGGAGAACGGTAGGGGATACATCCGATGCGTATCCAGTCGTATCATCGGCATAGAGTCTCAGTGAGACGTTAGGTACAAAGTAGTTGAGATCATTTATAAAAATGTTGAATAATAAGGGACCTAGAAGAGATCCTGTGGAACTCCTGTTCTCACCGAGCTCCAGTCGGAGCACACACCTTGTATTCAGTTTCACTCGCTGTCCGCCGGCGGTCTTTTAGGCCGGTAGGCAGACATCAAGGCTATCGCTGAGTTTGACAGCCCATACGCCTCCAGTTTAGCTAACAGCAGGTTATGGCACACAGAGTCAAATGCCTTACTAAGATCTACTGCAACGGCGGCAACGGCCTCTCTTTGGTCCAGGCTAGCGCGTCAGTCTTCCGTCATTTTGAGTAAAGCCGTGCAGTACGAATGTTGTTTAAGATATCCAGACAGGTTGAGGGACAAATGTGGATAAAATGCCCCATATATAACTGATCGTACATTACTTTTTCATAAACCTTGGATAACGCTGTGAGGATCGACACTGGTCTATAGTTGCTTTTGATCGTGTAGTCTGCTTTCTTGAACACTGGTGTAAGGTTGCTACATTTCCATTCTGATGGCCAAGTTTGTTCCACTATAAAAAAATTGATAAGCTTGGTGACTTCTTCTGCTATAACTGGTGCAGACAGTCTCAGAAGTCGCGCCGGTGATATATTGTCAATTCCAACGGCTTTCCTGGGATTTAGGTGATCGATAATATTTTTAATGTAGTTGCTGCTTATAGGCGAGAATGATAATTCGTGTAACACTTTTCTCTCTGTTATAAGTCTCACGCTTGGATGTTCACCAAATTCCTCTATCCCATACCTGTCTCCTCTGCTACCAGCCATCTCCGAGAAATACGTATTGAAAATCCCGGCTATGGAACTAGGATCTGTTATCACTCGCTCGTTCTCGACAAGAATAATGTTATCCTGTTTTGTTGTTCGGTTATTCGGTAAAAGCGGCTTCATCTTTCTCTAAAATTCACCGTGATGTTTGGCTGTTGTAGAAGCTTCATAACAAAATGATTTGATTCCTTTGCGTTTCAACGCAGTGACTTTGTTGCGCTGTGATTTGTAAGCCTCCCAGGTATAGGCCGAAGGATCCTTCTCAGTGTGAAG
The DNA here is from genome assembly GCA_030867875.1 of Actinernus sp. WN-2022. NCBI lineage: Eukaryota > Metazoa > Cnidaria > Anthozoa > Actiniaria > Actinernidae > Actinernus > Actinernus sp. WN-2022. The sequence goes on along the minus strand of JAOWCC010001679.1, from coordinate 4,295,819 downwards.
CTTGTACAGCTTAATATAACAATCTTTTGTAAACGTCCTCCAGTATGGCTGCGACGACGTCTGCATATGACGTGCAACCCAGCAATAAAATCTTTCCGTATTTATCACAAGACAAAAGCTTACCCGATAACAAGGAGGTTGAGCTTGAAAATTCCTCAAGAAGGCAAGAAACTTGAGTTTCCCGCGAGTTTTGTCATTTCCAACTAAATTTCTCTCCATTTCTCCTTGAAATTTTTTAACTCTATAATAATAATAATATAATACTATTTTACCAGGGTAAACCCTTCAGCGAATAGCTGATATCAACGGGTGCCCTGGAAATAACATATTGTAGAAAAGGAGAAATTTAAGTACGATAAAAGCTACCTAAAAACTACAAGAATTTAAAAACGTTTACAAAATTTTAAAATTATCTACTAACCTATATTTAAAAACTGACAATGATAAAATTGACTTTACACTTGAAGGTAGACTATTAAAATCTATAGCGCCCTGATAGTATAGACTTTTCCTGGCGGCTTCGGTATGAATTATGGGCGTTACTTAGTCGGCCATTCCTTTACTTCGTGTGTTATCGCATGACACACTTTCATAAAATATGCCTTAAAAAGTTCCGAAGCGTTATCGTTAATACATTTAAATACAAAAACAATACGATGCATAGTACTTCGTGAACGCAACGATTCCCAACCAAGTTGGGTCATCAGTTTGTCATGTGAATTATTTGATTTAAGTATAGTTCTTGCTGCACGCGTTTGCAGGCGCTCCATCTGATTGAGTCTATAGTGCTAGAAAGATTGTTCCACACAATGTCACAATAGTCTAACTTTGGTAGGATCATAGACTTGTAGACTCGTTCTGCCGCATCAATAGTCAAATTATTTCTGATTCTACTCAACTGAGACTCCTAACTGACTTTTAAAATACCTTACACCGTAATTTGTTCGTATGTTCGTTAAATGTAAGAGACTGATCTAGATAAACACCTAAGTATTTATAATGTGGCACACGTGACAACACTTTATTTCCAAGGCATACTTCCTCAATAACCCCTTCTGCCTTTGTTTTATTAAGTTTTTGGGGAGTTCCAAATAGAACGTACTCGGTTTTCTTGGGATGGATAAACAGCTCATTTCTTAATGACCAGTCGTATAATTCAGATAGTTCCTATTATCCGAGTACACACAATGCATCGGACTGATTCGGCGCAGCATAATATATTACGGTATCGTCTGCATACATCAACACGTTCGCCCGTTGCAGACAAGATGGTAAATCCGTAACAAATAAAGAGAATAATATCGGGCCTAAAATACTTCCAGTGGTACTCCTGAGAGGACTGGCTGGGTAATGGAAAGTAGGCCTCCATGATACACTGACTGACTGCGATTAGCTAAGTAGTAGCTCCATTTCTCCTTGAAGTTTTTTAACTGTATATACTACAGATAGCCGGATTCAACAAGGTCAGAAATATACCTTCTAACTTCAATACTTCATTTTTTGTGCTTTTCATAGGTCTTCATACAATCTGAGCATATTACTTCCATAGAGGTATAGTTTTTTTTAGCAGGATTTGGTGGTTTACCGTGTCAAAGGCTTTTTTCAAATCTATAAATAGAGCCCAGTAGAGTTCATCTGATCGATGTTTTAAAGTCAATTATTAGTTGCATAGAGGAGCTCCTCTAAGAGCTATACAAGTTGAATGTAAAGAACGAAAGCCTGATCAGTGATAATTACTTAACAGGTTATTTTCTTGTCTGCTAGATATTTATATAGTGAATTATATGATATTATTTCTGCTATTTTGAAATAACAGGAAGTACTGATATTGGTCGGGTCGATAATTATTACGATTGGTTTTAGAGTCAGATCAGTTAAAAATAGGAGAAACTAGCTTTTTTTTCGTTCATCTGGGAAACTACCAGTAGTGTATGTCTGGTTGAAAACATTGGCAAAAGAAGAGGATATAACTGGACTTGCAATACCAGATGACTTGTTATTAGATCGTTTAAATATTATTTTCTATGGTAAGGGTTGAAGAGGTTTACAAAGCCGTTGAAAATGCGTCAGTATATATCAGTTTACGGTGTGTCGATACCATTCACAAAATGGCGCGCTCTTGAATTTGCAACAGTTTTTATAACGAAATATTGGTCAAATATAATTATTTACCAAACCGTACAAATCAGCCTTGCATCGTTCTATTAATTCTTATACAATTCTATTCAATCCCTTCGAGGAGATCCGGTCTTTCTACGTATACTTCGTCTGTTGGTCCTTGCAAATTTTTACTGAGATACAATCGTCCTTGCTCGCCAAGTGTAATAAAAAAAAACTAACCGGTCAGTAAACCTAAGTGTTAGAGCTAATAGACCTCTTTTAATCGGCTTGGCTCAATGTTTTCCCATTTCAAATCTTCGGGAATAATATTCTTTGTCCAAAGTATTTTCATATCAATGAGTAGTATAGATGGTGGGGGCACCGGACCATTTCCCATCATATGGTTTCTGATCTCATACCCCCACCCTATTATTTATCGATCGTATTTTTTATTCTTCTCAAGGTCAAGGTCAAGGTCGAATTCTCCATAACCGGTTTAACCAGTTCAATCTTTGGATGTCAAATTCTTGAAAATCTCCATAACTGGTTTCAATCTTTGGATGTCTAAAGGCTTGATCTATAGTGATGTGTACGTATATTTTCGAAATGTGTTTGAACCAGCCGATCGATGGTTATTCTCTTCGTTCTTCTCATAATATAGTATTCAACTTTTCATTGCCTTGCCTGCTATCCGCTATTGCCATATATTGGCTTCTGCGAGTTTCTTCTATAGTATTTTCCTTTCTTTCTATTTCATAGTGCGTTCGAGGTATCCTGCATCTTCTCTATGTAATGGATGCTGGTGCATGGTGAGAGTAGAGAGCGATGAATGGAGGAAGGATGGAGATCGATTTTAGTTGAAGTGTAAGTTTATTGTATTTTATAGTGTCCATATGCGAAACTCTCGATTCCATCTTCCAGTATGTATCTTTTATCGTCGTAGCATGATAGACTCGTCTTATTGATTTCGTAGCTTCCCAATTGATGATTCACACTCCGAATCGTCTTCATCGTATGCGACATCTTAGTCCTATTTAGCAATGTATCTCTATAATTGATATGTTTGATTTGTTTATTGATGGTGTTCTTCTTAATGCCCTTTGCCGTTTTCGAATTCGAATTGTCGTCTTTCATATAGCTGTACATCTTTGATCTCAATCCTACGAATTCGGTTATGTGTTTGAAGCCATTAGCACATTCGTTCTTGAACTTACCGATTACTTTCTTGTTGTTCTTATCGTAGAATGGACAATCGACTGGATAGTCGCTGTTGTCGAATCTATCTTTGTCGATCTGGAAATCTCTATATACGTTCTTGGTTTCGATCTGATACATTAGGCTGTCTGTATCTGTGAACAGTAGTTGAGGATTTGCGTATTTCTTCTTAATGTAATTGTAGTGGAAGTCGTACATTAACGTTTTGGATAGGTCTAGTATGCACATTCCAACATATATCGGTTTATCCAATGTTATCGTATTCTTGATTTGGTGGACAGCTACTAGGTCTTCATTGAAGATCTTACTGCTCACATATGTTGGTTTGCTAGCTAGTTCCAATAGCTTCTTCTTGTCGGTTATTAGTTTTACGTTGCATCGTTTGCGAATATTTTCCATGGTCTTACCGAATATACTGTTATTTTGAAGTTTATAGTAGTCTTTTTCGAATTGATTCTTAGCTATGGTTCTCTTCTGAGTGTTGAAATCGATGTATTCTCTTAGCCATGGACTTTGGTTAAACTCTAAAACTCGATGGACTTTTTTAATTTTCATTCCTAGGCTGGTGTATAATCGTAGATTTCTATAATGAAGCACGTATTTAGTCTTGTCGTTTAGATTCGGAACGAGCTTGCGCGTAGTACCAATTGACATATTGTGCTTCTTTTGGATGTCTTTGCAATAGTCTGATAGCATGTCGTTATCTATGCACATCTTTTCTACTGCTAATGGATAGTCGTTATGATCGTCATGTATAGATTTAGGGTATTCTAAATCGACCTCAATTATGAGTCCTTTTTTGCTATGCTCATCATACTTAGCTAGATTTGTATTTTCGATCTCTTTTATGGTTAGCCATCGGAATCCACCAGTAGGTAGGTATTCGCTCATGGCGTAGCCGTAGAGGTTATTAGCATCGAGGTAGATTATATGGCTATTTGGAGCGTCTTTATCGTAATCTTTTAGGTATTCGTGATTTGCTTTAGCGTATCTATGGGCTATGTAACTAGTGCCACCTCTCATGCCCTTCTCAATAAACTGGTAGATATCTATGTCAGTGATCAACTCTAATTCGACTTTAGTCATTTTGAGCATCGCATCAAAACTTAAACCAGGAGTCGTAAAATAATGACATGGGTCGAGGCCGTAATTCGAAATCGACATAGATCTGAAATTTTCGAAAACGTCTGTCAAGAGATGTACGTCGATTGTTAGGTAAAGGTCATGGTAATTGCCCATAGAAGTCATTTCGAAGGTATCGTATACTTTTAATGCATGCTCGTAGTCAGCATTCGATATGTGCTCATCATTGATGATGCTATAGAAGTCTTCTTTCTTAGGAAGGCATTCGTAGTCGAATTTTTCGAAGTCATCCATGAAGTCGTATGGATAGACTCCTTTCCTTTTTGCTAATTCGAATTGCTCGTCGTTTGCGAAGTCTTTCTTGGTGTATATGAATTTGTCTTCTGGAAGATTAGTTGCTAATGTGCTAAGTGATTGACCCATAAATTGGAAACTGTCGAGAAATGTGAGGTTATTGCCTAGCATGAATGCCATGTACTTCTCCATATTATTAGGGATTACGTTGAGCTTATGGTATTTTTTATTACCATTCTTGTCTATGTATGGATGATTCTTGATGACTTTGCCGATCTGTTGCATAATTAGATGAGAGTCATATCCTCGAAGATTGTGAAAGAAGACTGGGATCTTAATTTCTTCAGCTTTTATGTCGAAGTTGAGATTGCATATTTGATGAGCTGATCCTCTGTATTTTCCAGTGATATGGCAGTGATCTCGAACTCTGATGTCGTTTACTAGGTATTCGATATCGCATATATGGCATTTGGTAGCATCTTTGAAGTCTAGTTTGTCTTTCTTGGTCATCACCAAATCTTTATCGAAATTGTTCTTTATTATATTTTGACACCATTTTACTTCATTAAGCATTTCTTCAAGGAATTTGTATGCACTGTTCTCTCCTCGATACGTTTTCAATGGTTTGCTGTATCGATCATCATAACGGCAAACTAGTTTGTATCCATAACTACAGTCGATATGCTTTTGATATGCTTCCGTATATGAGTTGTTATTGTTAGGCATGCATCCATCGATTTTGCGTGTTATGCTTTCGAAGTCTGCATAGATAACGAATATAGCTGGTAGTTGCTTGTTGTAGTTCTTAAATCGTAGCATATTGTTTGATTTGGTAGGCATTTGGATTGCTTGCTCACCATTTATTTCAATACATACTTCTTTATGGTTGATTAGGACTCTTTCAGATTTGAAGCATTGTAGGCAATACTTACAAAAGTGCTTTCTCTCCTTGTGTTTCGTTTGGTTGTACATAAACTTGTTGAAGTCCTTGATTAGAACGTAGTGCTTATTAGTACCTTCAGTGATTAGTAAAAGATCCATATGATCATCGTACTTTTCTTTCGATACGAATATGGGATATGGCTTCCTTTCTTCATATCCAAAGATACTGATGCTAATGCTGTTTTGCTTTTCGATTCTATTGTAATGTTTAGTAGCTACTGGAAATTCGATGCCTGAATAGTCTAGGTCATTCGCAGATTTTCTATCGCTCTTCTTGATTCTCTGAGGGTATTTTTCCTGTGGATTCGAGTGCCTTACATGGCACCATCTGAAGCATTCGTTGTCGGTGTTCTTCATGTTGATCAAGCCTTTAGCCGAATTTCTAAGCTCTGTTGGTAGTTGTATGTAGCTGCTTCCTTTCATAGGCTCATACTTGACTATGTTGATGTAGTGTTTGTCGATTGTCTCTATGGTCCATCCTGAACCCTCTGAGATCCATTGCGCTATTTTATTTAGTATTTGTTGTTTGGATGATTGTAGTCCTTCCACGATGTTGGTTTCATTGATTACTGTGAATGCAGTGCTATTGAAATAAGCCGTTTTGATTGTTGTCTTGTCTTCATCTAATTGCTTTTCGAATGTAACCCTTATTGTTTCGACGAATTTATAGCCGTTAGTCTCAATTAGTAGTGTTTCGAATTGATTCTGAATGCCTTTTCTCGTAGTGGCTAGTTGTACTAGTGGGTCTTTATTGTTCTTAATGGCGACTTCAAATGATCTGATTGAACCCTTCATAGCTCTATCTAGTTGCGTGATCTTAGTTCTTGGAGCAGGAACCGGTCTTTTGGTTGTATTCTTAATGGTCCTCTGAGCTGGGATCGGTTTGTAGTCATCTCTGAATTGAGTTGGTGGTAGGATGATGTTTTCCTCATAGCGTTTGATCATGTCCTTAACGCTCCTTCGTGGGGTAGGAACTGGTTTGTAGTCATCTACGATTTCGATTTTTGGACGTCTTATAGTATTTTGTTTCAAGAGCAATTCGATAAGTTTCGATTTAGACAATTTCTTAAGATTCGATTCGTTCATCGTTCTATATATTAACTATAGATAAAAATTATTTTTTTGAAACTCGGTGCGTTTGGCTGCGTTTGTGCTTCTTGGTCTTAATATGACTTGATTTACCAGCCATCGTGTAGTCTTTATAGATTTCGCACGTTAAGCAGAACCATGATTTGCTTAGCATGTACTTAGTTTTTCGATGCTTCCTTTCAATGTCGTCGTACATTCGTGGTCGACCTCTTGATCTTTTGATTGGTTCTATGGTATTGTTATCATTCATGTATATACCAACTATATATATAAATTATTGTCAATTTACTATGTGCGTTTAAACGTGGTTCATCTTTCCTAGTCGAATCGTTATTTGATTAATTTGGAGCTGTATTGATATACTGTAGCCTAATGCAATCGTATCTAGTCTATTTTCCCATGTTTTTTGGTTGTTCTGTTCTGACATGTCGATTGTTTATGGATAGAATTCGTTTGATTGACTTTATTAAGAGTTCGCAAGTATCGATTACTTTTCTTATGCTATCAAGTAATTTGAGTAATTTAGCATGCATCTATATTGTATGCTTATATTATTTTCATATCGCATCTAGATTCTTAAATGGCACCCAACTATCGAATTCATCACTATATCCTTTCCACGATACTAAAGCCTGCTTCTTTTTGTAGTTCCTTCTGATGACTCTATCGATTCTGAAAATCTCTAGAGTTGCTTTCGATAATTCGGGTTCATAGAAAGAACCTTGTATTTCTTCACCATTCAAGTCCTTCAATTTGTAAGTAATAGGGTTCGTATACTGGATTTTATCAATCGTAAACACTTCTTCAGTCCAATTCGGAGTATAACCTTTGTCGAATACCTTGCGCTTGTACTTGCTTATTCGAACCTTATCGCTAACCTTAAATTTTGGTTTCGATTGTAATGACTCCATATTGCCATATAGATTGAAGTACACGGTTCCTTCATTCTTCTTTTTGCTTGCTTCGATAGGAGTCATTTTGATGCTTGAATGTTTCGTACTATTGTACTGTTTCAATATTTTAGGTAGCATATCTAGATACTGCGTATTACCTTGAACAGTGAATTGCTTCCACATTTTCGTCTTTATTGTACGGTTCCATCTCTCGCAAACAGAAGACTTCTCTTCGTTCTCAATCGAATACATGTGTATACTGTGCTTGTCCAATAGCTCTTTCACATTCTTATTATAGTACTCTTTGCCTTTATCGACCCAAAGGAATTTTGGTATTCTTCCTTCCTTGAAGATGGTTTGGAAAGCTTTCATAACTGTTTCGCCTTTCTTATCTTTTAATGGTAAGATCCAGCCATATTTGCTAAAGACGTCTAAAACCATTAGAAGGTATCGATAGCCCTTATTCCATTTGCTAAACTGTTGCATTTCGACAAGATCTGAACACCATATTTCATCGATGTGATTAGCTATAACACGCCGCCGAGTGAATTTACGTCTTATTGGTCTATGCAATTCATCCCCTAGTGTTACTTGCCAGTTTTCTTCACTCGACGGCTTTTCCCGTTTTTTGGCTTCTTAGCACCCATTCCAAGCTTTGCTTTAGTCGCGATAGCATTCCTTGCTAATGCATGACCCCATTGGCGATCATTCCATGGAATAGAATCTAACGATTTGACCATTTTTCGATCAGCTTCGTTCTTGCATTTAACGTCATCCTTACAAATCGTATAATCGACATCATGTTGCATACTCACAGCATCAGTTTTGCCAGTTGGCTTATCGTAAATCTCTAATATTCGACCTGTCTTATCATAAGTCAGTTGAGTTTCTAAGGGATTACCTGGTCCAGTATAATGATGACCTGGTAGCGTGAATCCCTTTTTTGGTGCAACCTTTAATATTGCTTTGTGGATATCTAGCTTACCTCCATTCTTTCTTACATAGTCGGAATAGAATTCGGATGCTGGATCTGTTACATCAGTATACATACTCATTGGATGTTGTATCTGACCACCACGAACCTTCTTAGATGCTTGATTTAATAGGGTTCGACCTTCTTTTTGGATGAAATCGGCAGCTTTGCTTCTTATCCTCTTACCTATTGAATCCATAGCGCCCTTAGCAAGCGTCGAAACTAGTTTTCCACTACCTGGAACCATTGATAAGGCGGCGGCTCCGGCAAGAAGTGGTATTCCAGCTGAAATAGCTAGTGCTCCAGGCAACATACTACCGCCTTGTGTAGATTTCACGAATTTCGACTTTTGACTTCCGCATTCTACGCAGACGCCTACCAGACGAGTCCTTCCATTTTGGGTCTTTACGATATGCTCATCTTTCGTCTCAGTTTGTTTCTTTTGTCTTAGACAATATATCTTAGTCATTTCGTATACAATATCGTTACATAATATCGTAAGCGAAGTGCTGTATAAGCAATTCATTGAACATAGATGGTTTGAACTGAAAGTCTAACAAGATGTCGACAGGTTTTCTACCCTTTGAGCGTTCTAGAATGTAGAATATGCAATAATAACCACACATAATGCTATCCATATCTTGAATCTGCGAGCTATTGTACTCTATTTGTTTGTTGCTTGTTTCCATAAGCTCTATTACCTCTTCTGCTGGCAATAGGCCGAATGAATCGAAGTGTTCGATGTAGTTATTATCATGATTGTTATATACGGCAACCCAGTGAGTACCATCGCCTTTAAAATAGTCTTGAATATTGATTACTACACACCCGTCATTATTGATCCTATCAGGTAGCATATCTTTACTGTAAGCACCAACATAGTTAGCAATATTTAGTTTTTTCATTATGCTGTCAATGTCGATATTGCTCAATGGTCTTAGCGCGTTCCGTAATATGGATGCTTTAGGATTGTCCCTGGAAGCACGAGGCCTTTGGCTGTTTTCTTTCTTGAGATCTTTTTTTTTACTCCATAACCGATCGTACCATCAGAATTCCAAGATCCAATAAATGGAGGCGGTCTCAGAGCTGAAAGATTGAATCCTCTTCCACTCGACTTTGGATTAGTACCTGGTAGAGCAAGTCCCTTGCCACCAAAAATACCACCTAAGAGATTGGGAAGCAGGCTTGCTGCCAAGCCGCCTAATAGCGCTCCAATGAATCCGCCTTGCTTACTTAACTGTGTCTTACTGAGTTTAATATCTACTCCAACGTTTTTCGACTTGGCCTTTATGATTTTATTGATTTGCTGATTAGTCAATTTGATTTTATCGTTACCATGATAGTCGCTAGATGATAGTCTAATGGTAGCTGATGTCTTGTTTTGAACAGCTGAAGCTATCTTACGTTTCTGTGCCTCAGATAGCTTTAATGACGTTTCTACATAATTCGTTGGCATTCTATATATGATATCGTTAGATAAAATTCGATATATCAGAGAAGCAGGTTCAAAATCGGTATATCCTTGAAGGGCGACTGAGGACCGAATATCAAGCCCTTACCCTTCTTTTTCGGTCTACGTCTCTTTCTCTTAATGCCTTTTCCTTGCACAGCCTTAGAGACAGAACCAGATATTGCTCCAGTTGCAGCAGCCATTCCAAGAGCTGGTAGGATTTTCTTCAAGAACATAGGAGCAATCATTTTCACTAAATTACCCAATCCGCCTAAAAATCCACCTTGTTTTGAGACTTGCGTCTTACTAAGTTTTAGTTGGACTCCAGACATTCCTCTTTTGGCTTCAACCACCTTCTTACGTTGCGCTTTAGTCAGTCCTAGAAAGTCGCTTCCTGTTAGTTGATTGTTGTTCAATCTCAAGCTAATTGTTTTCTTATTAATGTAAGCATTCTTAATTGATTCTTTTTGAGATTCGGTTAGATTCAATCCCGTTCTAATATAGCTCATTTCGTATATGTAGTATAAGTAGATAAAATTTACACGATTACATTCATTCTACCAGACAAGCCTTGTAGCTGCAAGTGCCTATCGGATAGGATGACAGCATACACGTAATAAGGCACATCAGCATTGCTAGCTATGTTTCTGAAGTTCCCACCTAGGGTAAATCGGACTTCAATATCAGCCATGCTTGTTTTCAGCTGCTCTGAATGTTTGCTAACGTCAAAATGATGTATTGGATACAAAGATGCCCAATCCTCAGCACTAAGCTGACTACCAGTGTCGGTATCTTGGTATTTGTTAACGGCATCCATGAACATCATGTACGATCTATTGTAGTTCCTATTAGCTGGAGTGAAGTTGCACTCTACTTCTCTTTCTGGATGCTGTACACTATTAATTCTAACACTGATTCTTGTTAGATTCCCATTGTCGAAGATCATGTTATTGACGTCCTGTGCATTAGCTGCTGGATGGCGATCACTAGACTGCAGTGCAATGAAGACATGTCTAGGTAGCTCCGATCCTGGTTGTGTTGTAATCCTCCATGTAGGATTAGTTTCAACGGCTTGAAACATCGTTCTGTATACACGTACCTGCTCGAAATATAGGTCCTTTATGTAACCACTTACTAGTTTGGCATCAATGTATGATTGAATTTCTAGTGAAGGAACGACTTTAGGCATCCATAGTGAAAGATGCGTGATCTTGAATTTACCAATGCCTGCAGCATTAGCTTTCATGATATACTGGTTTGGTGTTGCTCTGTTTAGGATAAGAGTATGTTTGACGCTCCGAAACACGGTATCTACATCCTTGCAAAACCCAAAGACTTGCGATAGTGGTAGAAGCAGAGATACTTGCTTAGCTCCTGTTGTGATAGCCTGTCGAGCAGTGAAACCTAGATTAGCTGTTTGGTCTTGTGTGTATGCAACAACTAGGGCTTGCGTTCCTGTTCGAACATCAGCAGCATTAGCAGCATCATCGACTGCAGCAATTGCAGTCGCGTACTTCAAAGTTGGTGTACCTGTCGACGTATCTCGAAACCAAAGCATATTACTAGCAGTACTACGGCTATAGTCATCAGAAAACATGACTGTGTTAAGAATCGTACTTGCTTCTGGTAGATAGTCATTCACGCTCTCAACTATCTGATTGTTGATCTGGTATTGAGCACTCGAAAATAGACTCCACGCATTATTCACAAGCGATACGACATCTGTTGCAGCATAATCAGCATTAGCATCTGTTTGCAGCTTACCACGCACCTCCAGCATAGCCTTGTGTGGGAGCAAATATACGTCTTCATCTCTCGTTTCAATGATTCGTTGACCATCTTTATCCATGTTATTAGAGTCTCTTGGAAGGTATTCGATATACTCGAATTTTGTAGTTGAGTTATCAATAATGTTCGATTCATCGAATTGGAAATACTGGCTAATTACTTCAGTCATATATATTGTATGGTTATACAAAAGTCACTATAATCGTTTCATACCACTTCCAGCAATGAGATTCGATAAAATAGCTCTTGACCGGTCATTCAAGACTTTCCTAACCTCTGGATTTGACGAAACGTCTCTAACGCCTTGCTTTACTTTTTGAAGGATCGCTTTAGTGCCAACATTGATGGCTTTCTGTTTGACGTATGGAAGAGCTTTCGTAATAACGGGTTTTAGCAATCTATTTTTTAAAGCATTAATGGGTCTCGTTATTATCTTGCTAGCTGTTGAAAGCGTACTCTTTGCTTTGTCGAATACGTTCCCAATGAGGTTTCCACCAATGACTTTCCTTTTGGTATATCGTTCTCTCGTTAATAGCATATACATATTGGTTACACAATCTCACTAAGATGGATGTAATACGTAACTCTCTCATTATTCATTCTTATCGAATTACCACTTTGATCTCTAAGCGAGAACGATATACTGTTGATCGATCTTTTCGATATGTTCATATCGAATCGTTGGTTAGGGTGTATATTGATCAAGTAACCTGGAGGAACCGATGGAACGAATGAGTAGATGACCGAACTTGTACTGCCATTTATGTAAGAATCTGTTACTAGATCGCAGTGTACTTGAATAGTATCGACCTCCGTGATTTGCACAATCTTATCGCTATCGTGAAAGCCGTTGCCTTGAACTATCTTAGATTCGAAACCAAGTATCGTCCTAAAACTTTCGTCAATAGTGAAATCCACTTTATAACCATTTCGTATCTCAATCATAGACTTCAGTGTGTTGTAATTAGGTTTAATATCGACATAGTACTTACTGTTAGCAGCATCCCAATCGCTATTTTGCTTCATATGGTGCTTCATAGTGTCGTTTATGTCAATTACGTTGTATGCTCCTGGCGATAATGTTATCGTCTTCCAAGCTGTACCATTATAGTATTTGAACTTGTTATTTACACTCGTTATGTTATACCAAGAATACCACATAGATGCATTGATTAACGAGATTTGATAATTCTTCGTACTGTCTAGATCCAATGGAGGATTGAAGTACGTCGTGAAATTTTCTGATGAACCGGCTCCTCTCTTGCTATCGAAGAATAACGTAGTTTGCATATATACTATTTGGTTAGATTATTCCGATGAACATATTACATCCCCATTACTAGCGAAACTTCTTGTTATCCCCGAGACTTCTTCTAAAATCATACTTGAGGTAACGTAACTATTCCACTTAGCGTTTCCATCATTGTATATCTTATTGATCGTTACTCGTCCTGTGTCTTTCACTTTTATCTGTAATTTATATGTATGGGGTTTTTTATTAAATGGGACGTGGAACCCAGTATGGGACACGCAGGCAAGAGTTTCTGGATTGATGGCTAATTGCGAGCCAAAGCTAGCTCTGTTACGGGTTTGAAGGATATTATTTGGTAATGAATTCGTACTGACATAAGCCAGTAATCCTTGACCTGTAGTTACGACCCATCGAAACCACACATTAGCTCCTCCTGTGTCGCATCCAAGGTAAATCGTACACGATAATCGAATTAAATTTGTTGTTTCCTTGGGAGATATTGCGATTGAGAAACGTGGTATGTCTCCCCACTCCATGTCTGCGTGACTCCATAAGTGTGAAATCTCCTTTGCTATGTAAGTGACTGTCTTGATAGGAACTATTTCTTGCACTCTTTGTTCAATAATGTACTCATTATCATCGAAGGCAGTAGGATTCACAAAAGTGTTTGCATCTAATGCCCCAGCAATGATTGCGACATAGATAGTTATTAGCTGATTGGTTGACTGATTATGACTCAATGTAAATGATAGTTTGCCTATATCATTGGCAGATGTCGTTATGCTTAGCTCTTGGAAAGCAGTGTTTGTAGATCCTATCCTTCCACTTTTTATCGTGTTTGATATGAAACTTAGATTCTCTTCAATCGATAAAGAGCTTAGTATTATGGATCCAATGTTGTTTGCATAAGCTTCAACCCGAACTGTATAGGTGCCGTTGCCTTTTAACCCTAAAGCCGTATTATCATTTTTTGGTATATTCATAGTCAACGTTTCTGTTGAGTTTGGTTTAAAGGTCTCTAGGATCCTAAAACCTTGATGTTCTGGAGTGATATTATTCATAGAGTATGCATCTTTAATGATCACAAATGAGCTTACACTACTTGATGATGCCCAATTACCAGGATCCATAAGGAAATTACCACAATTGAATGTTAAACTACTATGCATAACACCAGGCCCAGGCCCTCGAGTGCCAGTGTCACCTTTATCGCCCTTATCGCCTTTGTTGCCTTTTGATCCTATCGTGCCTTGATTTCCTATCGAACCGCGTGGACCTAATGCTCCCTGTGCTCCCATACTTCCTTTTGGTCCTGTTATTCCAATATCGCCTTTATCGCCTTTTGGTCCTTGAATGCCTTGAATACCAGTATCGCCTTTGTTACCTTTCGATCCTATCGCGCCTTGATTTCCTGTTAAACCACGTTGACCTAATGCTCCCTGTGCTCCCATACTTCCTTTTGGTCCTGTTATTCCAATATCGCCTTTATCGCCTTTTAGTCCTTGAATGCCTTGAATACCAGTATCGCCTTTGTTACCTTTCGATCCTATCGCGCCTTGATTTCCTGTTAAACCACGTTGACCTAATGCTCCCTGTGGTCCTATACTTCCTTGTGGTCCCATTATTCCAATATCACCTTTATCGCCTTTTGGTCCGCGCTTACCTTCCTTTTGCTCTATCATACCATTGTAAAGCGTTCCGAATATTGAGTAACTCATCTCTTATATTATATGATTACACTAGTTTGATGCATATTCGTTGATTCCATTTTGAACAGTCTTTTTAGTAACTCCTGTGATTTCCTCAACCATTATTGACGATTTCACGTATCCATTCCATGTCGCATTAGCGCCATTATACAGCCTATTCAATACCATCGTTCCTGTATCATTGATCTTACATTGTATCTTATACGTATGTATAATGCTGTTACCAAAATTCTCATGGAAAGAAACGTCTGAAACACAAACTAATGTCTCTGGATCTCTTGGTGGTTGTGATGCAAATGCACATCTGTTTCTCAAGCCAAGTGCTGCATCTGGTAAATTACTTACACCGATAATCGTTTGTAAGTGGTGCCCTGGAACTGGTGTTGGTGTTAATAGAACCCACCGAAACCAAAAATTACCACCTCCAGTGTTGTTTGAGATGTATAGGCGGCATGATAGTCTCATCATATTCGTACCTTTTGGTGTTAGCCGTATTTCGTAATTGGGTATGTCGATCCAATCGGTATCGCGTTGAAGCCATAAGAGTGAAATCTCTTTTGCATTGATACTAACTATTCTTACTGGCGTTTGCTCATGCATGCACTCATCACGGCTTCCATTTCGAAGTGTTCCAAATTTCGTAAAACTCATCTATATTATATACGTACATTATAGTAGATGAATATAATCAACTTTGATGATGAAAAAACAAGTCAGAAACCAAAACATCACTTCTTGCTACCCGATTGCCATTTTATGCTAGTTGGTAGTACGGGTCAGGGCAAGACTAACCTCCTTACTAACATGCTATTAAAATGGATGAAATACGATTCTTGTAAGATACATACGTTAAATCCTCATCAGGATAAGTACGAACTGATAAAAGAATTCCACGATATCATTAACGAGGAAGTAGAAGATGACGACGTGTGTAATGTTGAATTATGCGAGCCAGAAGATATCACACCTGTTGAAGAATTAGATGATGACGCTAATAAGGTTATTGTATTCGATGACATTAAGATCGACAATAAGAATATGAATAACGTTAAGGAATACTTTTCGCTGTCTAGAAATAAGAATTGTAACTGCATTTACTTGTGTCAAAGCTATTATGACGTACCAAAATACATTCGACGTAATACTAAGTGCTTCGTTTTGTTCGGCGGATTAGATAACAAGGACATCAGACACATTGCTGATGATAACTGTAAAAACATAAGTCGGAAACAATTTGAAGACATATATCGAGAAGCTACGATAGAACCATTCGATTTCATGGTGTTGGATAAGACTTCTAAGCATGTTCCTGAGATGTATAGAAAGAACTTCGATGGTTTATATGTACCTAATGCGTAGTTAGAGAATGAGACTTCGATGGCTTTCGCGTGGCTTACGTACGATTTCGAAAAGTCACGTTAAGTTAGAGTAAAGGATTATATAACTAATATGTATACGTATGTCATTCAGAACTATTAAAACAGTAGAAGAAAGAGCAAGCTTAATTAACGAATTCTTGAAAAATAGGCAAATCTTAAAACAACGATTACTCAATAAAAAGTTAGGTGATCAATCATTACGAGAAGCTGGCGAAAAGCTATACCAACCTGTAACAGCTTCAGTCGAAAAAGCACAGAAAGCAGCCGATAAGAAACAGGACGAAATGATAGAACAGCTACAAGAAAACCAAGAGAACATCACTGGAGCAATCGATACATTAACTGAAGCCATATCAACGCAAGGATCTACTAAAGGCTTAGAATCGTGGGTTGGTAAATTACCATCGCATTACGATCCAATCGATGAAGACGATGAAGATGACGAAGAGGACAATGACAAAGGAGCCGTTGGTGGCATCGAAAAGAAGGAAGAGCCGACTTTTGGAATACTAGAATCTAAGCGACTAAAAAAACTAGGGTTCGACCCAACCCTATCGAATATACCATCAGAACACTCAATAAGAAATGCTATAATGAAGCTAAATAACCAAATCAAAAACTCTAAATCACATGTGACGATAAAAGCACTAGGCAACCGAAAAGCAGCTGCAAACAAATACCTGAACGTAGTATTGAAATTAACAACACCAAATAAGGAAGTCGTATTCGTACCAGATGAGGACGTCATAGAAACGCCAAAGTCATCTAAGACTAAGACTAAGACTAAGACTAAGAAAACGAGTGGCACAGGTCTAAAAATAGGATCCAACTATACGTTTGGAAACTTGTATATCGATCCAGCTAAACTACTAGAGATGAGATTAGAGGCTTACAATGGTAGTGGTAAGAAGGTACTAAGCCATAAGGTCGATCATTCCTTCATGGAGTTGCTAACGAAACGGTATAATCCTAGAAGACTGTACACTGATAATGCACAAACGATCTTCAACAAACTGATTGAGCTATCAGGCATATCTCCATATACGTCCAAAAGTGGTAAGATCAGTTTAGGAATGAAAAAATCAGGTGGTTGTAACAAAAGTCGAATAAAGTACTATAACAACCCGAATGAGCTATGCGAAAGACTAGAGTTAATAATAGCATCGAAAAACGCTGGAAACAATAGTATCGAACTTTCTAACGAAGCCATCGAGATACTCAATAAGCTTTCTAACGATGGTTTGATCAACAATGGCGATTACAAACAGATGTACCAACAATTTATGTAACGTATAGCTATATGGCAAAGACGTTGAAAGTAGACATATTCAACTTCAATCATATAGACAAGGACTTGAGTGAAGTAGACGTCGAAATGCTAAAAAACCTGTATTCTCACTATCATAGGAAGTGCTACTATCACAAGCAAGCATACAAACGATTTAGAAGAATCAATACGACGTTACAGTTATCGAGTATTGGTATGACAAGCATTGGAATTGTAGTAGGATCCATAACAATGAACCCAATCATCATTGCAGTCCTATCCGGCGTAGGTGTATCATTGCAGTCCATAGTGAAGATGAAGGGCTATAGTAGCAAGATCGAGATGAGCAAATTCGCATACGTATCATATCAAAAGGTCATTAACAAAATACGATCATACTTACGTGGCGAACATTACGATATCGAGGAATTCGTGTTACATTTGAACTGGTTAGATGACCAAGTTAGTGACCTATGTCCACTAGTTGATAGATTCAGAGAGAGATACAACAAGAAGTACGCAACTAGTTGATCATTGCCATATCAATTATCTTCACTTCTTGCAAAAACACCACTATGAGTCTCTATGTATAACCATTCATTCATATCACAGATCTCCTTCCATATCCTCACATATCGTTTAACAGTAATCTTCGATATGTATCTAATGCACCGTTGCATATGAATGCGATAGTTATCGATTCCTGATTCGCGAAACTTCAGTTCAAACAACTTATAGAATACGAAATCGAGTATTGGATACCTCTTCTGTTTCGATATAACATCGATAGCGCTTTCGAATTTATTGAACAACCGACGAATATCATTGTACTCACCATATCGTAAATCAAATTTCGCAATGAATATTTTATCAATATAGTATTTCCTATGGTAGATAGACTTACGTCTCATTCGATACATATTCTCGTAGTAATCGATATATTCATTCGCCACACCATATCTATGAACTACACCACAGCTTTGACAGACATACATACCATTATCATTAATTATATCTGTATTGCCACAACACGACTCACTCTCTTTCTCGCGTACGTAATCTATCAATCGCTCATTGCAGAAAGGACATGACTCTCCAAAGTCTTTCATCTCATCATGGATTTCTGAATTGCAGTTCATCCTATACTACTATATTAGATATAAAATCTCTATAAATGCACCAGCATCCATTGCATAAAGAAACTCGCAGAAGCCAATATATGGCAATAGCGGATAGCAGGCAAGGCAATGAAAAGTTGAATACTATATTATGAGAAGAACGAAGAGAATAACCATCGATCGGCTGGTTCAAACACATTTCGAAAATATACGTACACATCACTATAGATCAAGCCTTTAGACATCCAAAGATTGAAACCAGTTATGGAGATTTTCAAGAATTTGACATCCAAAGATTGAACTGGTTAAACCGGTTATGGAGAATTCGACCTTGACCTTGACCTTGAGAAGAATAAAAAATACGATCGATAAATAATAGGGTGGGGGTATGAGATCAGAAACCATATGATGGGAAATGGTCCGGTGCCCCCACCATCTATACTACTTCAATGTATCTCCTCATGCCACAGGGAGTTCTAACTTATGCTGTGGTTTTCGCGAGAAGACGCACGGGGCGACAGGACACTTTTTTTACACAATAATACGCGCGGAACTTGGGCTTTGTTACCGCGCAGGACTCGGGACTCTCGAAGGACCACGCGCGGGAATTTATAAGAATTTAAAAAAACTATTTTTACAACAATTGCCGGTAATCTCGCGATCTGATTGGTCGATGTGCGGTGGTAAATGAGAGTCCAGACAACGGTGCTGACGCGAGAAAGTTATAGACAACGCTGGCTCTTTCAAAGCTGTCACGCTTCCTTGTACGTTTTCTTCCTTGTACGTTTTTCGAGTGAGTCCACAACAAATTTTGACCATGTGATGACGTAAATCGTGGTAAATAAGAGTCCACACCACGGAAAACCAGAGGAAATTTGCTAAATTCCCGCGTAGCCCGTGCGGGGTCTGAGTCCGAGTCCCTGTGGAAGGATGGTCACGTGATAGTTACGCCTTGTATTCACGGGTTCCCTGTGGTGCACGTCTGGCATTCACGCAACTCCATTCACGGGATCCCTGTGATGCAGTTTACCGCGTGCGGTCGGTACAACACGTGAAGCATTATGTACTGGAATCTCTTCCTAACATTGTTCCTGTCTTCTTTGCTTTCACAAGTTTCCTGTAAAGGCTGCCAAACCTTAGATGGTTTCTGGTATAACCAACTCGGCTCAGAAATTTTCCTAGCACACTCGAAAGACGGCAAGTTAATCGGAGAGTACAGAACAGCAGTGGAAAGGGCCGAGGGCGCTGCCGGGAAATATCACTCCATTATATTAGGTAACTGCTTGTATTGTCAACAATTTTAGTATTTATTTTCCTTTCTCTCAGAGATATTGTGCTGGTACTTGTATTGTATAATCGTATTTCATGTAAACATTTTGGTAATTCTTATAGAGCAATTTATTAAGTCCCAAGGAGCACGTGTCGTGAAATATTCATTCTGTTTTAATACCTGTCAGTAAAGCATTAAAGTATAATTTGGACTGCATGTTGCACGTGCAAAAACCAGCTTAACCAGCAACATGTTGATATTCTATTAAGAATGTTTTTTAGATTGATTTCATAATTGGATAATCTTTTATTCAATATTTCTTTGACTGAGAACAATGTATATTATTTATTACTACTACTATTTTCCCGATTTGTAATCAGCGCCATGAATGCTTTACTTGAGGGTTATGCACTTATCAGCGGCCATCCCGGGGGGTGACCCCAGGCATTTGTACAATGATGTCAACCAACCCATACCCAAAGGCAGGATTATTTTAACAAAAGGCTACCAACAATCCCTACCCCCAGGGCACTTTAGAGTACTATTTGGTCATTCATTCAGCAGTATAGCTTTAATTACCTACTTTTACATAACATTTTGCAAAATTTAAGCAAAATAAACCAACCTTTTCCATATTCCAACTCAGACTACACTTCGGCGTAGGAGCACAATGTTCCATGTGCTCTGAAAGAAGAAACCACTGACTAATTCCTTGTAAATTCCACGGGTCGGTACCTCCGGGTATCCTCGAAGAAAGAGCAGAAAGCATCCAGTCCCCCAGTCCCGTGATAAAACTGGCTACAAAAGTGAACAAATCCCCTGGGATGTCCCTCATGGGGTCACCCCCTGGGATGGCCGCTGATAAGTACATTAAAGGTAAGCATCCATTAATCAAAGCAACAGTTTATACTGTTAATTGGTTTTCCTAAAAGAATAAGCCGTGATTGGATGAAGGCTGCACATGTGCCAGTGCAGAAACCAGCTGTAAGTGCTGCCTTGATTGACAGGATCCTATACATGTAGTTGTTGGATTTCCTATGGAGCTGTGTTTCAGCTGAGATCAGAAAATTCTAAACTTGTATTTTTCATCACAGGTGCAGCTCCATATGACAATGCAGGAGCAGCATTTGCATTTGCCGTAGTGTGGCGCAATGGCTCATCAACTACAGTATGGACAGCACAGTGCCTCACCTGCGACGATGGCAATGAGAAACTCCTGACATCCTGGTTACTTCGCTCCAAAGTAGATACTTGTGTCGATAAATGGAAATCAACCATGATTGGTCGTGACACATTTACACGTTATGAGCAGCACCCAGGCCCTCGTAAACCAGACCACACCCCTCCTTCGCTACCTGAAACCAATACAGACTTTGGTAGCCTAACATTTATTCAGAGGAAGCCATGTGGCCTTGTGGGTAATTGGTACAATGATGTGGGGTCAGAGATGATTCTGAAGCAGGACTTTAGAGGTATTATTGTTGGTGAATATCGTACTGCTGTTGAGCGTGAGAAAGGTGCAGCAGGCACTACCCATTCTAAGGTCTTTGGGATTGGCACAAATGGTAACCCAAATAGCACCTTTGCTTACTTTGTAGTCTGGCAAGGGGGAGCATCAGTGACTGGGTGGGTTGGCCAGTGCCATGTTTGTGGTGAGAACCAGACCCAAACAATAGAGTCCACTTGGCTGTTGAAGAGCAAGATTTCAAAGTGTGGTGATAACTGGAAGTCAACACTGTATGGTGAAAACAGTTTCACTCAGGAAGACCAGACAGCTGGTCCTCGTAAGAGCAAGGGCACTCATACTCCAGGTCGTGATGGAGAGGATGTTGGTTCTTGTAGCAGTGGTGTGTTGTTGACAAGTGGGTTTATGGGATGGATTGTGGTGTTAGTGTCTCAAGTACTATATGTATGAAGTGAGTGTGTGATAACATTTTGTTAGACTTTTTTGGCAGCTTCACTTGACAATGTTCCATGGAAGCAGTTTTTATGGCACTACACCTAATTTCAAGAACGTTGACAAATAAAACTAAACAATAAAAACACAATTGAAACAACTGGTATCTTGGTTTTCGGTTTATTTGGCAACATTTATGCAATTAGGTGTATCATTATGTTATTGAAAACCTTAAATTTATTGGTCTAATTATTTATGTACAAAAAAATGAATTGTACTGGAGATTGAATAGCCTGCTACATGTATGCAGACGTATTTTTTCACTCATAAATTTGAAGAAAAAAGTAATGTCTGCTTATCCGAGTGCTTAATAATTAGTTTCCAATATGCAAGCATGACGTCAGCATTTTTTTTTTTTTTCAATCAAAGCCATTGTTAGAATTTTAGTGAATTGGCATGCCAGTGAACACTCTCCTATGATTGGTCAATGGCAAATGTATTGTCTGCATGAATTCCTTTTAAATGTAACATGTCACTTTCCAGGATATGGAGGTAAAATCCGATTGGTCCATAACACAATGAGGTGTGCATATTGGAAACTAATTAAGCACTTGGGTAAGCAGACATTACTTTTTTCTTCAAATTTACGAGTGGAAAAATACGTCTGAATAGCAGGCTAGAGATTGAACTGCAATGCAGGGGATTGACAGCCTCTGGATAGGATGGTTGTGCTATGAAATGGAGACTGGTTTGTGGTACCACGGTCACTCAAGATCCAGATTATAACTTATTGAAATTTAAGCTGCAGCATTTTGCCAAAAAAAATTGTACATTCCTTAAAGAAAGAAAAAAAGTTTGGGGTGTGGCTCATAGGCAAGAGAAACTTATAAGAAGAACAGTAGTTATTTGGTATGCAGAATAGTAATATTAAAACAAACATTAAAAAAATATAGTAAAAATAAATTTGACAGGAAAGCTCCACTCACAATGTGATTTTCGGGGAGGTCCTGTAATATTTATATTACAGAATAGTTTTGTTTATAGTTTCTCATGGTAGAAATGTAAGAGCATTATTCACTTTAATTTTATGTAAATTATGGCTGTCATGGTGGATAATGTTGACATCTTTTCAGCTTAACACTATCTTGTGGGAAATGATTATAGATATAGAGAAAAGCAATAAATAAAACTTGCTTAGCCAGTCATAGTGCATATTTTATTGTAAACAGTTTCAATAGATTGTTCGAAAACCTGTTTGGCTGTAAAGGTATTAATCAAACCATATGGTTGGAAATTTAAAAATAAAAAAATATAAATGTTACGTGCCTCCACCGGAAAGACCGAAACGAGTGGGATAAGTGGATTACCTCAACCACAGGTAGCCCACGTTTCCTGAAACTTTCCGAATGATATGACGCGTACCATTTGATTTTCCAACTGGAATTTCTTTGGGTTTATTTCAAGGTTGATCAAATACTCAACAAAATTTCTCGCTTCTGATTGGCTGAGAGCAGTGCAATTTATCCCAAATTGCACCGTTTGGTTGAAATTGCACTCCAAATCAGGAATTTGACAATCTATAAATCGAAAACGAAAGCTCCAGAATGAAATCGAAGTAACACAAAGTTATTCACAGTCCTGTTTTGGTAAAGGGATTTTTTCCAATGATTTCCCCAAGGTGTTTACGAACATTTCCGAATGCTTAAAACCGACTATGCTTTGCTGTGGTTATGGCAAAAACACATCTAACCATGTAAATTCATTTGACAGTACTAAACATTTACATTTCAGATGCTGTAGCATTACTTCCAAAGATCGTCCAAATATTCAAGTAAATTTGTAGAGTATAATATGATTAAAATGAAATCATATGGTATTCTCGTGCAATTCGGGATAAATTCGAACTTGTGAGTTTTCCATGAGCTCAAATTGCACTTGCCCAGTGGGCTCATGCAATTTTGATACTCTTTGAAAACTCACTCGTTCAAATTTATCCCGAATTGCACTCTAAACCATATGATTTCCTATACAAATGTGCCAAAAATTATAGTCTAACTAGGAACTCACTTTCCGAAGAAAATAGGACAATTCAGTCAAGGAAACTCTTCAAATCTAGACTCCAAAAACAACTCATAGAGAACTACTAATTTCATTTTCTTTTTTTTTCTTACAATGTATATCCATCTTCTCTTCTAAATCTTGTATTTGCATCTCCCCATCTCCCTCCCCAAGATACCTGTGTGTAGTTTCATCGTAATTTAGTGCTTTGTGTTATTGATGTCAAGTGTGATAATATACAATTGTGTCGACGGTATGTTATATATATTTCTTCATGTTTTCTTTCTTTTTTTTTTCGTTATCTAGTTAGACCCATATTATACTGTCTATAAAAATATATTTTGGGACACCAGACTCGATTAGTTTTCTTCTAAGCTACTTCTGGTATCCCAATACTCTAACTATGGCAATTACATTTATTAATTACACTCCATGTAAATACAAGACAGAGTATGAATAGACTTGTTGTTGTTGTTGTAATAGAGCCATTTAAATCAGTCTAACTTAATAGGGCCATTTAAATTATAGTCTAACTTAATAGGACCATTATTATTAACAGTGACAAGACCAAGTTATTACAATAATTTTATTTGTGTTCATTTGATACAAATACTTTACAACATACTGTTTTTCTGAACCAGGAGGAATGACAACTAAAATTTTAATTATATAAATAGTTAAAATGTTTCCTCCTGTACATAAAAAAAACCCAGTTATAACAGCTTTATAATTAAAATTTTCTTGCACACCGGAAAATGAGTTTAAAAACGTCATTGTCGGTTTCATTCATCATCAAAGTCATGACTTTGTGAGGCTTATTTCTTGCCTATATTCTTGTTTTCCTTACAATTCAAAGCATGTATGCAATCTATAATACCAGCAATCAATGCTGTCTCCAGTATTGTTTCAAATAGGAAAACTTAATCCTCTTAGTCCATTATTCTAAATATTTAGACTCCTCCTACCACTGTAATTACCCTATATCATTATGACGTCACTGCTTGTTTATGAGGGGGACAGAATAGACTTGAACAATAGAATTTTGAACTAAATCTGCTCTGCTGAGAAAAATTTAACTTCGAATTGTCTGGTTTCCAGATATCAGCTGTATCAATGTTTATCCCACAATATTTACCGTATTTGGTGGCTGTTACCGCTATTCTACGTTCTTCAAAATGCATTTGATAGCGATTTCCTTTGTGTTGTTGCTGTTTTGTCCCTGTTTTGTCCCCCTCCCACGACTGTGATCCTTAGCGTTTAAACAATAGATTGTTTTGATATGACATCATAGTGATATAGGTCAATTTTGCTTTATTTTACAAGTGCAGTTTTGTTTTAATTTGCTGAAGCAAAAATTTATGATATAATAAATAAACTATTAATGGTAGCCTCCACACTGAACTTCTGTTTGTACAGCAATGATGAATACACAGTGCTTGCTGGCATAACTTATGCCTGTCCATTTGCCAAACAGCTAGGTTTCATTGGTAATGTTATCTTTTTTTTGGGTAATTATAATAATTTTCCTTATAGTCTTGCATAAGTGGATTCATTTCCTCGTAAGAGTTGGTAACCTGACACAACAGTACTTTTTGGGTTGATACTACAATGATGTAATAGATCAAGGAAATCTGTTTCTTCAATTATTAAGATATATTTTTGTGGCTAACTTCAAAAACAACTAAATAAAGTCAATTATATTTCAGTCATTTGATTAGCCAAGTGCTGGCTCAGACAGCTCTTTTACAGGGCAGGAAATAACCGTCAGTGATTGGACATTGTTCAACCAAATTTCACAAATGTCAGTCTAATTTGAAATGTGCTTGGACATGAGGTCCATGCACTACATTGACTGACAGTAACTAAATTCGATCTTGCAAGAAGTAAAGCCACCACATTGGTAATATGTACATGTATGTACAAAATAAAGTCTTGGATGGACAAATGGCTTGCTGAGAACAAGTATTATTTCCAGCAAGTATTGTCACTCAGGTGTATTGTTTTCTTGTTTGTAGAAAATTCTTGTGTAGATCATCAGATGTTGAAGCTTTCACCACATCCACAAGTCCCTTTGATGTTAGGATTATTAAACACAAACTCACTGGACAGTTTATGTTCTACATAATCCATTTCTGTTCCTAATAATGATAACTGTGCTTTGGAATCTATTAACACTTTAACACCTGAAACAAATAAAAGAGAATCCATAAGATGATACTTGTACTGGTAAAAGATGGGGATCTATTCTGTCAATAACTATCAAAACTGGGGCAGCCATCAAAATAATATGTTACGGCATCATGGGTTTTTAGAGCTATTCTGATGAAACACTCTAAATTTGCTATCTTTATAGTCATTTATTTATTAAATACTCTAGAACTTTTGATACAGACTAATCATACATCTGTTAATATTTAAGGAGTGGTACTTTGGTGTTTTGAAGGTCACATGTAAGGCTGATAAAGAAATCAAAATGGGGTGATGTTTTGTTTTGTCTCAGATTTTTGCTTCGAAATATTAAGTCTGGAATTGTTGTCTGTATGCCACTGGAGACGAGATAAATGGCAAAAAATGGTTCCAAGAGTAGTTGTTTTCTCTATTTTCACCTTAACAGTCTATCAGCTACTGGGTCAGTCATTCCAAATGGAGCTTTAAAAGCAACCAGAAGTGCAATCAGATAAACACAAAACCATTATTTAAAATATGCAATGTACCCACTCCATTTTGAGTTAACTGTTTGTGATCACATGGTTGGGCACATGATACACATTTGACCAACGTTTTCTGTTAAAATGACTGACCACTTTAATATTAGTGATGAAATCAATTTTTGTAGGACTTGGACAAATGTAAGTGACACTAATCAATAAAATAGCTATAGCCTCGATTTCATGTTCAAACCAAATGATGCATGGCCTTAAGGGGCCGACCATTTGACTTTTGAGGGGGGGGGGGGGGGGGGGGGGGGGGGGGGGGGGGGTGGGTGTTCTTGTCTGTGCTCAATTTTTTTTTCTTTAGCAGAAAATTTTTTTTTGCGAAAAAAGCGGAGCCAGAACAAAGCTTTCCACTTGCAGGATATTTTTTTTCGAACATCGTTGAAATGGTCGGCCCCTAACATGCTTGGTTGCAGTCTGAGTGGTTAATGCTTCCTTAGTTAAATGTGGAACAAGCCAAATGTGGGTTGATTTTGTTGGTAACTCACCATTATTCTGGGAGTTTTTATCTGGGTTTTGCAACCTTAGAAATGAGTTGATGGGGAGATTAGGACTTACCATCTTGAGTAACAACTTCATCAAATTTTCCCTTTTCCTTTGCAAATTCTAAAGTATATGACAGACCATTGCAGCCTCTCTGTTTAACACCAACTTTAATGCCAATCTGTAAGAAGATAAGAAGGGATCATAGCATAATTTTAACATAGACTTAATTGCCGACCACAAATTTGTGTTCACCATCTCAAAATGATTCTTTGGTCATGATAGCACTTATTTCCTTTTGTGATTTCTCAGCAAAAATGAAAAGTCTGGCATACTTACAGAATCTGGCTGTCTGGACATAAGTGCCTTGACTTTCTGTACTGCGCTGGGGGTCTTAAACAAGAAAAACAATGATTTACATGTTTGATGGGGTTCTACATCTTGAATATTTTTTGTGATACATAAATATGGATAGTGCACACGCCCCTTGTGTTACCACCACCTTAAAGGGGCTGGGTCACCTGGTGCCTGTGCGCAGTAAGTATGCTCTTGAGGTAATTAGCATATCATAAATATTCAAACCATTCAAAATTCTTCTGCAATCGCAATGGTTTCTTTCGCAAGCAAGAGTAGCATTGTGTCTGATTGGTCAGTTCAATGAGAGGTCATTTCTGATTGGCTGAGGGTAAGATTGAAACCCTTTCAATGTTAGCGGGTATTTTTTGTGTAAGAAAGTAAAATTCAGTTACGGAAGTTCACCTCGATTTATCCGAAAAAAACAGCAATGAAATTCCGGCTAAATGTGTACAAAAACTCTTCAACTCGTCAAATGTAATACTAGGGATTGTTTACTTGTCATCGTCATCGCTTAGGACAATCTGGCGCAATTTCTTGTAAAAATTGTCAACATTTTGCGAAACATGGTTTTGGTCCCGTGTTGACTTGAACGCTGAACGGACGGTTTTCAAATTTAGTCGTTGTTCCTTGCCTTGCTGAACGGAAAACTCCCATCGTTTGGAGTAATTTCTAAAGACTTGCAAAGAGAGTTGGAATTCGCCTCCTTTCATGATAATTGTTGTGAAGCCTTGGTTCGTTCGTGAAGTGTTTATAAATGCTTCTCTGGAATAAAGTCAGTGAGATAGCTTGGCTCGAACTTTGCCGTTTCCTAAATAATTAATTTTGAAGAGCCGACAAAGTAGCAGGTTCAGCTAAATTTCAGGTGTTTTATTACCTTGTTTTGATTCTGGAAAACGTTTTCAGGTGAGTTCGGGTTGTCCTTTGTCTTGGCTTTGGTATGTTTTGGCTGG